>JAXLNO010000814.1:0-131440 GCA_038087875.1 Malacoraja senta | reverse complement strand
GATCATCCAAAAGATACCCACTATTTAGGAAAGTACTCTCTTTCAGATTTTCTGGAGACATGCATTATGATATGTGTAAGAAGGAACTGCAGATACTGGTTTAAACCGAAGATAGACACAAAAAGCTGGAGTAACTCAGCGGGACAGGCAGCATCTCTGGAGAGAAAGAATGGGTGACGTTTCGGCTCGAGACCCTTCTTCAGACTGGTTCGGGAAAAGGGAAACGAGAGATATAGATGGTGATGTGGAGAGATAAAGAAAAATGAATGAAAGATGCAAAAAAAAGTGATGATGATAAAGGAAACAAGCTGTTTGTAGAGTGAAAATGAGAAGCTAGTGCGACTTGGGTGGGGGAGGGATAGAGAGAGAGAGAGAGGGAATGCCGGGGCTACCTGAAGTGAGAGAAATCAATATTCTTACCACTAGGCTGTAAGCTGCTCAAGTGAAATATGAGATGCTGTTCCTCCAATTTGCGTTTAGCCTCACTCTGACATTGGAGGAGACCGAGGACAGAAAGGTCTGTGTAGGAATGGGAAGGAGAATTAAAGTGTCCAGCAACTGGGAGATCAGGTTGGTTCATGCGGGCTGAGCGAAGGTGTTCCGCGAAATGATCGCCCAGTCTGCGTTTGGTCTAGCTGATGTACAAGAGTCCACATCTTGAACAACGGATACACTAGATGAGGTTGGAGGAGGTGCAAGTGAACCTCTGCCTAACCTGAAAGGACTGTCGGGGTCCCTGGACAGAGTCGAGGGAGAAAGTATAGCGACAGGTGTTGAATCTTCTGCGGTTGCAGGGGAAGGTACCTGGGGAGGGAGTGGTTTGGGTGGGAAGGGATGAGTTAACCAGGGAGTTGCGGAGGGAACGGTCTCTGCGGAAAGGGGTGGAGATGGGAAAATGTGGCTAGTGGTGGGATCCCGTTGGAGGTGGCGGAAATTTCGGGGGATTATGTGTTGTATTCGACAGCTGATGGGGTGGAAGGTGAGGACTAGGGGGACTCTGTCTCTGTTGCGAATAGGGGGATGGGGAGCAAGGGCGGAGCTGCGGGGTACCGAGGAGACACGAATGAGGGCCTCATCTATGATGGGAGAGGGGAACCCCTTCTCCCTAAAGAATGAGGACATCTCGTTTGTTCTGGTATGGAACACCTCATCTTGGGCGCAGATGCGGCGTAGATTACCCGAGTTACTCCAAGTTTTTGTGTCTATGCGTTACGATATATTGTCAGAACATTTGTTGTGCTGTTTAATTCCACTTGATGAGCTTCTCCTACATAAACTGGAAAAACAATTTATAATAATAAAATGGATTAATCAAATTTTCCATTTGAAATTTGTAGGAAAATCCAAATCCACACATGGCTTTTCAGAAAGTGCCTAAACCAACCGAAGGTTCACATATGAGAGTGCATGTACCTCCATTCCCTAAGATAAATGAAGATAAAGTGGAGACACTTCTTCAAGAAAGTCTTGCCAAGCACCTTAACTCGCCCCCTGCAGTTCGGGTTGAGAAAAAATGCATTGTGCCTGCTGGCCCATCAGTTGGTATGTATCAATATTTTACTTTAAGAACAGTCTTGACCTTCGGGTATTATTCATGTGATCAAAAATAATTGTGTGCTTGAGTACATTGGAAATCTGTTGTTCAGATATAAAATAATTATTTAGGATCTAATCGGCTTTCCTTTTTCCTGTTTGTCCTGTTTCTGTTTGATATATGTGCTTAAAAGAATTAAAGGGACTTGCTGTTGATTCATAATCTTGCAGCATAGGCCCTTTGGTCCAGAGAGTGGACACCAACCATCAAGCACCCAATAATGCTAATCCTATTTTATTCTCCTCATTTTCCCATCAATTCTCCCCAGATTCTCTCAGTCACATACACAGTAGGGGTGATTTTTTTTAATGGGCAGTTAACCTACAAGCATAACTTTGGAATGTGGAAGAAAACTGGAGCGTGTACACAAAACCACACGCTCACAGGAAGGACAGGCAATACCTAATTCTAGGATTGCAACCGGGTCATTGAAGTTGTGAGGCAGCAACTCCATCAGGCACATCACTGTTGAGCCCTGATTGCACAAATAATGACGTTTTGTTATTGATAAAAAATACATCTATTGATACTCCTGAACACGTCGTCAGTGATGTAACCTGGGGTGATTGGGTGTTTCGGGTCTTTCAACATCAGACACCCTCACCCAGGCGACTCAGCCGTGGTTGATCAGAACATGACTTGTCCCGTCCCTTGGACCTCCTCTCCTGATCCAGAGCCATCTCAAGGCTTTCTCCGCTGCCTATGTGGGCTGTATAAGAATTTGATACTAATTTGACTTTGATACGAATTGGCAATTTTGATGCTCATTTGCAATTTATAAAACAAAACAATAGCAAAGTAGTACAAATCATTAATACTTAGTCCTTTCATTTTTACCCATTAAAACATGAAAATTACTGTTGGTACTATGTTGGATAATAATTTTTTTCTTATCGGCACAGATCAAACACAGTTCAGAATTTTCCCTAAATCCACTCAACAACATATCCTTGGTTCAATGTCTGAAAATAACCTGTTTTTAACAATGTTATATTTTTGTATCATTGTTATTTACACATCCACCTTGGCAGTGGCACGAATGTAGCTTCATTTAAAAAAATTGCATAAAACTTCTCTCCTTCCTTTTGTCTTGTAACTTGACCTTATTCAGTTTGGTACTTGATCATCCAACTGAGAAAAACAGATTGCCTTTTAAAGAAATACCAGTACTGTATACTAATGGAAACAGGGATTCAAAATCAGTATTGCCTATATTCCACTGAAGTGATCCTGATAGACTACGTTATACCCAACATTTCATAGTTTACAATTTTAATGTTGTGAGATCTCTCTTTAATCTTCCTTGCCATTCCATACGTTAAAAATTATGTTTCAGAATATTCTATGGTCTTCAATGTACTTTTTATAATGAAATTGTAGCAGCAGGCAATTGACACTAACGCAAAAATGGCATTAAAATAGGGGTTTATTGATTCATAGATATGTTAAGTGCATTTGTATGCACTTCATTCTGTATATAACATTAAATTGACAATTTAAAATTTATGAAATATCTTGGAAATCTGATCATTGATTTAAAAAAAATCTGGATCATAATGATCTGAACTAATTCTCCTGAAAGACTTTACTTGGAGGGGTCTTCTAATACTTGCCATTAGTATACTTGGGAGTTAGATTGGGTTTCCATGACCTAGTTGAATTGGTACTGTTGCACAACTTTGGGGGATTGTAAAAGTCTTGGGTTAACTCTGACTTAAAGTAAATTGACAACTAAATTTAATTTTATCACTTCACATTTCTAGTCTCAATAATGGATAGAATGGGATCCATTTTTAACAGTGCACGCAGACTGGAAGTTGTTCGAAATTGCATCTCCTATATTTTTGAAAATAAAGTACTAGAGACAGAAAAGGTATGTTTGCTCTTGTTGGAATTAATAATTTATAAAATTGATGCATGTTATTTAAAATATGAATTATAAAATATGAATTTTTATCCAGCCGTGAAAGTTCTAACTATAGAATCATTATTTCATTGCTGTGTATTAAAGCTTGTTTTTAATTATACAGATATGATTAGCTTGCAGTTCATTTATTTTCCGTTTTTCTTACGCTGTATCCTTATGCGCATTGGAGCCTGCTTAATTCTGTCCCTAATCAATATTTAAATTCGTAAAGTTTGACGTCATATTTGCAGAAGTACAGTCCTGTCATATGGGCTGAAGGAACTCCAGTTCAACATTACACCTTGTTGTGGATTGATGGAAGGAAATAACTTCACTTTTGCAGCTTCATTCGCTTGTACCAATCGCACCCTTGATATATAACCAGAATAACACCCTTCCACCGCTACCCTTTGTCATCTATGTATAAGCCAGGACTGAGTCCAAACTTCAAGTCACATGCATCTTAGTCTTCTGGATCAGCCTACCATGAGGAATTGCAATTTTATGCAGTATTACTGCATGCTTTCCACCATATGGCGTGACATTTAAAGGACATTTATTGTCACATACACCAATTGGGGCAGTTAAATTTGAGTTACCATGCAGCACACAAATAAGATAAACACAACAATTTAGAATTTAACATAAAAAACATCCCCCCACAGCAGAATCAACGTTTCCCACTGTGAGGGAAGGCACCAAAGTTCAGTCCTCTTCCTCTGTTCACCCTTGGTCGAGGCCTCTGCAGTCACCGCAACGGTTTACCATCTTCAGGTTCATTCACAAAACATTATTGCATAATTACTATCATAAATAGAAAAATGTTATATATAAAGTCTTCGCATCCTTTCTGTAATGGGGCAACTAGAACTGTACGCAATTCTGCAAATGCGGCCTAACCAAAGTCCTTTCAAGCTGCAACATGGCTTTCTGACTCTTGTACTCGATGCACCAACTGATGAAGGCAAACAACCATATGACTTCTTTACCTCCCGATCTACTTGTGTTGCTACTTTCAGGGAGATGTGAACTTGGACCCCATGATCCTACTGTATTCACTGCCCTATCTATAACTGATTCTTTGACAGCTTTCTTCTCTGTCTGCAGCTCCTTCAATTTCTCTGTCATCTGCGAACATACTGACCAACCCATCTATATTTTTGACCAAATCATATGTTTAAATCACAAACAGCAGAGGTCCTGACATTGATCGTAGCGGAACACCCTTGATATATAACCAGAATAACACCCTTCCACCGCTACCCTTTGTCATCTATGTATAAGCCAGGACTGAGTCCAAACTATCAAGTCACATGCATCTTAGTCTTCTGGATCAGCCTACCATGAGGAACTTCAACAAATGCCTTCCTAAAATCCATGCAGAGAACATCCATGCCCTACCTTCATCAACCACCTTCATTGCCCCCTCAAAAAACTCAAGTAAAACTAATGTAAGACATGACCTGCCATGGACAAAGCCACGTGACTGTCCCTTATTAACCCATTCTATTATAAATGCGAGTAAATGTTATTATTCAGAATCCTCTCCAATACCTTCCCAACCACTGATGTGAGGCTCACTGGCCTATAATTCCGAGATGTTCTCTTTCTTTAGTAAACATGGTTTTTCCTCTTCTGTCATAGATGGATCCCTCACCTGCGTCTCCGCTATAACCCATGGTTCAGCTCTCACTTCCCCTTCCCCGGGACGGAACAAGGATAGAGTTTCCCTGGTCCATACCTTTCACCGCACCTGACTCCGCCCTCAACACACCATCCTCCGACATCTCTGTCACCACCAACATGATCCCACCACCAATCACATCTTCTCTTCTCCACCCCTTTCTGCCTTCCGCAGAGACCACTCCCTCTGCAATTCCTCAGTTCACTCATTACTTCCCACCAAAGCACCCCCTCCTCACCTGGAGATATAACATGTCCCTATACCTCCTCCTTCGCCTCCATGCAAGGACCCCACCAGTCCTTCCAAATGAGACAGATTCACAAGCACCTCCTCTAACCACATCTACTGGATCCATGTGCCCAATGTGGCCTCCTGTACGAGCAAGACCAAGCGTAGACTTGGTGACTGCTTTGTGGAACATTTGTACTGGGTCTGCCAAGGCCTACAGGATCTCCTAGTTGCTAACCATTTTAACTTCACTTCCCATTCGCATACTGACCTTTCTGTTCTGAGCTTCCATTGAAAGATTGAGACCACATACAAACTGGAGGAACAGCACTCATATTTTGTTGATTAATTTACAACCCAATTAACCAACAAAATACCGGCAACTCAGTCTTGGCCTTAATGAAGGCACGGGCTGTCTTGAGCTTGTCCCGGCAGCTCAGTCTTGATCTTGAAAAGCAATCACTGGCTGTTTTGGGCTTGTCCCAGCGTCTCACTCTTGCCTTGAGAGGAGGTGTTGGGGGCTCAGGCCTGTCCTGGCAGCTCAGTCTTGACCTTGGAGAAGTGGAGATGGCAGTCTCAGTCTTTAGTTTTGAAAAGGAGGAGATGTGGCAATCTCAGACTTGTCTCTGCAGTGCACTCTTGCCTCGATTTGCACTCCATCTGCAGGCACAGCCCCTCGTTGTCTGTGGGCAGGTGAGGGTGTGTTGACAGTCACGTGCATGTCCTGACGTCTCAGTTTTCCTTCATTGCTGCAAAAGTGAAAGACAGCTGGTAGAGAGGCGCCTCATTTTCTCTCCCTTTCTCTCCTTCATTCCTTTCTCTCCTTCCTTCCTTCCTTTCTCCCCTTCCTTCCTTCCTTTCTCCCCTTCTTTCTTCCCTTCCTTCTATCTTCCTTTCTCTCCTGCTTCCTCACTCACCCCTTCATTTTTCCTCTTGTTGGCTACATTTGGCTTGTTTTTTAAGGAGGAAGATGATGAGGTGCAGGTGGGCCAATCCAATAACAGCTAATTAGACGCAGCAGTTGCTCCTTTGACTGTCGCCTCAGCTCAATCTGGAGCTCTGTCCAGGGTACCAGTGTTTTGTGGCAACCAAGCTCTGTTCGTGCTGATCGTTGGCTTCTCCTGGCCTGTCTGCTGGTGACGGGGATCGGTGCAGCACACAAGGGAGAAGGCACTGTCAGAGTTTCAGAGTCAATTTTAAAAATAAATAATTAAAAATCAATTTTATAAATCAATGAATAAGTTCACACGGAAAACATTTTTTTTTTTAATTAATTAAAAAATTAATTTAAAACATTAATATTAATGTAAATTATATTGTATAAAACAAACAAGCCACTTGCCATCACTAATAATTTTTAATAATATGCTGCAGAGTGGTATGGTGACCAACGTACTGTCTGGTAGCTCCATTGACTCAGCTTCAATCGCAACCTCAGATATTATCTCTGTGGAGCCTGCAAGTTCTTACCGTGAGCTTGTTAGTTTCATCCATGTGCTCAGGTTTCCTCCAACATTCCAAAAATGATTGGTAGGTTAATTTGCCCCTCTTCATTTCCCTCAGTATGTGGGTAAATGGTAAAATGGGTTGATATGGGGTTAGTGTAAAAATGGATGCTTGATGATCAACTGGAACTGATCCAACTGTCTGTCAGCTATGGCTGGGATAATGCCATGGGACCAGATGGAAAGTCTATCTGGCCTCTCTGCTAAGTAAATTCTGGAACATCTCTAAACTGAATGATGAGCCTGAGGCAAAACAGAAGGTCAGTTAAATCTGCACCTGACCTTCCATTGTTATGTACTTATGCATCGCAAGCTACAGCTAGAAATCAAGAATGAGATGGCATGTAATTTCAACTCATCTGTTGTTTACTATGGAACAACTGGATGGCTGTTAGACCAATGTAGCCCAATACCCCAAAATAGTCCACTGCTCAGCCTTCATGAGATTGCTGTTCTGCCTCACTGTTGATAAGCATGAAATATTATGAAGCCATTTATTTGTGTAGAAGATGTAAGGCAAGCCTGTTGGATATATTTAAGCTTGGTAAAATAGCAATTCTTCTCATGAGTGATGTTTCGTGATCTTTGTATTGAGGTGATTCCCAAAAGCTTAACCATAGCTGAGAGTTTCTTCACATATGGAGTTAGTAAATTGTAATTCCCTTTTCATTACATAGGGTTTGGGGTTTTTGTTTTGAACAAGGGTGCTTTGGAGATTGAATGTTGCTACGCAAAACATTTCATGAGATCCACAAAGCACTGACTTGACGCTGAAGAATTGAATAGTTATCTGAATGCTGTCCCACAAAAATAAGCACGTGTTTCCAGAATTTACTTTGAGAAGGTTTTACATTTTATGACAACTTCATATTATACATTACAATTTGCAATAAAACTCTTTATTGTTAAGTACATGTCATTGTTGTGGTAAATTTTGATAATAATCTGTCTTTTAATATTTCAAGGATTTTGTTATAAAGTATACATTTTCCAATTATTATGTTTGCTTTGGTAGACTCTTCCAGCTGCATTGCGTGCCCTGAAGGGTCGGGTTGCTCGGCAGTGCCTCATTGAAGAATTAAGCCTACATGTACAACAAAATCGGGCAATTCTGGATCACCAACAGTTTGACTACATTGTTAGAATGATGAATTGTGCATTACAGGTAAATCTTTCTCCTACATTGGTACTACTTATTCTGAAGTGAAGATGGAGGCAAAGTACTTCTCGAAGGTCTATTGCTTGTAATGGTAAATTATTCTATTTTTGTTTAACCAACCTTATAACGAAGATGAATTATAGAATGCTTAATTTAGAATTTTGTGATGGCTCAGTGTCACATTTCTGCTGAAAGATACAAATGACATGTTATGCAACTCAATTGGGGTAAAAAAAAAAAGTAAGATAGTGGGTCTATGTCAAAAAGGAAATTCAAGAAAGTGAGCCGGGGGACGTGGATATAAATGCAAAACTGTAAGAGCAGTGGAAGAAGAGAAGGTAGACAAAAGTGCTGGAGCATTTCAGCGGGTGCGGCAGCATCTATGGAGTGAAGGAAATAGGCAACGTTTAGGGCCGAAACCCTTCTTCAGATTCAGAAGAAGAGAAGGCCAGGTTTGGACTACTTGTTATCCCACCTGGCTTAGTACCGTCAGGAAACCTAGAAATCTATTATTGAATCCCTTTTATAATCATTGTTCTAGAATATGAAAATCACTTGGTATTAACAACCTGAGAATGTTTCTACCCATTCTTTCCTTTGTTTGGTAAATAATTTCGAATCCAAATCAGTTTATTACCCACAATCCCACGACCAATGTCCTGTGTAAGATCTTATTGAGTACCTTCTAAAAATCCAAATTCATCCACATTTACTGATTCTCCCTTATCTGTTTTACTAGTCAAGTCCTGAAAGAACTCACCAGATGAGTCAAACACGATTTTCCTTTCATAATTTTATGATTTTTTTCTTATTCTTTCTCCCTTTATTAAAAAAGTTGGGTCTCATTATCTACCTCCAATCTACTGCAACAATTCCAGAGTTTTGGAAAATGATAATTGGAGTGGTCACTATCTCCCTAGCCACTTCTTGCAAAACATTGGCATGTAAATCTCTGGGTCCTTGAGATATATTCATTTCAGTCTGGTCAATTTATCTTGTATTATTTTGAATAATCCTTAGTTCTTTCATTTCTTCATTCATGTCAAACTCTTGATTTCTCAACAGGTTTTGTCTCTTCTGTGAAATTGTTCAGATTCTCTGCCATTTCCTTATTCCTCATTTGAAATTCTTCTGTCTCTTCTTGTAATGGGTCTGCATTATCCCATACAAGTCATTTCACTTTTATATAACTTTGAAAGCTCTTATAGTCTGCTTTTATGTTTCTGTCCAATGTCCTCTAATGTTGCATCTTGCCTTCATCAATTTCTTAGTGCTCTGTTGGTGAGTTCTAAAATTCCCTATGGCCTACCATGTCATTGCTGAACTTTGAGTACCCATCTATACTAATCCCATTTACCAACACTTGCAGCGTAGCATTCTATGCCATGATGCTTAGAATCATTAGGTCAGGGGTCTGCAACCTACGGCCCCCGGGCCGAATGCGGCCCATAACCCTAAATCATCCGGCCTGCAGGTGGACTTTTTCCCCCGTAATCATCCGGCCCACCGACGGCCGGGGCGCCCCGAGTGTGGCCGAGCTCTGGATGTACCGCATCCTGTGCACAGCCTCCCGCGCACCTTCTGTGAACACGTTTAAGAAAGAACTGCAGATGCTGAAAAAATCAAAGGTGGAAAAAAATGCTGGAGAAACTCAGTGGGTGAGACATGCAAGGATTTGATGCCTGCCATCCGGGGCGGGATCCATGTGTACACGTGATAGATGTGGCCCGCCATCCGCTCACAGATGCACCCGGCCCCTATGCAGAACAAGGTTGCCGACCCCTGCATTAGGTCATACAATGTAGAAATCATACAGAGTAGAAATAGGCCTTTCAACCCAGCTCGCCCACGCCAACCAACATGCCCCATCCACACTAGTCCCACCATGCCTGTATTTAGCCCTTATCCCTCCAACCCTTTCCTATCCATGTATCTGTCCAAATGTTTCTTAAACATAGTGATAGTACCTGCCTCAACTACCTCCTCTGGCAGCTTGTTCAATATGCCTACCACCATTTGTGTCTAGGGCCTGTCCCATTTAGACGACTTTTTAGGCGAGTGCAGGAGACTCTGCGCTCGCCTCATGATCGCCACATGGTCGCCACATGTTCGCTGCTGGTCTCTGGTGAGTTTCCTTCATGGTCGCGAGGAGTTCCCGCATTCTGGGAACTCGTTGTGGCCTCAGTATGGTCGCCGCAAATTTTTCAACGTTGAAAAATTTTCTGCGACCAAAAATTAGTCGGCATGGAGAAAATCGATAATCCTGTAGTCGTAGGTGCAGTTGTAGTGGGGTCGCCATGTAGTTATGGGTAGTCGAGGTAGTCGTAGATAATTTTAGTTAATCGCCTTTGCTGACCGGGCATTTTTCATTGGCTCATTGGGGGAAAAAAACGTAAGCATGAGTTTTCAGAAACAAGGATAACCGACTGACTGGTAATGTTAAATGCCCGCCAAACTTCACAGCTGTGTTTCTCTGGCTTATTAAAAGTTGTCTGACTTCTTAAAAGTGTCTACACTCCTTCTCCCCCCTTCTCTCCCCCCCCTCTTTTAAAGGACTTACCGTACACTGTGCTAGCCGTCTTAACCTTCCTGTTCATCGCGGTGTGTGTCTGTATCACCTTGGCTTTGCACCGTGTGAATTTCAGACAGTACTCCACCACTTTCCCTGGCCCCCGCCTTTGCGATGTGTTTGTGTGTGTGTGTGTGTTCCACTCTGACAGTCGCCGTTCCAGTTCTCGGTTTTCTCAGGCGAGTGCCACGAACTTGACAGTCGCCAGCAGTCCGCTGAAAAATCGCCTAAGTGGGACAGGCTCTTAAAACAAAATTGCCCCTTGGATTCCTATTAATTCCTTTTCCCCTCACCTTAAATCTATGTCCTCTTGTTTTTGATTCCCCTACTGGGTAAAAGACTCTGTGCATTTACCCTATGTAATCCTCCCATGATTTTATACACCTCTACGAGAGGTGACCCCCACGAGAGGTGCCAAGGCCACGGTGCCTGCCCGGAAGATCCGAGCGGTCGGCGGGAACCCGCCTGAACATTGAACCATTGAAGATGATCACTCATCCTCCAAGGAGTAAAATCCCAGCCTGCCAACCTCTCCTTATAGCTCAGGCCCTTGAGTCCTGGCAACATCCTCGTAAAATAGTGGGAGTGCAATGTTTACATTGCAGGCAATCTAGCGAACTAGTTTACAATACAGGACACAATTTTAACTCCAATCATGGAAGCTGTGGACTTTAAATTCAATCAAATATCTTGAATTAAAAAAAGCTAATTTTTGCTGGTGATGATCACATTAGGTGGAGGCAGGTTCTCTGGATGCTTTCAAGAGAGAGCTAGATAGGGCTCTTAAAAGAGCAGAGGGATCTAGGAGTGCAAGTGCATGGGTCCTTGGAGGTAGTAGCAGGTAGATGGGGTGGTCAAAAAGGCTTTTGGCACATTGGCCTTCATCAGTCAGAGTATTGAGTTTAGAAGTTGGGAAGTCATGTTGCAGTTCTTTCAGACGTTGGTGAGGCAGCATTTAGAGTATTGTGTTCAGTTCTGAGCACCATGTTATAGGAAAGATGTTGTCAAGCTGGAAAGGGTACAGAGAAGATTTACAAAGATGTTGCTCGGACCAGAGGATCTGAGCTTTAGGGAGAGGTTGAGTAGGCTGGGACTCTATTCCTTGGAGTGCAGGAGGATTAGGGGTGATCTTATAGAGGTATATAGAGGAATAGGTCAGGTGGATGCACAGAGTCTCTTGCCCAGAATAGGTGAATCGAAGACCAGAGGACTTAGTTTAAGGTGAAGGGGAAAAGATTTAATAGGAAATAGCATTTAATAGGTAACGTTTTCATACAAAGGGTGGTGGAGGAATGGAACAAGGAGGTGATTGAGGCAGGGACTATCCCAATGTTTAAGAAACAGTTAAACAGGTACATGGATAGGGTTTCGGCCCGAAACGTTACCTATTTCCTTCGCTCCATAGATGCTGCTGCACCCGCTGAGTTTCTCCAGCATTTTAGGTACATGGATAGGACTGGTTTGGAGGGATATGGGCCAAACCTGGGCAGGTGGGACTATTGTAGTTGGGAGATGTTGGCCGGTATGGGCAAGTTGGGCTGAAGGGCCTGTTTCCACACTGCATCACTCTATGACTTTAATGAGAAATATTAATATTGTGATAAATATCTTGGAAAGGAGAGAAAACCCAGTTTGAAAGAACGCAATTGTAAATGGATGTCAAAGCTTGTTAATAGGTCATGAAAGAGAAGAAAGGATTAATAATCTGTCACAATTTCTAAGAATATCATTAGTAACTCTGACATGTACTGTTGTGGACGTAGAAATCAAGAAAAAAAGAGCATGAATTTGAGAAGCTATGACATGTTTGGAGATGAATGGATGGAAATTGGATGTGTTTGCAAGAATGCATAGTTCAAATGCATTGCTTTTGTGTGGGAAAAGAGCGATATAGTTATTCTGAAGGAGTTGAAATAGTACCTATGGAGGATTTAACATGATTTGAAGGCCAAGATGGGGAGTTGGGTGGTGAGCACTTTAATGGAAGTGAGGCAAAGGGAGCAAATGATGCATCTCTTGCATAAGATGTGCTTAGAAAGGGTAAACAAAAAAATAAAGATCATTTGCTGGATCTTGGTGCAACATTCTTATTGAAGGGACTGTTAGAAGCTTATCCATGGTAACATTTGTGAACTTTTTCATCACATTTTTAAATTGTACTGGACCAAGTGCAGACCCGTTGGGTCTGCTCCCTCAACGCAAAATTCCACCACTCACCCATTCCCCCAACACAACCCGTTCCCCCAACGCAATATTGCACCACTCACGCATAGCCCCCAACTGCGCAGGTGCGGCTCATTTCTCCTCATCCCTAGCACTCCCTCCTCCTCCTCTTCACCCTCCCTCTTCAATCCCTAGAGAAGGAGGGTGGCAGAGAGGGGGGTAGAGAGGGAGGGGGATAGAGAGGGAGGGGGGTAGAGAGGGAGGGGGTAGACAGGGAGGTGGGGTAGACAGGGAGGGGGTAGAGAAGGAGAGGGGTGGAGACTGGGGGGGTATAGAGGAGGGGGTTAGAGAGGGAGGGGTAGTTGGGGTAATGAGGGAGGGGGAGGGGATAGAGAGGTGGGGGGAGGGGAGGTAGAGGGAAGGGGAGTAGAGAGGGAGGGTAGAGGGGTAGAGAGGAGAGGGGGCAGAGAGGGAGGGGGTAGAGAGAGATGGAGGGGGTAGAGGGGAGTGGGAGGGGTATAGTGGGGAGGAGGGTGGGAGGGAGAGGGAGGGGGTAGAGAGGGTGGTAGATAGGGAGAGGGTAGAGAGGGGGATGGAGGGTAGACAGTGAGGGGGCGAGAGAGGGAGTGTAGACGTGGCAACTACCCTCCCTAATCCCTCAATCCCTCCATCTCCTACCTCACCTCCCCAGGATCTCTCCCCTCTCCTCCTCCCATCCCCCAATTCCTCCTTCACCTCTCTTTCCCTCTCCTTTCCCCTTCCGCTGCCGCTGCTCCATCTCTGCAACGACGCCGCCACGACGACTCACCGCCGGGATGCCTCACCGCCGCCGCGGCCCCATCATTGCGAGGCCTCACTGCTGCAGTCTCGGTCTCCTTCACCGGCCGTAGTCTCAATGCCTACTTGATGGCAACGTAAAACTCCAGCCGGAGCATCGCGGCTAGAAGCCCAAGTCTCAGCTCATGCAAATATTTTTTCAATCAACAATCATTGCTGTGCACTTTCAGTATGAGATATGCATCAAAACATTTTGAATTATTTTTGATAATATATACATCGACCACCTGTCAGTAAGAATATTAATTTTACAGTTTGAAGGAGTTATAGTAGCAATAATTAATTTATTTAAATTTGTTGGATAACATACTAACCAAACCCGTATTACATATGGACATAGCTAAGCTTTCATTCATCTTGAATTCAGCCAAAACTGTTTATATTTATTTATGGGTTATACTGGAATAACCGTTCACAAAACAGTTTCATGTAGCTAACAGTATTAAAATTCCTGATATTACAGCGTGCAAAGCATGAATTTTTGCTTCTCCCTCAGGGATTTATGAATGAACAAAAAGCATCAAACTTTGCCTCAACATTGTTTTTATATTAGCTCTAATAATTTTAAAGAGCTTATTTTATTTAAATGATCACGCTTGCATAAGATTCTTAGTACAAATGTGAGAACGCCAGAGATTTTGCGTGTGATCGGCCAGAATGCTATGTGTAAAGGCCCTAATTGCATTTCTGCAAGTCCCCATGTACAGATTCCACATTACTTCAATTTTCCTAACATACAAAATCCATTAATTCCCTGTGTTGCAAATGATCTCTTGCATGTTTGGTTTTATAGTGTCAAATGTAATTTAACATTAGTAGATTTGGAAAATCGAGATGTGTACAATTCATCTTCATTTCAGATGAATGGAATACAAGTAGTTTATAATGTAACTGCAAATCAAAAAACTGCAGACGTGGAAATCTAAAATATATGCAAATTGTTGGAAGCACTCCGCAGGGTAGACAGTATCTTTGCAAAATGAAGCAGTTCACAGTTTATGTTCAATTCCTTTCTTCATAACTTTAGCCTAAAATATTAACTGGTTCCCCACAAATCCTGTCTGTTGAGTTTCCAGCGTTTTGTTTTTTTAGTTTAGCAAGTGCCATTTTGTTTAATTGATTCTGAGAAGATTTCAATTCAGTAGCAGATTTATATTATAAGCTGGATCCACCTTAAACGACACATTTGATAGGGTAGTATACAATTACATCGGTCAAAACATTTGGCCCAACCAGTTCATGCTCAGTATTTATAATGCGTGAAATTCCCCTCTCAACTTTTCCTCAGTGCCACATTCTATTCCTTTCACCCTCATACTCATCCATTCTTCACCGATCATAACTGCTTCAAGTTTCTTCTGATTTCCCTGATCGATTTATTACTGACTGTTGTATAATAATGGCCTTTCATGCTCTCCTCCATAAATGGAAACATTTTCTCTCAGTCTAATTTATCAAAGCCTTTCATAATTTTAATGATCTCACTCCTCGGCTTTCTGTTCTTAAGGAAAACAAACCCAATCTATCTATCCTTTCCAAATATGTATAGCTATATATTTCTGGTGTCATTCATGTAAATTGCCCAAGCTCTCTTGCCAGTGCTCTATATCCTTTTTATGGTCTGATTATCAGATCAGTATAAAGTACTTGACGTGTAGTCTTAACTACAGCTTGATACAAGATTCTACTCTGCAGTAATATTTCAAGGAAGATTGCAAATGGAATGAGATTAAACCAACAAAGTAGTATTTTATGTGTAGGTATAAAATAGCCAAACATCAGTTTGTTGCATGTGTGTCCAAGTAAATTGGAGCTCTGGGCTACTCTGGGGTTGGACCACATTACAAACTGCCAACTTGCTGTATATTCCAAATGGAAGTTCAAGCTGGTGCAATAGAAGGCAGTCTCAACATTTGTGAGGTCGCAGTGGTAGAATTAGCAGCATTAACCAGAGTGTTCTAATGGAGTATTTCTGTTTCTTCAGCATCAAAAATAAGTTTGAATTTCACAGCCTTTTCTGTAAAACAGTCCCATACAGCAGGACGCATGATCACCCTACGCATGTACAAAAAAATAACTGATTACTATGTCATTTATATTGCTGTGATGTGCATGGAATAGTGGGTCATCAGTTGAAGTTGTCAGGAAATATGTCAGGATCCAAGTAAAAATGTACAGCTATCTTGTGAAATACTAAATCCTTTCTCAATCATCCAGGCTGAGTCAAAATTGTCTCTAATCATGGAATTATGAATACTGACATGCCAACATATTTGTCTGTCAGTGTGATGAGGATATTGAATAATTCGTTGATCATAATCATAATCGTAATTTATTAGCCAAGTATGTTTTGCAACATAAGAGGAATTTGATTTGCCATACAGTCATACCAAAAAAGCACAACATACAAGACACACAACTACATAAAATTTGACATGAACATCCACCACAGCGGCTCCTCCACATTCCTCAGTGTGATGGAAGGCAATAAAGTCTTATCTTCTTTCCTCCTTTTTCTCCTGCGGTCGGGGGAGTCGAACCAACCGCAGTCGGGGTGATTAAAGTTCCCGCAGCCGGCGATTGAAGCTCTCTTGTTGGTGCGATCGAAGCTGCCACGATCGGGGCGGTCGAAGCTCCTGTGGCTTGGAACTCCCGAAGTCGGTCCCTAAGCAAAGGATCGTAAACTCCACAATGTTAAGTCTGCAGGCTCCCGCGGTTGGAGATCCCAAAGTTGGTCCCCAGCAAAAGGCCGCCAGCTCCACGATGTTAGGCCGCAGTGCGGACGGAGATACAACATGGAAAAAGTCGCATCTCCGTCGAGGAAAGAGTTTAAAAAATTCCCCCACCACCCCCCACATAATACAAAACTAAAGTACACTAAAACATACATTTTACAACAAACTAAAACAACAAAGAAGGAAAAAGACGAGCGAGACCGTTGGCGAGCAGCCATCGTCGGCGCCACCTGGATATAAATATGATTTCGGCAATGACTATCAAGACAAGTGTTGGTAGAAAAAGTTGTTGGCTGGCAGTTTGATACTCGGTTGTGTGTATATATCAAACCATCAGTAAATAGTACTGCACATAACTGTTATGTACAAAGTCATTTTTCATATTCCATGTAATACTTTATCTGCAATCTTGGTTTGGAAAAAGAACATTAAGTAAAACGCACTTTAAATGAGAGTTTCCTATGTAATTTTTTCCTTTAACGTTTCCAGCAGAAATTCCTCAGAGAGCAATTCAGAGAAAAGAAAGAAACAAATCTCTGCTGGTGGAAGTTCAAACCTAATTAGGAAAGAACATTTGGGAATATCAAGAGAGAAGGCGTGAATTTTTGGAAAAAAAATAGTTTTTGCACATGATTCTGGTTAATGAGTTCATAAAATATAAACAGCTCATAATATGAACAATAGAAAAGGGGATTTTAAGAAGTATAAGATCGTGGAAAATATTACGTTAGAATATGAAGAATTGCAGTTTCTGTTTGCGAAGAAAGAATGATTATCATGTATTAATGAACAAAATATAATCTAACTTTACATTAGTCGAGGAGACAAACAAAAATAGAAGTCCAGTTAAAATTTGTTGATGAACTTACTTTGATTGCTATTTGTCTCAGAAAATGACAATGTTGTTTTAATTAGGAATTGAAAGATTGTTCGCAGTGTTGTCACCCCCAAAAGCGCAGTTCGTGATGTACATGAATATTCTTGGACCTGAAGTTATTGTAATCACAGGACAGTCAAACGTTGATGTGGTTGTGCAATATAAACAAAAAAATATGTTGAAGTAGTAGACCACTGTTGGAAAGTACAAATTGTTACTACTATAGAAAAATCCAGGTGACACAATATTACTACTTATGTAAATATTTATCTATTAAGCAAAAATAGGCTTGTCCACGTGTAGTTCCCAAAAAAAATGTTGGGTTACAGGTGAGTAATTATCTACAGTTGTTTCTCTTCTCCCATAAAATTAGGGCAGATTTTCCAGTGCTCTGAAGATTTTAGCTACCTGTCCCTGGGACTTACTGCTCATGCCACTGTGGCGAAGCACAGATTTTGATATTCATGAGCATTTAATTACACTTTGGACCTGTCAAAACTTGCTTCTTTAAATGTTCTTTCAGTACTGGAGTAACAGTGGGTCAGGTAGAATCTCTGGAGACAAGGATTGATGTTCTTTATTGGGATCCTTCTTCAGATTGATTGTAGCAGGGGGAAGAAAGCTGAAAGAGATTTGGGGTTAAGGGAAAGTCAGGCAAGTGATGGGTGGCTACAGGTGAGGGTAGTTTGATTGACTATAAGCCCACTGACTCAGTTATCTTGACTACACCAGGTCTCGCCCTGCCTCTTGCAAGGACGTCATTTCCCACTCTCAATTTTTCCACCTCTGCCACATCTGCTCCCAAGGTAAGGCTTTTCATTCCAGGACATCCTCTTTCTTTAGAAAAAAACATGGTTTCCGCCCCCTGCTGTCATAGATGGATCCTTCACCCGTGTTTCCAATGTATCCCGTGTTTCTGCTCCCACTCCCTCTCCCCACAAATGGAACAAGGAAAGAATTCCCCTGGTCCTTGCATTACATTTCCGCCACCTTCATTGTGATCCTAAACAATAGACAATAGGTGCAGGAGTAGGCCATCATCCACAATCAGTTCCCCATTCCTGTCTTCTCCCCATATCCCTAGACTCTGCTATCTTTAAGAGCTCTGTCTAGCTCTCTCTTGAAAGCATCCAGAGAACCAGCCTCCACCGCCCTCTGAGGCAGTGAATTCCACAGACTCAAAACTCTCTGTGTGAAAAAGTTTTTCCTCATCTCTGTTCTAAATGGCTTACCCCTTATTCTTAAACTGTGGCCCCTGGTTCTGGACTCCTCCAACATCGGGAACATGTTTCCTGCCTCTAGCGTCTCCAAACCCTTAATAATCGTATATGTTTCAACAAGATTGCCTCTCATCCTTCTAAATTCCAGAGTATACAAGCCCAGCCGCTCCATTCTATCAATATATGACAGTCCCGCCATCCCGGGAATTAACCTGGTGAACCTACGTTGCACTCCCTCAATAGCAAGAATGTCCTTCCTCAAATTGAGAGACCAAAACTGCACACAATACTCCAGGTGTGGTCTCACTAGGGCCCGGTCCAACTGCAAAAGGACCTCCTTGATCGTATACTCAACTCCTCTTGTTATGAAGGCCAACATGCCATTTGCTTTCTTCACTGCCTGCTGTACCTGCATGCTTACTTTCATTGACTGATGAACAAGGATCCCCCCAGATCCCGTTGTACTACCCCTTTTCACAATTTGACTACATTTAGATATTTTTCTTACGTATAGCGTGCACAGCTTAAAGTTGTAGGACAACTTGTTCTATTTGATCTTAATTGATTGTGCACGCCAGTTT
Source organism: Malacoraja senta (assembly GCA_038087875.1). Lineage (NCBI taxonomy): Eukaryota > Metazoa > Chordata > Chondrichthyes > Rajiformes > Rajidae > Malacoraja > Malacoraja senta. Next base: position 112,382 of record JAXLNO010000814.1, on the reverse strand, counting down.
GATTGCATTCGGCGAAACAGGGCGGACCACGTGAAGTTTGCAATCGCCCACCCCAAGATAATAATCCCACATTTAGATAATAATGTGCCTTCCTGTTTTTGCCACCAAAGTGGATAACCTCACGTTTATCCACATTAAACTGCATCTGCCCAATCACCCAACCTGTCTAAGTCACCCTGCATCCTCATAGCATCCTCTTCACAGTACACACTGCCACCCGGTTTTGTGTCATCCGCAAATTTGCTAATGTTACTTTTAATCCCTTCTTCTAAATCATTAATGTATATTGTAAATAGCTGCGGTCTCAGCATCGAGCTGTGGTCCCAGCACCGAGCCACTAGTCACTGCCTGCTATTCTGAAAGGGACCCGTTAATCCCCACTCTTTGTTTCCTGTCTGCCAACCAATTTTCTATCCATGACAGCACTCTACCCCCAATACCATGTGCTCTAATTTTGCCCACTAATCTCCTATATGGGACCTTATCAAATGCTTTTTGAAAGTCCAGGTACACTACATCTACTGGCTCTCCCTTATCCATTTTCCTAGTTACATCCTCAAATTCCAGAAGATTAGTCAAGCATGATTTCCCCTTCGTAAATCTATGCTGACTCGGACCGATCCTGCTACTGCTATCCAAATGTGCCGCTATTTCATATTTTATAATTGACTACAGCATCTTCCCCACCACCGATGTCAGGCTAACTGGTCTATAATTCCCTGTTTTTTCTTTCTTGCCTTTCTTAAAAAGTGGGATGACATTAGCTACCCTCCAATCCACAGGAACTGATCCTGAATCTATAGAACATTGGAAAATGATCACCAATGCGTCTACAATTTCTAGAGCCGCTTCCCTAAGTACCCTGGGATGCAGACCATCTGGCCCTAGGGATTTATCAGCCTTCAGTCCCATCAGTCTACCCAACACCATTTCCTGCCTTATGTGAATTTCCTTCAGTTCCTCCGTCACCCTTGATCCTCTTGCCACTAGTACATCAGGGAGGTTGTTTGTGTCCTCCTTAGTGAAGACTGATCCAAAGTACCTGTTCAACTCATCTGCCATTTCCTTGTTCCCCATAATAAATTCACCTTTTTCAGTCTTCAAGGGTCCAACTTTGGTCTTAACTAATGTTTTCCTTTTCACATACCTAAAAAAGCTTTCACTATCCTCCTTTATATTCTTGGCTAGCTTACCTTCGTACCTCATCTCTTCTCCCCGTATTGCCGCCTTAGTTATCTAAACCAGTCACACCAACCCATCCTCGCCCTTTTTTGCTTTCTGCAGAGACAACTCCCTTTACAACTCCTTTGTACACTTATCCCTTCTCTCAGAAACAGCCCTTCCCCAGGTATCTATCCCTGCAACTGCAGAAGATGTAACATCTGTTCCTACACCTCCTTTCGCGCATCCATCCAGGGACCCTCAAACCTCATCTACTGCATCTGGTAACTGCGATGAGACAAAGTGTACATTAGGTGACCGTTTTGCCAAACTTTGCGCTAGGTCCACAAAGGCCTGCTGGAATACAGAATTCTGACCATTTTAACTCTCCTTCCCATTCCCATATTGACCTTTCTGCCCATGGCCTCCTCTATTGCCAGTGATGCCAACACAAACTGAAGCTCTTATTGCACTCGAGTAGCTGACAACATAACTGTATGAACATTAAAATCTCTAATTTTAGATAACTAGCCAACGGCAACCACCCCCGCCTCTTTTTAACCCATTTCCTGAGACCCATTTAGATGTGCACCCATTTCTCCCACCATCCTAAACCCTTTTCCCTTCCCACCCGCCCCCTTCCACCAGATTCCTTTTAGCTTTACATTTCATGCTTCTTCTCCTATTTCACAGCCTTTCTTTCGCCTCTGGCGTTGTCAACATATCTGCCAATGAAAACCCCATAGCTGTATCTATCTCTCATTTGTGTGACTCTGTTCCTGCCCTGCCTAATTCCAGCTTTCTTGCCCCGTCCATTCGAAATAAGGCAAAACCTTGTCTTTCAGATGCTACCCGACCCACTGAATTACTCCTGCACTTTGTGTCTTTATTTGCTAACCAGCATCTGCAGTTCCTTATGTCTAAAGTAGTCTAGTTTTTAGTTTAATATTGTCACGTGTAGTGAGGTATGTTGGAAAGCTTTTTGTTGCATACTATCCAGTCAGCAAAAACAAGATACATGATTGCAATCAAGCTGCCCATATTATACAGATACAGTATAAAGGGTATGAAATTTAGTGCGAGGTAACGTCCAATCAGAATCAAGTACACAGGACAAGATGTTAAGAAGTCCCTTGTGCCAATAAGTGGGGAGCATTTCACGACATTCGTTGATTGTTGAGAGTGGTAGACGCTCAACATCGGGGGGGGGGGGTAACCTTCAGGACAGTTGGGCACTGGACACATCATCAGTAGTGTACCCTTGCATCACTGGGTGTTTCGGCCTTTTACACTATACACCCTCCACAAGGGCGGCCCGCTGCAGGATGATCAACCCTCAGCGCGTGTCCCGTGTCAAACCGTCCCAAAGATTCACCCCGACATACTTGGGGCCCAGCATTGGTCTTTCCGCTTGAGCCAAATCCACCGGCTGCTTCTTTCAGCCGCCTCTGAGAGTGATCTTATGGTCTTCCGCAGAGCCTGACCGTGGATTCCAAGCTCCTTCAGCAGTCTGATGGTAGATGACGCAACAAGTCCTCTGCATCCCACTTCAACTGGAATTCCTGCTTTCTGTACAGATGTATCAATGTACTTGTTTGTTACCAGATAGGTGGACAGCCTTTGTGATACAATGCTGAAAAAGATTTTTCCCTCGACGTTGAGGAGACATATTGGCCGGAATTGGCTGATGTCTGACGCATCCTTTTCTTTAGGTATTAGCACGTCGCCACGCCTTAGGTATTGTTTGCTTCTTCCACACCACCCTCATGAGCTTCCATAGAAAGCGTAACACATCCGGTGCGTTCTTATAGAGCTTGTATGGTACTCCGTTTGGCCCCGGAGCTGATGCTGCTCTTGCTCGCCGGACCGTGTTCTCTACCTCTTTCCATCTCGGAGGGCTGGTGTCCAGGTTGAATTCAGGTGGTTGAATAGGCGGGATGTCATGTGGGATGACTAACTGCTCATGCCTTTTCGTGTCTTTGTGGGCCTTTTCCAGGTGTTCCTCCAATTCCTGTTTTGATGTTTTCAAAGTTCCACTTTTTTCCTTTGCGAAGAGGTCTTTGATGAACTTGAAAGGGTCTTTGTAGAACCGTGTTCTTTTGTGTTCTTTCTTGCGAAGTTTCCTCAAGTTCTCTGCTTTTCGCAAGGTTGCCAATCGGTTCTTGATGTCCTCTTGGAGTAGCATGAGACCTCTCTCTGCGTCAGTTGCTTTTTTCCATTGCTTTTTCAACTGTCTCCTCTCTCTGATTAGCCTCTCGATCTCCTGCTGCCTCCTGGACTTGATTGGTGTTGGTAATTTCTTTCCACCTCTCCCTTTAATCACCCCAAACCGTTCTTCTCCATAGCTGTATATTGTGTTGCCCATCCTTTCAAGCTTTTCCACTGCTGTGCCCGCTTGTTGCTCCAAGATATGTATAAGGTCACTGTTGACCGTCTCCCACTCTTTCTTTTCAACAGCTTTGGGCCATTTCACTCCAGGTTTGTGCCCTTTGATCTTTCCCTCCAATGGAGGTCTTTGTAGTTGTTGCGTGGGCTCCTCCACCGGCATTTCTGTGCTTGTATCACCCTCTTCAGTGACATGGGTGCTGATGCTCTGCGAACTTTGGTTTGTGTCCCGTCGCTGTGCTTCACTCGACTGATTTGACTGGTTGCTTCGTAAGAAGTACTGGTCAATGCGAGGCCCATGTTTCTGCTCTCTCAAGCACTTTTTCTTCCCTTGGTGGATCTTCAAGCCCTTCACTGATGTTATTTTCTCCCAACCACAGATGCACACCTGAAGTTTGTGTCCCGCAGCTGTTGTGGATGTCTCATGTGCCATGCTCTCCTTGTCCGTAGTCGTTTCCGTTCCTGGGTCTGTAACCGTGTTATCAATCGGTGAGCCATCTTGCGCCCCCGCTCTCGCAGGCTCTAGGGATATTCTCTTTAGTTTACTTTTAGTAGCATTTAGCGGGTGTCTCCAACTAGCTGAAACAGCGTTGGGGACTGCTGTCATGGGTAGCTAGCCCACGACGGCCCCAGTGGGGTCTGTTCCCTCCTGTCAGCTGTCTCTCCAAGCTGTCACATGGACTTTCCCATGTTGTCAGCTGTCCTTTCACAGCAGTCACTGGACGAGTCCAGATTATCAGAATCAAGTACACAGGACAAGATGTTAAGAAGTCCCTTGTGCCAATAGGTGGGGAGCATTTCACGACATTCGTTGATTGTTGAGAGTGGTAGACGCTCAACATCGGGGGGGGGGCGGGGGGGTAACCTTCAGGACAGTTGGGCACAGGACACATCATCAGTAGACAGTTGGGCACAGGACACATCATAATATAGACAATAATTTGTAACCTGGACAGTTCGGAAGGCATAAATGAAGCCAGGAACTGAATTTTCAGCCGGCAAAAGATGCCTGCAGCCCCACAGCAGACAGGAAATCCATCCGCCAGTCTTCGAAATGCTCGCTCGTATGTATTAGTTGGGTGTTCGTAAGCTGCGCAGGACAAAAGACAATAGACAATAGTTGCAGGAGTAGGCCATTCGGCCCTTCGAGCCAGCACCGCCATTCAATGTGATCATGGCTGATCATCCCCAATCGGTACCCCGTTTCTGCCTTCTCCCCATATCCCCTGATTCTGCTATTTTTAAGAGCCCGGTTATCTGTGTATGGTTCATGGCTTGATTGTATTCATGTACAATCTTCTTTGACTGGATAGCGCGCAATAAAAAATCTTTTGACTATACCTATACACATGACAATAATAAACTAAACTAAACTAAGATACACAAAGTGCTGGAGTTACTCAACGGCCCAGGCAGCATCTTCGGAGAATATGGACAGATGATGTGTTGGGTCGGGACCCTTTTTCTGATTGTGGTGAGGGGGAGAGAACAAGCTGGAAGATGGAAAAGGCAGAACAAATTTTGGTGAGTGATAGGTGGATATAGGTGTGGGGGGGGGGGGGTGAGGGTGAGGGGGGTGGGTTGATAGGTAGATGGTTAGACTAAGACCAGAGATGAAAAGACAAAAGCTGTGAGATAAGGATAGATGAGGTATCCATGTACTCCAGAGATGCTGCCTGACCCACTAGGTTACTCCAGCACTTTGTGGTGTTTTTTGTAAAGCAACAGCTCCAGTTTCTTGTGTCTAAACTAAGCTAAACTTGCGATTGGTCTGCAAAAAAATCACTCAGTTGATTCTTGTGGTTTGTTGTATGAGGAGAGTGTAAGTGGACTGACCCTTTACTGAGAGTTTAGAAGACTTAGAGATGATCTCATTGAAAGATACTAAACTCTTACGTAGTTTGACTGAGGAAATGTGATTTTTTTTTTCCTGCGCTTGTAGAACTAGGAGTCATGATCTCAACATACGAGGTTAGCCATTCAAGACTGACGCAAAATGAAATTTCTTTATCCAGAATGTTGTGATATTTAGGAATTCACTTTTCAGGAGGGATGTGGGGGTCGTTCGTTGAGTCTATTCAAGAGATACAGGTAGATTATTAGAGATAAAATTAATCAAGGTATTTGGAGGATTAGAGCAGGAAAGGTCATGGTCATATTGAATGGCCAATACCTGCTATTTGTCATGATTCTTATTTTCTTATAAATGGAAAGGTATGGTTAGAAAGTAGGCAATGCATTTTTCTTTGGTAAAATACAAATTAATTAAGCTATTTTAATTGCTTGGATTGAAGATGGGCTGACTGGCAAAAGGTGGGAATAAAGGGGGCCTTTTCTGGTTGGCTGCTGGTGACCAGTCATGTACCTCAAGGGTCGGGGTTGGGTCCTGTACTTTTCACTTTTATGTCAATGATCTGGATGATGAAATTTATGTCTTTGTGGCCATGTTTGTGGATGATATGAAGATAGGTGTAAGGACAGGTAGTGTTGAGGAAGCAGGGAGCCTGCAGAAGGCCTTCGCCAGATTGGGAGAGTGGGCAAAGAAGTGACAAATTGAATACAGCATAGCAAAGTGTACTCTGTATGGTACACTTTGTACGCTCATGCACTTTGGCAAAAGGAATAAAGACATACACTATTTTCTAAATGGAGAGGATTCTGAAATTGGAGGTGCAAAGGAACTTGGGAGTGCTGGTGCAGGATTCCCAAAAAGTTAGTTTGGAGGTTGAGTTGGTTGTAAGGTAAGCAAATGCAATGTTACCATTCATTTTGAGAGGAGTGAAATATATAAGCAATGATGTAAATCTGAGGCTTTATAAGGTGCTGGTCAGGCCACAAATGGAATATTGTGAGCAGTTTTAGACTCTATATTTGAGGAAGGATGTGCTGGCTTTGGAGATGGTCCAGAGAAGGATTATGAGAATGATCCTGGGAATGATTGTTTTGCTGTATGAGGAGTGTTTGAAGGCTCTGGGCCTGTACTCGCTGGAGTTTAGAAGGATGAGAGGATCTCATTGAAACCTGCTGAATAATGAAATTAGTGGATTTGGAGAGGATGTTTCCAGTAGTGGAAAAGTCTAGGACCAGAAGGCATCTTCACAGAATAAAAGTTGGTACATTCAGAATGGAGATGAGAAGGAATTTCTTCAGCCAGGGGTTGGTGACTATTAAATTCATTCTCACATACAGTGGTAGAGGCCATCATTGTGTTTTTAAACCGGAGATTGATAAGTTCTTGATTAGTAAAGGTGTCAGTGATTACAGGGAGAAGGCAGGAGAATGGGGTTGTATGGGAAAAATGGGTCAGCCATGATCGAATGGTGGAGAGACACACAATAGGCGGAATAACATAATTATTCTCCAATGTCTTATGGTCTTATGCATGTAATGATTTAAAACTAATTTGAAATATTTTTTCTTTCTTGAAATTATTACATTTTTTATTTATAGTTTGAAAAATTCAGAAACACTTCATGTTTTCGTAGGTTTGACAGTTGGCTGAGGTTAGCCAGGAGCAAAGCCTTTGCCAATTGTCAAAGCTCTTTTAACTGTTTTATGGGCAGTTCCTCCCACCATGTGACTGTATTTACACAGTTAAGCCCCTGCCACTCACAGCTGAACATTCTCTACTGTGTGAGTGCAAACTGACAGTCAAATCAGCAGAATTAAAGATTATACTTAACACATGAATCAGTGCAAGCACAGATATTCGGTTGCTGGTAGGATTTCCTGACTTATTAATCTCCTATTACAGTTACCTTTTAAATGAATGCATTTATGCTCATTAAACCAAGAACATTACAGAGAGTAAGTCATCTAATTTATAGCAGTAGTTTCAAATGTCCTTCTTGATTGAAACAGTTTAGAAGTTTAACAATGTTATGTATCTGCAGAGAGCATAATGTGGAGTTTAATGCATATGAGGTTACAAGATAACGAAGAATCTAGCCACAAATATATGCTAACACTGCAAATGTTGCTAATGCCATTGGCATCCCATCATGGATCAAATTTGAGTTCAAAATGCATACTTATCTGTTGACTATGGCATGTGCTGCTTAAAAGAATTAAATAAAATCTGACTGATTATGATGAAGAATTCCCAAAAGTAGCTAAATAAGGCATCTTGCAAATAGATTTTGCATTAAAGAAATATGTTATAATTACCACCAAAACATTTATTTTAAAAGCTAAATTCTAGGCAATGAAATGTGAGTTATTTTCTTTGCTCCATTAATGAAGATTCTTTCAATGTTCTCCGACTATCATCAGGATTCTTTCAATGTTCTCTGACTATCATCTCCTCTCAAACCCTTTCTCCTTCCTACTCTTCTTTAAGAACTACCATAGGGCAACGTCTAGTGCACAAAATTGGAAATGCGATTTCTAAACTAGCGAGTACGATTTTTATGGAAATTTCCTTGTGAAATAAAAAATAATACTGTCCTATAGTAGAACTGTTTCTACTTTTCCAGCTTGATGATTTGGATAGTGCTGGGGGGAGTGGTAACCTAGGTTAGCAATGTATAAAACACAGTAAATATGGCAAATTGAATTCAATGTCTGCAAATGTACGAATGGTTTTATGAGAAAAGTTTAAAGTTATAATTGTACTTCAAAGGACACCGTAAAAAGGAATAAAGGTCAAGATTTGGGATGTTATAATGAATGTATATACACATTTAAGACTATATGAGACTCAGTTTTGGAAACAATAGAAAAAATGTTGAGGAATTGAAAGGAAAGAAAAACAGCAAATGCTGGAAGTGCAGTAGGTTAATTGGCCACTGTAAAATGCAGGTGGGTGGAAGAATAGATGAGAATGTGCAGTGAATAATAAATAGGATAAATTTAGGATCAGTCTGAAGAAGGGTCTCGACCTGAAACGTCACCCATTCCTTCTCTCCAGAGATGCTGCCTTACTCTAGCATTTTGTGTCTACCTTCGATTTAAACCAGCTTCTGCAGTTATTTCCTACACAGGATGAATATAGGATTAGTGTAAATGGGTGAATGATGGTTTGTGTGTACTCTGGGCTGAAGTGCATGTTTCGGTGCTGTACCCCTCTGACTAAGATTATGAAAGCAGGTCAGGGAGCATCAATTAAGAAAATTGCAAAGTTAGCTTTTCAAGTCAATAATAGTGCTACTATTTACAGTTTTTGATTTTCAGTTCCTATAGGATATTTCTCGATGAGAGAACCAAACGACAAACTTTAAACATTATGGATTACTTTATTAGAAAGAAATGTGTTAAATGTTATGGATAATATAAAGTAGAAGCTCACTGTTTTCCGTGATTGTTGGGTTTAAAGAAGGGCATGTACCTGTCAGAGTGAAGGGCAAGCTACGTGGGGAAAAAGGAAACCTGGATGATGAGCAAAATTGAAGCTCTGGTCAGGAAAAACGAGGCATGGGCCAGATAAAGGCAGCTGGGATCTAGTGTATATCTAGTGTATATCTGGAGGAGTTTAGAGGACCGAGGAGCATATCTGGACGGCAAAAAGGTGGCCAGAGATATCTCTGGCACATAAGATTAAGGAGAATCCAAAGATATGTTATAAGTACATTAATAGAAAGATGGTAACCAGAGAGAGGTTAAGGCCCCTCAGAATCCAAAGCGATCACTTTTGTGAGGAGCCGCAGAAGTTGAGCAAAGTCTTCAATTAGTATTTCTCCTTTGTTTTTACTGGGGAGTATGACAGGAAGACTAGGGAACGGGACAGATATGGAGATATCTTGAACAGTCCATATTACAGAAGAGGAGGTACTGGACATCCTAAGGCTTATGATGGTAGATAAATCTCCCAGGCCTGATCAAATATAACTAAGGACACTGTGGGAAGCTGGAGAAGGAATTGCGCGAGTCTGGCTGAGAAATATGAATCATCATTAAACAAGTTTGAAGTGCCGCTTGACTGGAGTGTAGCCAATGTTGTGCCTCTATTTAATTTGCAAAGAAAAGCCTGGGAACTAGACCAGTGAGCCTAACATCTGCGGTAGGCAAGTTACAGGAGAGGATTCTGTGGGAATAAACAGGTGCTGATTGGGAATAGACAACATGGTTTTGTACATGGCAGATCATGTCTCACATTTTGAGGTTTTTTTTGAAGAAATAACCAAAATGTTGATGATAGCAAGGAGTAAATTGTGTTTTTGTGGACATCAGCGTGGCCTTTGACAAGATTCTGCATGATTGGCTGCTCTGGAAAGTTAGATTGCTTAGCATCCAGGGAGAGCCAGCTGCCTGGATACATAATTGGCTTCATGGAAGGAAGCAGAGGGTAGTGGTAGAAGGTTGTTTTTGTAACTGGATGCCTGTGCCTCAGAGATCATTGCTGGGCCCCATTGTTGTTTGTAGTTTATATCACTATTTGGATAAGAATGTACAATGCATGATTAGTAGATTTGCAAATGAGACTCAAGTGGGTGGTATCACAGATATGATGATGGTTTTCAAAAATTGCAGCAGGATCTTGTTCAGTTGGGCAAGTGGGCTAAGGAATGGTTAATGGAGTTTAATGCAGATACATGCGAGGTGTTACATTTTCGAAAGTCAAACCAGGGCCGGACTTTCACAGTGAATGGCAGGGCCCTGAGGAGTGTTGGAGAGCGGAGAGATCTGGGAGTGAAGGAATATAGCTCCCTGAAAATGGCATCTCAGGTAGATGGGGTGTTCAAAGGCTTTCGGTACATTTGCCTTCATCTTTCAGGGTATTGTTTTCGTGCTGTATGATTCTAATGTTAACCCTATCAGAGGTAACTAAAACCAGTGGAATACCTTCAGACATGTTGCATCCTTTGCAGACTGAGGTGTGGAATTTCAGAATTCTATTCTGAAGATGGCAGATCTTGGGAATTTTCAACCATGCACATGGATAGAAAAGGTTTAGAGTGAAATTGGTCCAGGAACAGGCAAATGGGAATAGCTTGGATGGGGCATCTTGTTTGGCAAGGACGGGTTGGGCAGGCGGGCCTGTTTCCTTGCTGTGTGCGGGTAGGGGTGTTATGGCCTGGGCAAGTCTGGCTGCTGAAGGTACTGGCTCACTTATCTTCATTGATGATATAACTGCTGATGGTAGTAGCATAATGAATTCTGAAGCGTCCTATATGCTCAAGTTCAAACAAATGCCTCAACACTCATTGGCCGGCGGTTCATTCTACAGCAAGACAATGATCCCAAACATACTGCTAAAGCAACAAAGGATTTTTTCAAAGCTAAAAAATGGTAAATTCTTGAGTGGCCAAGTCAATCACCCGATCTGAACCCAATTGAGTATGTCTTTTTTTCTGCTGAAGAGAAAATTGAAAGGGACTAGCCCCCAAAACAAGCATAAGCTAGAGATAGCTTCAATACAGGCCTGGCAGAGCATCACCAGAGAAGATGTAGATTCCGGTTCTAAAACTCCTTCCCGAGTCTGGTTCAGTCAAGTACTGATTCAAATGCTGTGATCCAAACTCTTCTTTATTTGTAAACAGTACTGCGGGGCCGGACTCAGAACTCTTCACTCGAGCCCACACCAGCCTCGTGCAAATAGTACGGAAGAAAGAGACAACCGGCACGCCCAAACCGAAAGCTCACCCTTTTATACCGTCATAAACTAAGGGCGTGACATTACTGGGGGAGACAAGCCCTACAAGCCAATAGTCAATACCGACGCAAAAACACATTGGGAGGCAACTACTTTGCCCAATCATAAATCAATATAAATCTCATTCCTAGCACACAGAAACAAAGTATTTCACTCCTATGGCATAAAGAAGCATGCCAGGTGCAGGCCACTATCTGGGCTAATTACCGGTACCCGTGGGGGACACTGAAATAAAGTAGAAACTAAGCAAGAACCTAAAACTTCCCCAACCAATTATATGCATGCATTCAGCGTCCTTGAACGTCCTGCAAATCCTGCAAAACTCCAGACATTGTGGAGCCTGGTCCAGCAACTTGCAAAATGAGGTCATCGGCAGTTCTTTTCACAGAAAAATGGTTCTGTCACAAAGTACCCAAATTTCTGATATCTACAAAGACACCCAGCAACTGGTGATGTCCATGAATCGCAGACTTCAAGTAGTCATTGCATGCAAAGGATATGCAACAAAATACTAAACATGAATACTTTCATTTACATGACATTGCTGTGTCACAAACATTATGGTGCCCTGAAATGCGAGGACTATGTATAAACACTGCTGTAATTTTTACATGGTGAAACCAAAATGTATAAAAATGGCTTTTATTAAAATTTGACAATATGCACTTTAACCACATGTGATATTTTCTATTACAAATCTCAAATTGTGTACAGTTTGGCAAATAAATAAACGATGGATCTTTGTCCCAAACATTATGGAGGGCACTGTCCATTTAACACATACAAACAATCAACAAAAGAAGGAAGGGACAGACAGACTGTTGGCGAGACAGTTGGCGATGCATTTTGTGGGGGGAAAATTGGAAATGAAAAAGTCTGTGCGAAATAAATTATTGGCATTCGGTACATTATGTTCCAATATGCAGAGAACAGCACACCATTTTATATATTAAAAAAATAGCTGAAGATACTACCTCAAAGAGTAATTGTCATGAAAATACAAATTCAATAGACAATAGGTGCAGCAGTAGGCCATTCAGCCCCTTGAACCAGCACCGCCATTCCATGTGATCATGGCTGATCATCCACAATCAGTACCCCGTTCCTGCCTTCTTCCCATATCCCCTGACTCTGCTATCTTTAAGAGCCCTATCCAGCTCTCTCTTGAAAGTATCCATAGAACCGGCCACCACTGCGCTCTGAGGCAGAGAATTCCACAGACTCACAACTCTCTGTGTGAAAAGGTTTTTCCTCATCTCCGTTCTAAATGGCTTACCCCTTATTCTTAAACTGTGGCCCCTGGTTCTGGACTCCCCCAACATCGGGAACATGTTTCCTGCCTCTAGCGTGTTCAAACCCTTAATAATCTTATATGTTTCAATAAGATCCCCTCTCTTCCTTCTAAATTCCAGAGTATACAAGCCCAGCCGCTCCATTATCTCAGCATATGACAGTCCCGCCATCCTGGGAATTAACCTTGTGAACCTACGCTGCACTCCCTCAATAGCAAGAATGTCCTTCCTCAAATTTGGAGACCAAAACGGCACACAATACTCCAGGTGTGGTTTCACTAGGGCCCTGCACAACTGCAGAAGGACCTCTTTGCTCCAATACTCAACTCCTCTTGTTATGAAGGCCAACATGCCATTCGCTTTCTTCACTGCCTGCTGTACCTGCATGCTTACTTTCATTGACTGACATACAATGATCCCCAGATCCCGTTGTACTTCCCCTTTTCCCAACTTGACACCATTTAGATAATAATCTGCCTCCATGTTTTTGCTACCAAAGTGGATAACCTCACATTTATCTACATTAAACTGCATCTGCCATGCATCTGCTCACTCCCCCAATCTGTCCAAGTCACCCTGCATTCACAGAGCATCCTCCTCACAGTTCACACAGCCAACCAGCTTTGTGTCATCTGCAAATTTGCTAATGTTACTTGTAATCCCTTCATCTAAATAATTAATATATATTGTAAATAGCTGTGGTCCCAGCACCGAGCTTTGTGGTACCCCACTAGTCACTGCCTGCCATTCTGAAAGCGACCCGTTAATCCCTACTCTTTGTTTCCTGTCTGCCAACCAAATTTCTATCCATGTCAGCACTCTACCCACAATACCATGTGCCCTAATTTTGCCCACTAATCTCCTATTTGGGACCTTATCAAATGCTTTCTGAAAGTCCAGGTACACTACATCCACTGGCTCTTCCTTGTCCATTTTCCTAGTTACATCTTCAAAAAAATCCAGAAGATTAGTCAAGCATGATTTCCCCTTCGTAAATCCATGCTGACTTGGACCGATCCTGTTACTGCCATCCAAATGTGCCGTTATTTCCTCTTTTATGATTGACTCCAGCATCTTGACATTTCGACCAGTGGCTCTAACACCCATAGTAATTAACTGTTTTGAGCGACTGGTTATGCAGCATATCAAAAATAGTCTACCTGCCGACCTAGACCCACTGCAGTTCGCCTACAGAGCCAACCGATCCACAGAGGACGCAGTCTCAACAACACTGAACCTCGTACTGTCACACCTTGATCGGAAAAATACTTATGCCAGGATCCTCTTCATAGACTTCAGCTCTGCTTTCAATACAATCATTCCGCAGCAGCTGGTGGAGAAGTTGGAGCTATTGGGGGTTGATGCTGGCACATGTAACTGGGTCCTGAACTTTCTATCGCAACGGCAGGAGACAGTCAGGGTGGGCAGTAGGACATCAAAAACCATAGCCGTGAGCACTGGCTCGCCCCAAGGCTGTGTCCTAAGCCCCCTGCTGTTTAGTCTCCTAACACACGACTGTACTGCTAGACTCAACAACAACTTCATCAACAAGTTCGCTGATGACACAACAGTGGTGGGTCTCATCAGTGACAATGATGAGTCGACGTACAGGATGGAGGTGGAGCTGCTCACAGGATGGTGCAAATCCCACAACCTCATTCTCAACGCGGGAAAAACGAAGGAGATGGTGGTTGACTTCAGGAGGGCGGGAAAACAACACCATACACCTGCACATCGATGGAGCTGATGTGGAAAGGGTCAACAGCGTGAAGTTCCTAGGACTCCACCTGTCAGATGACCTGACGTCCACGACCAACACCACAGCACTGGTCAAGAGAGCCCAGCAGCGACTACACCCTCTCCGAAGACTACGTAAAGCAGGTCTCCCCACTACACACCTACGAACTTTTTATAGGGGGACAATCGAGAGCACATTAACCTACGGCATCACTTCCTGGTTCGGGAGCTGCAAGGCGTACGAACGGCACCAACTAGACAGGATTGTGAAGACCGCCAGCAGGATTATTGGTGCTCCACTCCCTTTCCTGCTGGACATATACAGGAAGAGATGTATCAGCAGAGCCATCTCCATCATCACAGACCCCTACCACCCATCGCATCACATATTCTCCATCCTGCCATCTGGGAAGAGGTACAGGAGCATTAGGTGCAAAACCAGCAGGATGCTCCTCAGCTTCTTCCCGCAGGTTATAAGACTGATAAACGGACTTTGCCCCCTGCCAAAGTATCGTGCACCAACCACCAACCTGGACACACTGCAGCAGAGCCACTGTCGTGCCGCTGCCGATCGGAACGCCTGTTGATGTTTAGTAGAGAGTGTTAATTTGTTCATGATATATGTATTTTTACTTCTATTTATTTTTTACTGCACACTGAAATGGACACTGGTTGAGGAACGCTTTTTTGTTTCCTCTGGGTATGCGAATACTCAGGAAATGACAATAAAGATATACAATACAATACAATCTTCCCCACCATCGATGTCAGGCAAACTGGTCTATAATTCCCTGTTTTCCCTCTCCCGCCTTTCTTAAAAAGTGGGATAACATTAGCTACCCTCCAATCCACACGAACTGATCCTGAATCTATAGAACATTAGAAAATGATCACCAATGCGTCCACGATTTCTAGAGCCTCTTCCTTAAGTACTTAAACTTCCTTAAATTTCATAAATTCATGAAATGAACACCTCTAAATTGAGGAATTACTGTACTGTTAAACTCCCTCAAGTTCTCTATCATCGCCTCCTCTCAATTTCATTTAGCTATATTTGCAGACGCAAGGAACTGCAGATGCTGTTTTGCAAATTAAAACATAAAATGATGGGGTATCTCAACTGATCAGGCAGCATCAACTGTCCATGTCATTTTTCTGACCACAAGGAAACCACCAGATTTTTGGAGTTCCCCATTAAATCCATTAAAGTCTTAAATATTTAGAATTTCATTTTGACAGATAGATTGCACATATCATCTATCCTGCTTTTTAAAACTATTATTTTGGTTGTCACGTACTTTGTTACAAAATCATACAGCATGGAAAAGGAGGGGCTCAGCTGTTTTTGCCAACCCAAGTTACTTCATATCATTAGCCTTTTCGTATTGAGTTGCTAAAAATTAAAACTGACAAAAAATTGTTGTTTCTTTTGCACAAATCTTATCCACCCCACCAAGTTTAGTTGCTAAATCGTGACAGTGTCATCACTGATAAAATGGCTTAATATGAGATAAACATCCCATAGGCATGCATCTCTGCTTGTCTTGGGATTAAATGGGAAAAGGGGTTAACATGATACAAACAATTTTCTTGGAATGTGACCCCTCCATATGGTCGCCTGTAGCAGTTTCAATTAAGCAGTATCCTTGCAATGGTGTCCATGACTTTAAAGTGCATCTGTTGTTGTTTAAAATTTGGACATTGCAAAAATGGAGCCCTGCTGTGGTTAAAAAAATCAGAGTGCATCATGGCATTCCAAACATTTCCTTACTAGAAGATTATAGCCTGTTTTTTGGTGAACTTTATTGCTGTGGGCCTCATGACAGTTTTCAGAAACATGCTTGGCATTTTGGTTAAAATAACTCAGATGCATCAAGCCATTTTGTATAGACTATTGGTCTTCAACACTGGAATAATTACTGTTGAGTGTTAAATAAAATAATCTTGATTGAGTTTGCATGTCTCTTGGAGAAGATACAGTAAGTAGTATGGAAATCAATCTAGATCCTTTTAAGGAGGACTTTTTCTTAATTTGCTGCAGATTCTGTTTCATGTTATTCAATCAAAATTCAGCTTGTGTCCCAATGGTACACTAAAAATTAACTGATAGGTCCCCAAAGAGCATCTGCAGTGAATTATAGTTGGGGCCAGTTAATTATATTCTTCCACGCATTGCCCCTCTTTATCAAACAGGTGGGTGGTAATTGAGCTGAGATAGTTTGACTATGAGCGACTGGAATGTAGTAAGGTATCAAGATTTATGATTTCCTGTTTTTTTTTCAAGGATTGTTCAGCTTCTGAAGAATATTATGTTGCTGCTACATTACTGCCACTGACAACAGCATTTTACCGGGTAAGTCATGTGATTTCATGCCATAAATCCCCAGAGTAAATTCAGTCTTGTCTGGATTTGATTGCAGGAGAAGTGGTCTGAGTACAAAATGTTGAATTTATTAAAAAAAAGAGCTGTAAGCAACAGGCTTTTTGATTTTAAATTAACGTGGCATTTTAGAATGTGTACTTTGGCTGAAATAGTGTGAAGATGCACAGAATATCTTGGTTAAATGGAACCTTACTTCCAATAAAAATCAATCATTTTTAAATATCCAGTGGCTAATTTTTAAATGAGCATGTAGCAAAAATCGTAGAATGAGATCTGTTGTAGTTAATGGCATACTCAGTTAAGTGATTAGATTAATGCTACATTTATACTTGCCATTCAGACAGTGTTACATTTGAGGGATAATTACTGGTAATTCATTTATTGCCAATATGGTAGAAAACCTATATAATGGAGGATTTTGTTAGTGGATGCGAGGCGTAGGTTTGATATGGTTTTGGAAAAAATCATTAAGGTCTATAGTCACAGGGGCCACATAAATAGTCATAGAGTGATACAGTGTGGAAACAGGCCCTTCGGCCCAACTTGCCCACATCGGCAAACATGTCCCAGCTACACTAGTCCCACCTGCCCGTATCCCTCCAAACCTGTCCTATCCATGTACATGTCTAACTGTTTCTAAATGTTGGGATAGTCCCTGCCTCAACTCCCTCCTTTGGCAGCTTGTTTCATACCCCCACCACCCTTTGTGTGAAAAAGGTACCCCTCAGATTCCTATTAATTCTTTTCTCCTTAAACCAATGTCCTCTTGTCCTCGATTCACCTGCTCTGGGCAAGAGATTTTGTGCATCAAAATAGTTTCAGATTTACATGCCAGGAATGTCCAACAGGCCTCAGCTGTAGTTAATTTAGTTCCTTTTCCAGCATTCTCCTTGTGGAAAACAAACACAGGTAGCATGAGAGTCAAAAAGAGTGAAAATAATTCTCACCGCTTTTTTTTTCTTCTGTAAATGTTCTTCTTTTGCCGCATGATCTTTTGTTTATCATGGAAAAAGCAACTCATACCCTTCCAGATTTTTTAAAAAGGGTATAGAGTATGGTTAATTTAAGGGAAAACCTCTGACTAACAACAGCTTTATTGAAGGATATCAAACCAAATTTATTTATCAAACTTAAGAGCTTGGATCTTTTAATTTCACATTGTAAAATTTGTACCTAACCAGCTTGCAGTCAAAATTGTGCCTACACTACTTCCTCTGGCAGCTTGTTCTAAATATTCACTGTCTCCTGTGTGGAAAAATCTGCCCCTTAATTCCACTTTAAGTCTCTCTAACACATTAAACCTCCGGTTCTGGACTTCCCTGTCCAGGGAACAACATTCTATCTATCTGCCCTATCTATGTCCCTCATAATTTTATGAACTTATCTTGGATCACCCCTCAGCCCCCTACATTTTAGTGGGAATAAATACAGCATATCCAATCTCTCCCTAGAACTACAGCTCGACATTCCATGCAACATCCTGGTGAATCACTTTTGTACTCCATCTCCATTGCTACCACAGCCCTCCAATAGTGTGATAATCAATAATGTGACGACTAGAAGTGCACATAATGTTTTAAGTATAGTATAACCAATGCAACATGACATATAGTGATATAGCATAACTTTTCTAGTCAATGCCTCAGCATATGAAGGTAGACATCCCAACGTCCTTCTCACTATCCCTATCTACCAATCTTGTCACTTTCAGGGAGTTGTGGATTTACACCCCCAAGGTCTTGCTGTACATCAACCCTCCAAGCTCCCTAGTATTTACTCTGTGTGTGCTTCCAGAATTTCACTTCTCAACGCATCACCTCTCAATTGTGTGCATTGAATTCAATCTGACACCACACCATTGAACTAAATATCTGATCTATGTTGCTCGGTATGCTTAAGTCTTCTTTGCTATCTACGACTCCAATAAATTCTATATCGTCTGCCAAATTACTAGTCATACCATTTATTGTGTGTAGAAATGTTTGTGCACAGAATACCTGACCACTGAGCTGACATAATTTTGTATTATGAAAGATAATTTATTTTTGTTTAGATTACTTTTGGAAGATGAGAGACAATTTAAGTCCACTTATCAGCTCAAGTCAAATGGAAGGACCTAGTGGTGAAAGAAGTACTGCAGTCACTTCGGAATCACCATGTTAATTAATCAGAATTGCACATTATACTATAAATGTGGCCAGACCAATTTTTTATGAAGCTGCAGCATTACTTCCTGACTCTTATACTCAATGCCCCAACCTTCGATGGCAAGCATACCATATGCTTTCTTTACCACTATTTGTGTTGCTACTTTCAATTATGTTGTTCCTCCCAGTAACTATACTTTATCCTTTCATTTGCACACTTGCTCAAATTAAAAAGAGTTCATAGTTTTTAACAATATTTTATTTTTTTATATATTAACAGCCTAACCATGATCTTTTCTTGCTTGGTGCCATTTTTTCCTTTTTGTTCTCAAGATTTCCCGTTCGTTCTTCTTGGTATTAAATTCTACCTAACTACCTAACCAATGTGTAATGTCTCTCCTTTGAGGCCCCCACTTTAGATTACTTTAACCCTTCAAAACACTTTTGAATTCCAGTGTACATCGGTTTAGTGCCTTTTGCAGGTGTCATTGGTTAAATCTCTCCACTACTATATACCTCCTGCAAAAGCATTCATACGAAAGATACAAACTCTAAAATAGGGAGGTTAGGCTGGGAACTGGCCTCAAGACTGTTAGGAAGCTCATTGTCTTTTGGGCAGCAGTGATCTCTGCCCTTCTGTATGTTTTAGAAACTTGAACTACCTATGGTAGGCACTTAAAAGCGATTCCACAAATGCTGTTGCTGCATTTTTCCTCCAAATTTATTCCAGGATGAGTGAACTGGCTTCAGTGTTTTCTCCCAGTATTGAGGCCTATTACACTCAGTGGACTCTGGTACCTGGCCACATTGTTAATGCTCACAACATCAGACTCCCCAAAACACATTTTCCATTCTTAACTTTGTTCACAGCAAGAAATTGTCAGCTCAACAGAAAAAAATATTGAAGGAGGTTATCAAAATCACATTGGAAAATGTTAATAACTCCACTGACTCGATGTTAAAAATGGAGAAGGAAGATTTGGGAATCTTTCAGAACCTTGAATCCATGCATCCGGGTGATTACATGGCAGGGTCTGTTTTCCCACATTAGTCTCATTAAGCTATTCCAGAATCCACAGATCAGAAGTGGAAGCATCCAAATACTTTTATGTCTGAATATATCTAGTTATTTCAAAGAAAAATGCAAATCCATTCATGAAAGATAATTTAGTCATATGACCTAAATTATCTTTCATGAATATGAATTATCTTCAGTGGAGATGTTAACATTTTCCAAGGAAACTTTAGAGAATGCTGCTTGAACAGTTGAACCAACTGAAAGAAAACGAACAGTACAAAATGCAGGAGGAAATCAGCAGGTCAAGCAGCATCTCTGGAGAACATGGATAGATGATGTTTCGGGTCGGGACTCTTCTTCAAACTGAAAGAGAGTTTGGCCTCCCAATTATCAGAGCACTCCAGCAGAATGTTAACCAATTGCTCCATTTTCAAATTTGTGGAAACAAAACCCAATGGATCATAGAAGTTGTGTTGAGGGATGATGATACAAAGAATATACTCCATTTTATGACATCAAAATTGATCAATTTAAGGCTATGCTGCAGAATGGTCGTGTGCCATCACTTAAGGGGCAATGTTAGGTTTTAATTTATTTTATTGTTACTAGATCACTCTGTTGTATACACAATGTTTAAATGAGAAAGTGTTCATTGGATATTACCCACTCTTACCAGTTTAGATTTTTTCAAAATCAAATAACAAACTGGCTGGAGTATTATGATAACATGGAACATAAGAACAATACAGCCCAGAAATAGGCCCATCAGCTCACAATGTCCATGCCAAACATGATGCCAAATTAAACTAATAATGGAAAAGCAATAGATGAAATGTGAATGGGAAGATACAAATAAAACCAAAAGGGGATGGGCATAGGGTTGTAACTCTCTTCATCAGAGAGTTGTACAGCACAGAAGCAGGCCCTTCAGCTTGAACGTCGCTGCCGACCGAGATTTCTATTCACAGTAATTCCATTTGTTTTCATTTGGCCCAACCCATCTCCCCATTCTCTCCATGTACCTGTCGAAATACTTTTTTAACAGTGTAATTCTCTCTCTACTACCTCCTCTGGCAGCTTGTTGTATATACCCACCACCCTCTGCGTGGAGAATCTTAAAACTGAAACTGAAATACAAACTAAAAAATCAACATACTACAGAAAGACACAACATGCCGGAGTAATATACTACAGATGCTGGATGTGTGAAATATTCAGCATCTCTGGAGAGAGAGGACCGGAGTTAAAAACAGATTGATGATTTTTTTGTCGGAATTGACCATTTCTGATATAATCTGGAAAAACAAGTTGTTTTTTATGGCCTGAGTGCAGTTCAGTGTTGTCAGAAGATGAGATTAGGGTTGGAGTGAACCCAGCACAACAGCATTTCATCTTCTGATTGGCACACTACATCCTTCAAAAATCAGTCACTGATTCCAATCCAGTCACATGGATCCTGAATCTCCTGAATGTTGTTAGGCCCAAATTTCTTTTCTGTGTCTGGAAAGTTAACAGAATCACACAACGTGGATACAGGTACCTGATAATCAGCGCTTTGGATAGAAAGTGGAAAGGATCAACTAGTTGGCTCCTTTAGCTGATCTTGCTGTTACAAAATGGCCCACATTGTAGCCAACGAATGGAATGTTCACTGAGCCATTTACACATGTTTAGTCCAGTTGCCTACCGCAGTTCATGACTGATGTTGATCAAGCTATTGAGCTTTGCTATGGTTTGTTCCATGTGGCACCACTGTCTCTATAAATTGCTAATTTTGAGATTTAGCAACGTAAATCTTTGCAGTAGGTTACCCTGGGTTTCTACTTAATTCAAAAGTAGGTTTGGTATGTCCTTCTATACTTTGACATACCAAGCTGGCTTGATGTTTTCTGGATGTGCAGGTCCATTAATCCTGCTTTTGGGTGGGTTTAAACTAGATTGGCAGGGGGGTGGAATCCTATGCAGCACCAAGACAGGTGAGAGGCTGGAAGTCAGTATGGAGGGTGATGAGAGAAGATTTAGTGAACAGAATAGGCAGGTGAAAGGCAGGGAGCGAGGAAGGACTGTTGGTTTGAATTTCACCTATTTTAATGTGAGAGGCCTGACAGGTAGGACAGATGAACTCAGGGCATGAATGGGAACATTGCAGTTATTACGAGAAATGTGGTTAAGAGAGAGGCAGGACTGGAAGCTCAATGTTCCAGGGTCCAGGTGCTTCTGAAGAGCCAGAGGTGGAGGGGTGTTGGTTTATTGATTAAGGAGGATGTTGCGATAGTGGTCAGAGATTACATTACTGGCAGTTCATCCAGTGATGTTAAATGGGTGGAGCTGAGAAACAAGAAAGGGATGATCACCTTGCTGGCAGTGTACTACAGTGGTCTACAGACTACTAAAATAGTCAATGGGATCAGAAGAGAAAATATACCGAGATGACATAGTAGGGGATTTTAACTTTCCCAATATTGACATAATGACTGGGAATATCAGAGTGCAAAAGGTTTAGACAGGGCAGAATATGTCAAATATGTTCAGGCAAGTTTCCCGTGGCGATATGTAGAGAGCCCTACATAGGAGAGGTCAACTCTTCATCTAGTCTTGGAAAACTGGGAGGGGCAAGTGGATGAAGTGTTTATGGATGAGACTTTTGGGACCTTTCTAGGTTTAAGATAGTTATGGATAGAGATAGATGGGCCCACCAGTTAAAATTCTAAATTGGGGCAAGGCCAGCTTTGAGGGTATTAGACAGGAACTCACTCAAGTTAATTGGAGAAGTTGAAGGAAAAGAAACTTCAGGAAAGTGGAAAGTTTTAAAAAGTGTGCTAACAAGAATCCAGAACATGCATGTTCCTGTTGGAGAGAAGGGCAATGCAGGTTGGCGTAAGAAAGCTTGGATGACGAGAGAAATTGAGGCGCTATTCAAGAGTAAGGAGGAGGCATGGGGCAAGTATAAGCTGGTGGGATAAGTGTATCCCTGGAAGAGTTTTGAGAACTGAGGAGCAAGAAATATAAGAAAATCAGGAGAGCATAAAGGGGACAGGAGATAATGCTCTGGCAGATAATGTTAGGGATAATTGGAAAAGTGCACAAGGGAAAAAAATGGTAACCAGAGAGAGAATGGGACCCCCCTTTAGAATCAAAGCGATCAACTTTGTGTGGAGCCACAGGAGATGCGCAAGGACCTCCATGAGTATTTCTCCTGTGTTTTACTGTGGGGGAAAACATGGGAACTTGGGGCAGTCAATGGAAGTATCTTCAGGGCAGTCAGTATTACGGTTGGGGAGGTGCTGAAGGCCCTGGTGCATATTAAGGTAGACAGATCTTCCAGGCCTGATCAGATTTATCCAGGGATACTATGAGAAGCTAGAGAGGAAATTGTAGGAGCCTGGGCTGAGATTTAAGAGTCATCTTTAAATGCGCATGAGTGCCGGAAAACTAGAGGGCGGCAAATGTTGTGCCTCTTCTTACGAAGGGCTGCAGGGAAAAGCCTGCGAACTACAGGCCAATGAGACTAACATCTGTGGTCAGAAAGTTATTCTGAGGGATAAATTATACATGCATTTAGACAAGGGCTGATTATGGCAATCAGCACGGTTTTATACGTGGTTTGTACGTCTCACAAAACTGATTGAGTTTTTTGAAGGTGTGACCAAAAAAGCTGATGAGGGCATAGCTGAAGACATTGTGTATATATAGATTTTAGAAAGGCAATTGACAAGGTTCCGTATGGTAGGCTGCTTTGGAAGGTGAGATCGCATGGGATCCAAGGGGATTTGGCTGAAAGGTTAGATGTTGCTTGTCATCTATATCAGTGATTTAGATGAGAGCATACAAGGCAATGATCAGTAAGTTTGCAGATGATAGAAAAGTGGGACATATTGTAGATAGTGAGGATGGTTGTCTAAAATTGCAGCAGGATTTTGATTGATTGGGCAAGTGGGCTGTGGAGTGGCTGATGGAATTTAATATACAGAAATATTAGGTGTTGCATTTTGCGAAGTCGAACAAGGTAGGGCTACGGGGAGTGTAGTAGAGCAGAGGGATCAAGGAGTGCAGGTTTAATAGATTTAATAAGAACCTGAGGGGAAACTTTTTTTACACAAAGGATGGTGGATGTATGGAATGTGCTGCTGGGGGAGGTAGTTGAGGCAGGCACTGTCATAACATTTAAGAGATATTTGGATAGGTACATAGATAGGATAGGTTTAGATGGTTATGGGCCAAGCACAGGCAGTTGGAACTAGTGTAGATGGGGCATGTTGATCGGCGTGGGCAAGTTGGGCTGAAGGGTCTGTTGCCACACTATATGACTCTATAACTCTAGTTGAAATGCTGCCAATTCTGATCTAGCATGCTCTGCGGTTCTGCCACTGTCTGGAAGTTTGCAAATATTGTTCCCAAGCATTTACTGAAGTAAAATGATCATCTAGATAGCTGGGAACCTACAGAGATTTTTGTATCTTTGTTAGCCATGTGTGAGATTCATTTGGAAAAGTGGGGCACAGGGTGCTAGTCAGCATGGCTTTGTGTGAGAGAAATCCATTATTTCGATTGTGTACTTTGGGGAAGTAACTAAAGTGATTGATGAAGGTTTAAGAAGGAACTGCAGATGCTGGAAAATCGAAGGTAGACAAAAATGCTGGAGAAACTCAGTGGGTGAGGCAGCATTTATGGAGCGAAGGAAATAGGCAACGTTTCGGACCGAACCCCTTCTTCAGATTGATGAATCACAGCATTGAAACAGGCTCTTTAGCACATTATGAGTATGCCAGTCATCATGTACTAAAGCCATTTTCCAACGCTTAGTTTCTGCGCTAAAACATTTCAAGTGTTCATCTAAATACTGTGTATATGTGAGAGTGTCTGCCTCCACCATCAACTCAAATTTCAAGGTATTTTACAGAGAGCAATAGTAGATGATAATATAATGGAGCGTTTATTTTTTAGATACTAGGCTTAATGGTCCACTGCCATTCATGAACCAAAGAGGGCAGCTGCACGAAAGGTCAGAATAATTAGAATAGAAATTACTGCAGATTTCCATCATTCCTTAGTGAGATTTATTGATAAGGAATTTAAATTTGGGTCATTGTAGGATATAGAACCTGAATTACTGGGTATGTAGGAATGAATGTCGTATGATTCATGAAGGGTGAAGTGAGGAGGAAAGTGGAGAGGACAAATGAGTAATTCAAAAAGTATATGTAGAATTAAATACAATAGGGTTAAGGACTGCAGGGAAACTGACAATGGTAATCATGCAGAGAAAGTATGTGAAAGGTAACATGGGTTTTCATTTCAACTTGGAGTCAAACAATTTAGAATTTTTTGATTTTCTTGTGGACTATTGTGCAGACAAGGGATACGTTAAAGCTTAATTCTGGATGGATCTTTGGAACTTACTGTCTAGTGACAGAAAAGATATCCATTGCTGAAGACGCACTAGATGATACAAAAGTGGGTGGTTTTGCAGATAGTGAAGATGGTTGTGAAAGATTGTAGCAGGATCTGAATCGATTGTCCAGGTGGGCTGAGGAATGGTTGATGGAATTTATTACAGAGAAGTGTGAGGTGTTGCATTTTGGGACGTCTAACAAGGGCAGGACCTACACAGTGAATGGTGGGCCTCTGGGAGTGTTGTAGAGTAGAAGGATCTAGGAGTGCAGGTGCATGGTTCCTTGAAGGTCGAGTCGCAGGTAGATAAGGTAGTCAAAAAGGCTTTTGGCACATTGGCCTTCATCAGTCATAGTATAGAGCAGGGGTCGGCGACCTACGGCCCCCGGGCCGAATGCGGCCCGTAACCCGAAATCATCCGGCCCGCAGGCGGATTTTTTTCCCGTAATCATCCGGCCCGTCGAGCGCGGCCGAGCTCTGGATGTACCACATCCTGCGCAAAGCCACCGGCACGGCCGCGCACCTTCTGTGAAGACGTTTAAGAAAGAACTGCTGGAAAAATCTAAGGTAGACAAAAATGCTGGAGAAACTCAGCGGGTGAGTCATGCAAGGATTGCATGAGGCTGCCTCACCCGCTGAGTTTCTCCAGCATTTTTGTCTACCTTCTGTGAACACGTAATTTGATGCCTGTCAACTGGGATGGGATCCATGTGTACACGTGATAGATGTGGCCCACCATCCGCTCACAGACATGCATCCAGGCCCCTATGCAGAACAAGGTTGCCGACCCCTGGTATAGAGTATAGAAGTTGGGAGGTCATGTTGCAGTTGTATAAGACATTGGTGAGACCGCAATTGGAATATTGTGTTCAGTTCTGGGCTCCTTTTATAAGAAAGATATTATCAAGCTTGAAAGGGTTCAGAGAAGATTTACGAGGATGTTGCCAGGATTAGAGGGTGTGAACTATAGGAGAGGTTGAGTAGGCTAGGTCTCGAGATTCCATGGAGTGCAGGAGTTTGAGGGGTGATCTTATAGAGGTGTACAATATCATGAGGGGAATAGATCGGGTAGATGCACAGAGTCTCTTGCCCAGTGTAGGGAAATCTAGGACCAGAGGACAGGTTCAACGTGAGGGGGAAAAGATTTAATAGGAATTTGAGGGGTAACTGTTTTACCAAAGGGTGGTGAGTGTATGGAACAAGCTGCCAGATGAGGTAGTTGAGGCTGGGACTATCCCAATGTTTAAGAAACAGACAGGTACATGGATAGGACAGGTTTGGAGGGATATGGACCAAGCGCAGGCAGGTGGGACTAGTGTAGCTGGCACATGTTGGCCGGTGTGGGCAAGTTGGGCCGAAGGTCCTGTTTCCACACTTATCATTCTATGACTCTATGTGTGGGGAGGTAGAAGTTTAGCCCCTAGAAAAGAAACACAGAGGAAGGTGATGCTGTGATCAACTTTGTTGAAACTCCTGGACTGGTTGAGGGATACCAGGAAACATTTTATCCCACATAGTATGCTTTTTATGACTTTGACCTTCATGGTCTTAATGCCCTTACAAGGAAAATGTACTGAAGAAGTTTGAACAAAATGTTATATCGGAGTGGCCATATACTGGGAGGCAATAATAAACTTAAGGTCTTTGGAGACAAAAGACATTTAGAGTTCAGAGGAGAGTTGGGGGAAACTTTTTTTGTGAGAAGTAAACAATAATAATCTGGTATGAGCAGAGAACTGCTGATGATGGAAGAAAAGAGACTGATTAAGAACTAAGGACATAGGAGGCACAAAATTATAGGTTGAGACACGAAAGACAGAATGGAAAGAAGAAGCTAATCCACAGAATGACAGTGGATTAGCAATGTGTTGTATTTTATTTAGGATTGGATATACATTTTAAATATTTTATTTGCATGAGCTAGCATCTGGATATCATTTGCCTCATTTAATACGATTAGCCCATGAATTCCCTTACATTGAATCTAATTACATCAACCATAGATTAAAGGGCCTGTCCCACGGGCATGCGACTCCATGCGGCAAGCGTAACCTAACGTGGTCGCTTGAGTCGTATGGCTTCACGGGGCCGGTCCCACTTCGATCGCCGGAGCCGTATGGAGTTGTGCGGAGCTGGTCCCGACATCGCGCGGGGCTCCGAAAACCTGACCGTGTTCAAAAATTCCGCGCGGCAACGGCCTGCCGGCCCGCAGCCACCTCGCCGCCGTACGCAGCGTCTTGACGCCATACGTCACGCGCGAACTTCCCGCGTCACTCACTCGACCTCCGCGCGGCCCCCGCTTCCGGTTTGGTCGCGCTTGCCGCATGCAGCCGCATGCTGGTGGGACCGGCCCTGTACGGGGATCACTCGACCTCCGCGCGGCCCCCGCTTCCGGTTAGGTCGCGCCTGCCGCATGGAGTCGCATGACCGTGGGACAGGCCCTTAAGTGTCAATTCTGTGTTCCATTTTTGGATTAACTATCGGGTAAACTTTCAAGTTGGGATCTCATTTCGTAGTATATGAGTTTTGTTGGCAAAAGATGGCATATCTAAATTTCATCGACAGCAACTTGCTATGTGTTGCATTTTAAAGAGATAAGTCCACATCTTGAATCAGTTTTAGTAAAAACACAGGCTTTTTGTTGTTTTTGTTTGTGTGACTCACAAAATTTATTAGAATGGAGTCTGTTGGCTCAATATTGGAATTTGACTTTGAAGTGATGTTAATGTTTTGCTGTTACTCTCATGCTGAGCAAATTATCCACATCTATATGAGGTCAAATTTGGTTTTGACATAGAATTCAATGACTTGGGAGAAATTTTGATTTAAATTGAAGAATGCATTAGAATTACTGACATAACTTTGGAATTCTTTGGATGAACTTTGTTACTTTGAGGGGAATCTAGAAAAGTGGCCTGACTTCAATTTCTGTAGCAAATTTCACCCGTTTGTGTATATATGTTACTTACATAAACAAAACTGGAATGCTTAATTTTTTAACACATACCTTGATGAAATATTCTCTATATTCCACACCTTGGAGATAAAGAAGAAGCAAGCTGATAATTTTTCTAAGGGAAGTTTGATACCACAACTACATATTTAGTGCAAATTGCATCTGAATAAATTAGAACAATACTTCTGTCCTTTTATTGCACAGAATTCATTTTTTGCATCCTCAAAAGAAAATTCATTAATTTTCAGGTTCCAGGGCAGATATACAGTGCCCTCCTTAATGTTTGGGACAAAGACCCATCATTTATTTATTTGGAATAGAAAAAATCACGTGGTCAAAGTGCACATTGTCAGATTTTAATAAAGGCCATTTTTACACATTTTAGGTTCACCATGTAGAAATTACAGCAGTGTTTATACATAGTCCCCCCATTTCAGGGCACCATAATGTTTGAGACAAAGCAATGTAATGTAAATGAAAGTAGTAATGTTTAGTATTTTGTTGCATATCCTTTGCATGCAATGACTGCTTGAATTCTGCGATTCATGGACATCACCAGTTGCTGGGTGTCTTCTCTGGTGATGCTCTGCCAGGCCTGTATTGCAGCCATATTTAGCTCATACTTGTTTTGGGGGTTAGTCCCCTTCAGTTTTCTCTTCAGCATATAAAATGCGTGCTCAATTAGGTTCAGATTGGGTGATTGACTTGTCCACTCAAGAATTGACAATTTTTTAGCTTTGAAAAACTCCTTTGTTGCTTTAGCAGTATGTTTGGGATCATTGTCTTGCTGTGGAATGAACCACCGGCCAATGTGTTATGAGGTATTTATTTGAACTTGAGCAGATAGGATGTGTCTATACACTTCAGAATTCATTATGCTACTACCATCAGCAGTTGTATCATCAATGAAGATAAGTGAGCCAGTACCTTCAGCAGCCATACATGCCCAGGCCATAACACCCCCACCACCGTGTTTCACAGATGAGGTGGTATGCTTTGGATCTTAGGAAGTTCCTTCTCTCCTCCATACTTTGCGCTTGCCATCACTCTGATATAAGTTCATCTTCGTCTCATCTGGTCCACATGTTGATAAACAGCAATAAAGGTTTCCAAAGGTGATGGAACGACTGGAGGAAAGACTAGGTCCTGAGAGCTCTCTTATACCTGCATTAAGGAGGCAATTAAACACACCTGAGCAATTACAAACACATGTGAAGTCATGTAGAAACATAGAAACATAGAAAATAGGTGCAGGAGTAGACCATTCGGCCCTTCGAGCCTGTACCGCCATTCAATATGATCATGGCTGATCATCCAACTCAGTATCCTCTACCTGCTTTCTCTCCATACCCCCTGATCCCTTTAGCCACAAGGGCCACATCTAACTCCCTCTTAAATATAGCCAATGAACTGGCCTCAACCTTCTGTGGCAGAGAATTCCAGAGATTCACCACTCTCTGTGTGAAAAATGTTTTCCTCATCTCGGTCGTAAAAGATTTCCCCCTTATCCTTAAACTGTGACCCCTTGTTCTGGACTTCCCCAACATCGGGAACAATCTTCCTGCATCTAGCCTGTCCAACCCCTTAAGAATTTTGTACGTTTCTATAAGATCCCCCCTCAATCTTCTAAATTCTAGCGAGTACAAACCGAGTCTATCCAGTCTTTCTTCATATGAAAGTCCTGACATCCCAGGAATCAGTCTGGTGAACCTTCTCTGTACTCCCTCAATGGCAAGAATGTCTTTCCTCAGATTAGGAGACCAAAACTGTACGCAATACTCCAGGTGTGGTCTCACCAAGACCCTGTACAACTGTAGTAGAACCTCCCTGCTCCTATACTCAAATCCTTTTGCTATGAATGCTAACATACCATTCGCCTTCTTCACTGCCTGCTGCACCTGCATGCCTACTTTTAATGACTGGTGTACCATGACACCCAGGTCTCGTTGCATCTCCCCTTTTCCTAATCGGCCACCATTCAGATAATAGTCTACTTTCCTGTTTTTGCCACCAAAGTGGATAACCTCACATTTATCCACATTATACTGCATCTGCCATGCATTTGCCCACTCACCCAGCCTATCCAAGTCACCTTGCAGCCTCCGAGCATCCTCCTCACAGCTAACACTGCCCCCCAGCTTTGTGTCATCCGCAAACTTGGAGATGTTGCATTCAATACCCTCGTCCAAATCATTAATATATATCGTAAATAGCTGGGGTCCCAGCACTGAGCCTTGCGGTACCCTACTAGTCACTGCCTGCCATTGTGAAAAGGACCCGTTTACTCCTACTCTTTGCTTCCTGTCTGCCAGCCAGTTCTCTATCCACATCAATACTGAACCCCCAATACCGTGTGCTTTAAGTTTGTATACTAATCTCTTATGTGGGACCTTGTCGAAAGCCTTCTGAAAGTCCAGATATAACACATCCACAGGTTCTCCCTTATCCACTCTACTAGTTAAATCCTCGAAAAATTCTATAAGATTCGTCAGACATGATTTACCTTTCATAAATCCATGCTGACTTTGTCCAATGATTTCACCACTTTCCAAATGTGCTGCTATCCCATCTTTAATAACTGATTCTAGCAGTTTCCCCACTACCGACATTAGACTAACTGGTCTGTAATTCCCCGTTTTCCCTCTCCCTCCCTTTTTAAAAAGTGGGGTTACATTAGCTACCCTCCAATCCTCAGGAACTACTCCAGAATCTAAAGAGTTTTGAAAAATTATCACTAATGCACCCACTATTTCTGGGGCTA
This sequence comes from Malacoraja senta, assembly GCA_038087875.1. NCBI lineage: Eukaryota > Metazoa > Chordata > Chondrichthyes > Rajiformes > Rajidae > Malacoraja > Malacoraja senta. Next base: position 81,560 of record JAXLNO010000814.1, on the reverse strand, counting down.
CTTCCTTAAGTACTCTGGGATGCAGCCTATCTGGCCCTGGGGATTATCGGCCTTTAATCCATTCAATTTACCTAACACCACTTCCCGGCTAACCTGGATTTCACTCAGTTCCTCCATCTCATTTGACCCCCGGTCCCCTGCTATTTCCGGCAGATTATTTATGTCTTCCTTAGTGAAGACAGAACCAAAGTAGTTATTCAATTGGTCTGCCATGTCCTTGTTCCCCATGATCAATTCACCTGTTTCTGACTGCAAGGGACCTACATTTGTTTAAACTAATCTTTTTCTCTTCACATATCTATAAAAGCTTTTGCAGTCAGTTTTTATGTTCCCTGCCAGTTTTCTTTCATAATCTATGTTCCCTTTCCTAATTAAGCCCTTTGTCCTCCTCTGCTGGACTCTGGATTTCTCCCAGTCCTCTGGTAGGCTGCTTTTTCTGGCTAATTTGTACGCTTCATCTTTTGTTTTGATACTATCCCTGATTTCCCTTGTTATCCATGGATGCACTACCTTCCCTGATTTATTTTTTTGCCAAACTGGGATGAACAATTGTTGTAGTTCATCCATGCAGTCTTTAAATGCCTTCCATTGCATATCTACCGTCAACCCATTAAGAATCAAATGCCCGTCTATCTTGGCCAATTCACTTCTCATACCCTCAAAGTTACCTTTCTTTAAGTTCAGGACCCTTGTTTCTGAATTAACAATGTCACTCTCCATCCTAATGAAGAACTCAACCATATTATGGTCACTCTTGCCCAAGGGGCCACGCACAAAAAGACTGCTAACTAACCCTTCCTCATTACTCAATACCCAATCTAGAATAGCCTGCTCTCTCGTTGTGTCCCAAACATTATGGTGCCCTGAAATTGGGGGACTATGTGTAAGCACTGCTGTAATTTCTACATGGTGAAACCAAAATGTATAAAAATGGCCTTTATTAAAATTTGACAATTTGCACTTTAACCACATGTGATTTTTTTCTAATACAAATCTCAAATTGTGGATTATAGAGGCAAATAAATAAATGATGGGTCTTTGTCCCAAACATTATGGAGGGCACTGTATTTCAAGTTACGGCACCCATATGGACTTTAAAGTTTTGTTCTTGCTGCCGCAATTCCTCCTACTGAGGACCAGGTGATAACTGAAGGTGCACAATTGATGGGTGTTTGGAAAAATTAAGTTATCTGAAATGTAGCTGGAATGGGGAGTGTGGACTTGGGAGCAGGCAGGGCGGCAACAGGCAGAGCGAAGGTTGGCTGCTGCTGAAAGGGGAGGTCTGAGGGGGGAGTTGATGGCCTTGGGCTGCAGTGTGGGCCCTGTTGTCCAGTCGGTAGGGTAGATGATAGAAACATAGAAACATAGAAAATAGGTGCAGGAGTAGGCCATTCGGCCCTTCGAGCCTGCACCGCCATTTGATATGATCATGGCTGATCATCCAACTCAGTATCCCATCCCTGCCTTCTCTCCATACCCCCTGATCCCTTTAGCCACAAGGGCCACATCTAACTCCCTCTTAAATATAGCCAATGAACTGGCCTCAACTACCTTCTGTGGCAGAGAATTCCACAGATTCACCACTCTCTGTGTAAAAAATGATTTCCTCATCTCGGTCCTAAAAGTCTTCCCTCTTATCCTTAAACTGTGACCCCTAGTTCTGGACTTCCCCAACATCGGGTATAATCTTCCTGCATCTATCCTGTCCAACCCCTTAAGAATTTTGTAAGTTTCTATAAGATCCCCCCTCAGTCTTCTGAATTCCGACGTGTACAAGCCGAGTCTATCCAGTCTTTCCTCATATGAAAGTCCTGCCATCCCAGGAATCAGTCTGGTGAACCTTCTCTGTACTCCCTCTATGGCAAGAATGTATTTCCTCAGATTAGGAGACCAAAACTGTACGCAATACTCCAGGTGTGGTCTCACCAAGACCCTGTACAACTGCAGTAGAACCTCCCTGCTCTTATACTCAAATCCTTTTGCTATGAATGCTAACATACCATTTGCTTTCTTCACTGCCTGCTGCACCTGCATTCCTACTTTCAATGTCTGGTGTACCATGACACCCAGGTCTCGTTGCATCTCCCCTTTTCCTAATCGGCCACCATTCAGATAATAGTCTACTTTCCTGTTTTTGCCACCAAAGTGGATAACTTCACATTTATCCACATTATACTGCATCTGCCATGCCTTTGCCCACTCACCCAACCTATCCAAGTCACCTTGCAGCCTCCTAGCATCCTCCTCACAGCTAACACTGCCCCCCCAGCTTCGTGTCATCTGCAAACTTGGAGATGTTGCATTCAATTCCCTCATCCAGTTCATTAATATATATTGTAAATAGCTGGGGTCCCAGCACTGAGCCTTGCGGTACCCCACTAGTCACTGCCTGCCATTCTGAAAAGGACCCATTTACTCCTACTCTTTGCTTCCTGTCTGGCAGCCAGTTCTCTATCCACATCAATACTGAACCCCCAATACCATGTGCTTTAAGTTTGTATGCTAATCTCCTATGTGGGACCTTGTCGAAAGCCTTCTGAAAGTCCAGATATAACACATCCACTGGTTCTCCCTTATCCACTCTACTAGTTACATCCTCGAAAAATTCTATAAGATTCGTCAGACATGATTTACCGTTCATAAATCCATGCTGACTTTGTCCAATGAACTCACAACTTTCCAAATGTGCTGCTATCCCATCTTTAATAACTGACTCCAGAATTTTCCCCACCACCGATGTTAGACTAACTGGTCTGTAATTCCCCGTTTTCTCTCTCCCTCCCTTTTTAAAAAGTGGGGTTACATTAGCTACCCTCCAGTCCTCAGGAACTACTCCAGAATCCAAAGAGTTTTGAAAAATTATCACTAATGCATCCACTATTTCTGCGGCTACTTCCTTAAGTACTCTGGGATGCAACTTAACCGGCCCTGGGGATTTATCGGCCTTTAATCCTAACACCACTTCCCGGCTAACCTGGATTTCACACAGTTCCTCCATCTCATTTAACCCCCGGTCCCTTGCTATTTCCAGCAGATTATTTATGTCTTCCTTAGTGAAGACAGAACCAAAGTAATTATTCAATTGGTCTGCCATGTCCTTGTTCCCCATGATCAATTCGCCTGTTTCTGACTGCAAGGGACCTACATTTGTTTTAACTAATCTTTTCCTCTTGACATATCTATACAAACTTTTGCAGTCAGTTTTTATGTTCCCTGCCAGTTTTCTTTCATAATCTATTTTCCCTTTCTTAATTAAGCCTTTTGTCCTCCTCTGCTGGACTCTGAATTTCTCCCAGTCCTCTGGTAGGCTGCTTGTTCTGGCTAATTTGTAGGCTTCCTCTTTCGTTTTGATACTATCCCTGATTTCTCTTGTTATCCACGGATGCACTACCTTCCCTGATTTATTCTTTTGCCAAACTGGGATGAACACTTGTTGTAGTTCATCCATGCAGTTTTTAAATGCCTTCCATTGCATATCCACCGTCAACCCTTTAAGAATCATTGGCCAGTCTATCTTGGCCAATTCACGTCTCATACCCTCAAAGTCACCTTTCTTTAAGTTCAGGACCTTTGTTTCTGAATTAACAATGTCACTCTCCATCCTAATGAAGAACTCAACCATATTATGGTCACTGTTGCCCAAGGGGCCACGCACAACAAGACTGCTAACTAACCCTTCCTCATTACTCAATACCCAGTCTAGAATAGCCTGCTCTCTCGTTGGTTCTTCTACATGTTGGTTTAGAAAACTATCCCGCATACATTCCAAGAAATCCTCTTCCTCAGCACCCCTGCCAATTTGATTCACCCAATCTATATGTAGATTGAAGTCACCCATTATAATGGTTTTAACTTTGTTGCATGCGTTTCTAATTTCCCGTTTGATGCCATCCCCAACTCCACTACTACTGTTAGGTGGCCGGTACACCACTCCCACTAGCGTTTTCTGCCCCTTAGTGTTTCGCAGCTCTACCCATATCGATTCCACATCCTCCAAGCTAATGTCCTTCCTTTCTATTGCGTTAATCTCCTCTCTAACCAGCAACGCTACCCCGCCTCCTTTTCCTTTCTGTCTATCCCTCCTGAATATTGAATATCCCTGAATGTTCAGCTCCCAGCCTTGGTCACCCTGGAGCCATGTCTCCGTGATCCCAACTATATCATATTCATTAATAACTATCTGCACATTCAACTCATCCACCTTATTACGAATGCTCCTTGCATTAAGATACAAAGCCTTCAGGGTTGTCTTTACAACACTCTTAACCCTTATACAATTATGTTGAAAAGTGGCCCTTTTTGATTTTTGCCCTGGTTTTGTCTGCCTGCCACTTTTACTTTTCACCTTGCTACCTATTGCTTCTACCCTCATTTTACACCCCTGCCTCTCTGCTCTTGCACCCATCCCCCTGCCACATTAGTTTAAATCCTCCCCGACAGCACTAGCAAACACTCCCCCAAGGGCATTAGTTCCATTCTAGCCCAGGTGCAGACCGTCCTGTTTGTACTGGTCCCACCTCCCCCAGAACTGGTTCCAATGCCCTAAAAATTTGAATCCCTCCTAAGCACCATTTTTCAAGCTACGTATTCATCTGCAATATCCTCCTATTTCTACTCTGACTGGTCCGTGGTACTGGTGGTAATCCAGAGATTATTACCTTTGGGGACCTGCTTTTAAGTTTATCTCCTAGCTCCCTAAATTCACCTTGTAGGACCTCATCCCTTATTTTACCTATATCGTTGGTGCCAATATGCACCACGACAACTGGCTGTTCACCCTCCCCCTCCAGAATGTTCTGCAGCCGTTCAGTGACATCCCTGACCCTTGAACCAGGGAGGCAACATACCATCCTGGAGTCTCGTTTGTGGCCACAGAAACGCCTATCTATTCCCCTTACAATTGAATCCCCTATCACTATTGCGCTTCCACTCTTTTTCCCCCCCTCCTGTGCCGCAGAGCCACCCATGGTGCCATGAACTTGGCTGCTGCTGCCTTCCCCTGATGAGCTATCTCCCCCAACAGTATCCAAAATGGTATACCTGTTTAGGAGGGAGATGACCGCAGTGGACTCCTGCACTACCTGCCTACTGCTTTGCTGGCTATTGGCCACCCGTTCCCTTTCTGTCCTCTTACCTTTTACCTGCGGTGTGACCAACTCGCTGTACGTGCTATTCACGATTTCCTCAGCATCGTGGATGCTCCAGTATGAATCCAGCCGGTCTGCCAGGAGCTGCAGCTGGACACACTTCCTGCAAACGTAGTCACCAGGGACACCGACCATATCCCTGATCTCCCACATGTTGCAGGCTGAGCAAACCACCGGGCCAATCTCCACTGACATAGCTTACTCCCAAATTAACTCTATATTAAATATTTTTAAAAACATTATCCTTTAAACTGTACCTTTACTAATAAATACTGTACCCTTAACTCCCAGAATCCTTAACTCCCAGAACCCTTAACCTGAAAGCAGAAATGTAAAAATGTAAAAATGTAAACCCGGGGTTGCTCCCAATCAGCTGCTTCCTCTGGTCCTCTTCCACCAATCAGATGCTTCCACCAGACTCCTTCTCTGGAAGTGAGATGGAATGCTGCAGATTTGGGTTCCTCCTCCTCTCACCAACGGCTCCCCGGGCCTCTGTAAAAGCAAGCCCCGCGCTGGATTTTATACTCACAGCCCAGATAACTCCTCTCACCAACGGCTCCCCGGGCCTCTGTAAAAGCAAGCCCCGTGCTGGATTTTATACTCACAGCCCAGTTAACTCGTCCTCTCACCAACGGCTCCCCGTTGGTTCTTCAATACAGACTGGGCACAAACTAAACCACCATAATGAGAAGAACTGATCTCCTGTAGATGGGAATTTGACATTGCATCTTATTCTGGTCTCTCTTCCAGGCCATCTTGCTCTACATTTCCAGCAGCATCAAACGACTCCAACTGGTCCAAAATGCAGCCGCTCGACTCATTACCCACACCAAATCCTGGCACCACATCACCCCAGTTCTCAAAGAACTTCACTGGCTTCCCATTTCCCACCGGATCACCTACAAAATCCTGGTCCTCACCTACAAAGCCCTCAACAACCTGGCCCCCCCTTATCTCATTGACCTCCTCTCCCCCTACCAACCCTCACGGTCCCTCAGATCCACATCAGCTGGTCTCCTCTCCACTCCGAAATCAAACCTCTGCACTTTTGGAGGCAGAGCCTTCTCCAGGGCAGCTCCCAGGCTCTGGAATTCCCTCCCACAACCGGTCCGAAATTCTGAGTCCCTCACCATCTTCCAGTCCCGCCTCAAGACCCATCTCTTCACCTCTGCATACCCTTAGTCCCATGTTCCCCCCCCCCTCTGTCTTACTGCTCTATTTTGTTTTGTTTATTCCTGACTCTCAATTGTAAAGCGACTTTGAGTCCTGAAAAGCGCTATATAAATAAAATCTATTATTATTATTATTATTACATTTAAGATAGTCACAAAATGCTGGAGTAGGCGACGTTACGGGTCAAGGCCCTTCTTCAGACTGAAAGTCAGGGGTGAGGCAAACGAGAGATAGAGAGGGTGATGTAAGAACTGCAGATGCTGGTTTACACTGAAGATAGATCCGAAACGTCACCCATTCCTTCTATTCAGAGATGCCGCCTGTCCCGCGAAGTTACTCCAGCATTTTGTGTCTTTGGTGTAAATCAGCATCTGCAGTTCCTTCCTATACATTTTGCCTGCTCTACATTTAGATGCAGATCCTCTCCACTGCACGGCCTGTCAATCCAATATTTGGGAGACCAGCGGATGGATTTGGCGGTTGCTATGGGACTGGAGGTATCTTCTACCAATTGGGAAATTGGTCCGTACTTGAATTTCCCATTTGCAAACGGTTCGGGTTACAAAGAGCTCCTGGGAAGAGAACCCAGTCACAATCCAGGGATGAGACAATAGACAATAGGTGCAGGAGAAGGCCATTTGGCCCTTCGAGCCAGCACCACCATTCAATGTGATCATGGCTGATCAGCTCCAATCAGTACCCCGTTCCTGCCTTCTTCCCATATCCCCTGGATCCGCTATCTTTAAGAGCCCTATCTAGCTCTCTCTTGAAAGTATCCAGAGAACCGGCCTCCATCGTGCTCTGAGGCAGAGAATTCAACAGACTCACCACTCTCTGTGTGAAGAAGTGTTTGATCATCTCTGTTCTAAATGGCTTACCTCTTATTCTTAAACAGCGGCCCCTGGTTCTGGACTCCCCCAACACGGGAACATGTTTCCTGCCTCCAGCGTGTCCAAACCCTTAATAATCTTTTATGTTTCAATAAGATATCCTCTCATCCTTCTAAAATCCAGCGTATACAAGTCCAGCCACACCATTCTCTCAGCATATGACAATCCCGCCATCCTGAGAATTAACCTTGTTAACCTACGCTGCACTCCCTCAATAGCAAGAATTTCCTTCCTCAAATTAGGGGACCAAAACTTGTTGTCCAGGAAGAGGACAAACAATCTTCCTGATGTACTAGTGGCCAGAGGATCTGAGGTGACGGAGGAACTGAAGGAAATCCACATTAGCCAGGAAATGATGTTGGGTGGACTGATGGGACTGAAGGCTGATAAATCCGCAGGGCGTGATGGTCTGCATCCCTGGGTACTGAAGGAAGTGGCTCTAGAAATCATGGACGCATTGGTGATCATTTTCCAATGTTCTATAGATTCAGGATCAGTTCCTGTGGATTGGAGGGCAGCTAATGTTATCCCACTTTTTAAGAAAGGCGGGAAAGAGAAATCAGGGAATTATAGACCAGTTAGCCTGACCTTGGTGGTGGGGAAGACGCTGGAGTCAATTATAAAAGATGTAATAGCGGCATTTGGATAGCAGTAACAGGATCGGTCCGAGTCAGCATGGATTTTTGAAGAGGAAATCATGCTTGACTAATCTTATGGAATTTTTTGAGGGTGTATTAGGAATATGACCTAATATGCAGGAACTGCAGATGCTGGTTTACACTGAAGATAGACACAAAATGCTGGAGAAACTCAGCGGGACAGGCAGATTACAACTCAGCGATATGAATATTGATTTCTCCAACTTCAAATAATCCTTACCTTCCCTCTCTCTCCATCCCTCCCCCACCCTAGTTCTCCAACTAGCTTCACTGTCCTGTGAAATGTCACCTATCCATGTTCTCCATGTTCTCCATAGATGCTGCCTGACCCGCTGAGTAAGTCCAGCACTCTGTGAAACGTCATCTATCCATGTTCTCCAGAGATGCTGCCTGACCCGCTGAGTTACTCCAGCACTCTGTGAAATGTCACCTATCCATGTTCTCCAGAGATGCTCCCTGACATTTGTCGTTTCACATTGGGACCCTTCCGGTTTGAGTGGGCCAGTGGAGTAGAAAAGCCAAGACAGTTGTTGCACCAACAGTGGATATAAGGTCCAGAGAGGGTAGAAGGCTGGGTAGGGGCGGGGGGAGGGGATAGGTGGGGGAATGTTGGAGACTGGAGATAGGATTGTCACTGGATGGATAGGATTCTCTCCCATAAAGAAAAGCTCAGAGGTGGCAGAAGAGCCCTACGTCCCTATGTTCCCAATGTAGGGGGAGTCCAGAACCAGGGGTCCCAGTTTAAGAATAAGACTCGCTGAGTCACTCCACCTTTTATCTTGGTCTATTGGTCTAACTAAGGTTGATTCAGATCTACCTTAGATCTCCCCTTGTAAGTCTGCTTGACGCTCTCCTTTTTCACCGGCATTCTCGATACTCCTTTCTTTGGTTATTAATCCACACAGTGAAGGTTAGAGTTTCGATCTCTAGTAGCTACCAACTGTTTCAATGTCTGGCAGAATGGGTTTGGTGAACCCACTTCAAGTTGACAGATGAAATGGAGCCCGTCTCTCATGGTTACGGATGCAGTTCACTGTGAGGTCACCGGCCAGGCACATTATGAGGTCACCTCTGATTATGATGGTTTACAAACTTGCGATCTTACGAATGGAAGGCCGGCCCTGAAGGGAATAAACCACTTCCCCATATGACCACAGGTCACAGTGGTTATAACCAACTGGACTCAAGATACAAGGAACTCAGTTCAGTTGAGTTTATTCTCACGTGTACAGAGAAATGCTTTTTCTCACGTGTTAAAAACAGTCAGCAGAAAGACAATGCATGATTACAATTGAGCCATTTACAGTGTATAGAGTGTTAAAGAAGGAACTGCAGATGCTGGAAAATCGAAGGTACACAAAAATGCTGGAGAAACTCAGCGGGTGCAGCAGCATCTATGGAGCGAAGGAAGCAATCGAAGGGTCTGAAGAAGGGTTTCGGCCCGAAACGTTGCCTATTTCCTTCGCTCCATAGATGCTGCTGCACCTGCTGAGTTTCTCCAGCATTTTTGTGTGCCTACAGTGTATAGATACTTGGTAAGGGAATAACGTTTAGTGCAAGATAAAGCCAGCAAAGTCCGATCAAGGATAGTCCGAGGGTCACTAATGAGGTAGATAGTAGTTCAGCACTGCTATCTGGTTGTGGTAGGATGATTCAGTTGCCTGATAACAGCTGGAAAGAAACTGTCCCTGAATCTGGAAATGTGCGTTTTCACACTTCTGTACCTTTCCTAATTTGAGGAAGGACATTCTTACTATTGAGGGAGTGCAGCGTAGGTTAACCAGGTTAATTCCCAGGATGGCGGGACCGACATATGATGAAAGAATGGGTCGACTGGGGTTGTATTTGCTGGAATTGAGAAGGATAAGAGGGGATCTTATAGAAACATATAAAATTCTTAAAAGAGTGAAGGCTAGATGCAGGATCAATGTTCCCGATGTTGGGGGAGTCCAGAACCAGGTGTCACAGTTTAAGAATAACGGGTTAGACCATTTAGGACTCAGAAGAGGGAAAACGTTTTCACGCAGAAAATCTGTGGAATTCTCTGCCACACAAGGCAGTGGAGGCCAATTCACTGGATGTTTTCAAGAGAGAGTTGGATGTGGCTCTTAGGGCTAACAGAATCAAGGGACATGGGGAGATTGCAGGAATGGGGTATTGATTGGGGATGATCAGCCGAGATCATATTGAAAGGCAGTGTTGGCACCTATTTTCTATGTTTCTACATCATGGTGAGTCCAGCACTCGTTGACGTCTGGTCCTGAAGAAAGGTCTCGCTGAGTTACTCCAGCTCTCTGTTCCTTCATGGTCTGGCTGGTGTCTTGCTTATATGAAAGAGCTACATTGCCAATGCACATAAGCTCCAACTTTGCTGTCAACATGAAACTGTTGACATTTCAAGAAATGAAATACGTTGATGAAACCCGAGTGATGGACAAGATAATGCTTCACAGGAGAAATTCAAATCTGCATTGAATTAAACCCCACTTGTAGAAACTAAACTAAAGGAAGATGTTTCCAAAAGTTATGAGTTTGATTCTATTACTCCAGAAGTGAAGGGCAGGTGGGGGAGAATCTGAGGCAATTACACCCCTTCATTTGATCAACACAGGGGACAAGGGGTTGGCTTAATCTACTTAGATCTGTCAAGAAATAAAAGGCAAACAATATTAAATCTCAAGTGTTTTCGTTTTGAGATACAGTGTGGCCCACCGAGTCCACGCCGATCGGTATTCACCTGTACACCCGCACTATCCTACACACTGGGGACTTTTTACCAAAGCCAATTAACCTACAAATATAGAAGTTATATAAGAAATTATATAGAAGAACAATTAATTAAAACATTCATCGTAGCCAGCAGTGATGTCAGCTATTTTATGTAATCAGACATCAGCTTATTGTACTCAGACGCTCAGCTATTTTTATGTGAACAAACGTCATGGCACAAAAACAAGCTACGTCTTATTTTCTATTTTGCTTTAGGCTCAAAGATTAAAGTTAAAGAGCAAGGACATAGTGAAAGATTAGAGTTATAGAAGTATACATACCAAGTAGCCTAAGATAAGGCTGAAAGAGTGCAATATAATGCTGTTTGTTTCTGTAGATCAGAGAGCAATTAGAGAGCAACCAGGCCGTGTTGTCTCTGAATGTTCCAAGCCAAAATTTGTTTGCAAATAAACACTTTTCGTCTTCTTGAAGAATTCTCCGTGTCTGTGTCATGTTATCCAAACTTTGAGTCTTAAAACTTCTTTGCTGTGTGGGAGGAAACCGGAGCACCCGTAGAAAACCCACGCGGGTCACGGGGAGAACGTATAAACTCTGTACAGACAGCACCCGGGTCTCCGGCGCTGTGAGGCAGCAACTCTAATGCTGAGCCACACTACCTTGTTGGGGAGAAATACTTAAAAAGCAGCAGAATATTTTTGACATTTACCAAATGAGAGTTGTCTACAGTCAAAGTGTGTGTAGTTTGTTCCTGGCACAAAAATACTTCTGCTTTATCAGTTTCACACTTAACTCTATAAACCTAAAGACTCCACTGTTGGAATGCAATTCAATATTTGACAAATCCGAACACCTTAGCAGACAGATATAAAGCACACAGAGGGATTACTGGAGTGCATTTTCCCTTTGTGGTCCCTGAGAATTCAGTGACAGTGGCAGAGGGTTGTTCTGATGTTCTAAGCCATGCCAATCCAGATATGATTGAATGACAGAGAGGACTTGATGTGCCAAATGGAGAAGGAACATCTCATTGGGTTTTAAAGTTTGCAGAGGGCTAACATACAACTTCCTTAGCATCAAGTGAATTGATCGGCATGGTGGTGCAGCGATAGACTAAGAGTTGCTTCCTTACAGTGCCAGAGACCCGGGTTTGATCCTGACTACGCGTGCTTGTAGTTTGTACGTTCTCCCTGTGACCCGCGTGGGATTCCTTCGGGTGCTCTGGTTTCCTCCCACATTCTAGAGATGTGCCGGTTTGTAGGTTAATTGACGTCTGTAAATTGCCCCTAGTGTGAGGAATATAGGACTAGTGTACGGGTGATCGTTCGTTGGCGTGGACTCGGTGGGCGGAAGGGCCTGTTTTCACGCCATCTCTCTAAAACAAACTTATGCCTTTACCTCGTTGGTCTCAGTTTAACATTGCTTGTGAAAGTCAGCAAAGTGCAAGATTCTTTCGATAGCCCTCAGACCAGTGAGCCCATGTGCTCATATCTTAACCAGACAGTCAGAACCAATTTAGTTTAGTTTAGAGCACAGAATCAGGCCCTTCAGCCCACCGAGTCCATGTCAACCAGCGATACCCGTGCATTAAACTACCCCGCACACACTAGGGACAATTTACATTTATACCAAATTAACCTGCAAACCTGCACGTCTTTGGATTGTGGGAGGAAACTGAAGATCTCGGAAAAAAACCTACGCGGGTCAAGGGGAAAATCGGTACTGACAGCACCCGTAGTCAGGATCGAACCCGATCTCTGTCACTGCAAGAAGTGTAAGCCCGGAACTCTACTGCTGCGCCACCGTGCCCGCCCCTTTTTCCCAGGACAGATAGAATACTAGAGGGCATAGCTTTAACGAGAGTGGAGCAAAGTTTAAAGATGTGTGGAGCAAGTTATAAGAGGTTAGAGTGCACCTTGAGTGTGTTGCCAGGGGTGGTGGAGGCAGATACAGTGGCATTTAACAGGTTTTTGGATAGGCAGGGAATGGAGGGATAATGATAATGTGCAGACAGATAAGAGTTGGCTGTGGTGTCACGTTTAGCACAGGCATTGTGGGCCGAAGGGCCTGTTCCTGTGTTGTACTGTTCTATGTTCTATACCTCAGGTTATCAATCTTTAACTTTAACAAAGGGTTTAGTGGGGAAGGGAATGAGATGAGTTAAGACAAGCTGATTTAAACTTTAGGGATATAGCGCGGAAACAGGCCCTTCGGCCCACCGAGACCGCGCCAACCAGCGATCACCCCGTACACTAGCACTACCCTACGCACTAGGGACAATTTACAAATTTTCCAAAGCCAATTAACCTAGAAAACCTGCAGGTCTGCGGAGTGTGGGAGGAAACCGGAGCACCCGGAGAAAACCCACGCTGTCACAGGGAGAACGTACAGGCAGCATCCCAAGTCAGGATTGATCCCGGGTCTCTGGCGCTGTAAGGCAGCAACTCCACCGCTGCGCCACCATGTCGCCCAAATAGTTGTACATCAGATTAGACACGTTAGGGAGAAGAACGTGTACAACATTGTAGATTCAATTGCGGAGTTCGATTATACTGGCTTCAGGCATATACTGCATAAATGCTAGACACAGCTGTTCTTGTAACAGATTGGTAAAAGGAACCCTAAGAAGGAAAAATATTAATTCACTCCTCCTGCCACCATTAACCTTGGCAAGTAGGATTGGAGGCACAGGTCAGTGGGGCCGAATGGCCCGATTTGCACAAACTAAATGGAGCAGTCTACTGGGGTCACCAAACCCACAAAGTGTCTCGACCCGAAAACTCATTCATTCCTTCTCTCCAGAGATGCTGCCTGTCCCGCTGAGTTACTCCAGAACTTTGCGTCTATCTCTGGTGTAAACCAGCATCTGCAGTTCCTTCCTACACATTTTGAATGTGGTTTGAATGTTTACCTCATGCATTCCAAAAGATTTGAGGCAGACATTACTGCTTCAGTTCGAGCAAAGAGTTCAGTTTCTACTTGGCACTTGACCAAAAACCAGAAGGTATTTTACTTGTCTAAATGTCTCACCCAGCTAGATTTTAAAATGCCTGCATTATTCAACGTGGTTTAAGTGGAAAAGTACAATTCTGAACTAGGATTAATCCTGTATTAGTCACTAATGGCTGCATGCTACACTTGGGAGTTTTGTCTTCTTAAAAACATCTGTCACTTACACAGAAACTTTGAGTGTAACTTTTTGGGGATTTTCACTGAACCTTGGCTTACAGCACAAGACCCTGTCTTGAGCATAACTCTTGGATTTAAGCAAGCACATGACACAATTTCCCCTGCAACCACAGGAGATGGAACACCTGTCCCTACACAATAGACAATAGGTGCAGGAGTAGGCCATTCCTACCCTCCCCATATCGCCTGACAACGCTATCTTTAAGAGCCCTTTCTAGCTCTCTCTTGAAAGTATCCAGAGAACCGGCCTCCACCGCCCGCTGAGGCATAGAATTCCACAGATTCACAACTCACTGTGAGAAAAAGTGTTTCCTCATCTCCGTTCTAAATGGCTTACCCCTTATTCTTAAACTGTGGCCCCTGGATATGGACTCCCCCAACATCGGGAACATGTTTCCTGCCTCTAGCGTGTCGAAACCCTTAACAATCTTATATGTTTCAATAAGATACCCTCTCATCCTTCTAAACTCCAGAGTGTACAAGCCCAGCTGCTCCATTCTCTCAGCACATGACAGTCCCACCATCCCGGGAATTAACCTTGTAAACCTACGCTGCACTCCCTCGATAGCAAGAATGTCCATCCTCAAATTAGGGGACCAAAACTGTACACAATACTCCAGATGTTGTCTGACTAGGGCCCTGTACAACTGCAGAAGGACCTCTTTGCTCCTATACTCAACTCCTCTTGTTATGAACGCCAACATGCCATTCGCTTTCTTCACTGCCTGCTGTACTTGCATGCTTACTTTCACAGAACAAGGAACCCCAGATCCCTTTGTACTTCCCCTTTTCCCAACTTGACACCATTTAGATAGTAATCTGCCTTCCTGTTTTTGATACCAAGTCACCTTGCATTCTCATAGCATCATCCTCACAGTTCACACTGCCACCCAGCTTTGTGTCATCTGCTAATTTGCTAATGTTACTTTGAATTCGTTCATCCAAATCATTGATGTATATTGGAAATAGCTGTGGTCCCAGCACCAAGCCTTGCGGTACCGCACTAGTCACCGTTAATCCCTACTCTTTGTTTCCTGTCTGCCAACCAATTTTCTATCCATGTCAGCACTCTACCCCCAATACCATGTGCCCTAATTTTGCCCACTAATCTCCTATGTGGGACCATATCAAATGCTTTCTGAAATTCCAGGTACACTACATCCTCTGACTGTCCATTGTCCATTTTCCAAGTTACATCCTCAAAAAATTCCAGAAGATTAGTCAAGCATGATTTCCCCTTCGTAAATCCAAGCTGACTCGGACCGATCCTGTTACTGCTATCCAAATGTGCCGCTATTTCATCTTTCATAATTGACCAGCATCTTTCCCACCACTGATGTCAGGCTAACTGGTCTATAATTCCCTGTTTTCTCTCTCCCGCCTTAAAAAGTGGAATAACATTAACTACCCTCCAATCCAGAGGAACTGATCCTGAATCTATAGAACATTGGAAAATGATCACCAATGCGTCCATGATTTCTAGACCCATTTCCTTAAGTACCCTGGGATGCAGACCCGCAGGCCCTGGGGATTTATCAGCCTTCAGACCTATCAGTCTACCCAACACCATTTCCTGCCTAATGTGAATTTCCTTCAGTTCCTCCGTCACCCCAGATCCTTTGGCCACTAGTACATTAGGAAGATTGTTTGTGTCCTCCTTAGTGAAGACGGATCCAAAGTACCTGTTCAACCCATCTGCCATTTCCTTGTTCCCCATAATAAATTCACCCTTTTCAGTCTTCAAGGGTCCAACTTTGGTCTTAACTACATTTTTCCTCTTCACAAACCTAAAGAAGTTTTTACTATCCTCCTTTATATTCTTAGCTAGCTTACCTTCATACCTCATCTTTTCTCCACGTATTGTCTTTTTAGTTATCTTCTTCTAAACATTACCCAATCCTCTTGCTTCCCGCCTATCTTTGCTACCTTCTTCTCTTTTATTTTTATACTGTCCCTGACGTCCCTTGTCAGCCACGGTCACCTCTTACTCCCCTTGGAATCTTTCTTCCTCTTTGGAATGAACTGATCCTGTACCTTCTGTATTATTCCCAGAAATACCTGCCATTGTTGTTCCATTGTCATCCCTGCTATGGTATCTTTCCAGTCAACTTTGGCCAGCTCCTCCCTCATGGCTCCATAGTGCCCTTTATTCAACTGTAACACTGACACCTCCAATTTACCCTTCTCCCTCTCCAATTGTAGATTAAACTTGACAATATTATGGTCACTACCTCCTAATGGCTCCTTCACCTCAAGTTCCTTTATCAAATCTGGTTCATTATAACACTAAATCCAGAATTGCCTTCTCCAACCTGATCTCCCGGTTGCAGGACACTTTAATTCTCCTTCCCATTCCCACACAAACCTTTCTGTCTTCAGTCTCCTCCATTGTCAGAGTGAGTGAAGCTAAACACAAATTGGAGGAACAGCATTTCATATTTTGCTTGGCAGCTTACAGCCCAGTGGTACGAATCTTGACTTCTCCCACATCAGGTAGCCCCAGCATTCCCTCTCTCTCTGTATCCCTCCCCCACCAAAGTCGCACCAGCTTCTCGTTTTCACCCAACAAACAGCTTACAATGGCCTGTTTCCTTTATCATCACTTTTTTACATATCTTTCATTCATTGTACTTTTAAACAACTTTTACATCACCGTCTATATCTCTTGTTTCCCTGATCCCTAACCAGTCTGAAGAAAGGTCTCAGCCCGAAACGTCACTCATTCCTTCTCTCCAGAGATGCTTCCTCTCCCGCTGAGTTACTCCAGCTTTTTGTGTCTATCTTCAGTTTAAACAGCATCTGTAGTTCCTTCTTACACAACAAACAACATGTTAGTCTGTTTTGGTTACGCTGGTACTTAAGTTATTTAGAAACTCCTGCTCCATAATGAATCATTTTTTAAAGAATATTTACACGCAGAAGAGAATTCATGGCCTAGTGCTTTGCACAGTGAAGGGAATTTCATCAACCTTGAAGGGTAAAAACACAGCGATTATCCCATCGATCTCCGAATGTTGTACCTAGGGTGTTACTTTCAGAAATCCTAGACATCGCACAACAGGGATATGAAACCAGGGTGGACATACACAATTTTAATCTTGTATTTTAAACAGATGGGCTGAAAGGCCTGTTTCCTTGCTGTATAACTATGATTCCAATTCCCACATAGGGTTGCCAACTGTCCCGTATTAGCCTGGACATCCCGCATATTGGGCTAAATTGGTTTGTCCCATAAGGGACCACCCTTGTCCCATATTTGACTGCTACTACTCGGGTCGAGGGGACTGTCAGTTTGGAGCGCCGCGTCCAGCCCCGCGTC
This sequence comes from Malacoraja senta, assembly GCA_038087875.1. Taxonomy (NCBI): domain Eukaryota; kingdom Metazoa; phylum Chordata; class Chondrichthyes; order Rajiformes; family Rajidae; genus Malacoraja; species Malacoraja senta. The sequence continues at coordinate 64,456 of JAXLNO010000814.1, read as the reverse complement.
ACCCAGCCCAACGTAGTGCAGCCCCTGGAGTGCAGCAGCAGCGCCTCGCCCGTGGCCCCGTCGGTCTGCAGCCCGGCCAGCTGACCGACCTTCAGACCTTCGCTTACTACCGACACCACCACCCCCCTTCTCATGGCCGATCATCGGTTCATGAGTTGGATAGGGTGCCGGACTTTGCGCGCAATGTAGTTTGGGCTAAAACTCCTCAGCTGGCCCGCCGGCTGGGCTTTGTGTGCAGTCCAGCACCTGGGCCAACTTATCGTTCACCAAACCACAGCCGAGTCGGTCAACGAATTGCCCTCGGGAATTTGTCCCGTATTTTGACTTTTTGTCCCTTATTTGGGAATGGGAAAGTTGGTAACCCTGTTCCCACAGGTAATCGCACTCTGCCTCAACTAGAAAGCTTCCTAACGTCGGACAAGTATCTGCACCTAGTGCTTCCCCATAAACGAGAGGAATAGATCGGGTAAATGAACAGAGTCTCTTCCCCAGAGTAGGGGAATCGAGGACCAGAGGACCAAGGCTTAAGGTGATGGGGATAAGATTTAACAGGATGGTTGGTGTAAGCAACAAGCTGCCAGAGGAGATAGTTGAGGCTGGGACTATCCCAACATTTAAGAAACCTTAAGACTGGTACATGTTTAGGATAGTTTGGGAGGGCTATGGGCCAAATGCCGGCAGGTGGGACGAGTGTAGCTGAGACAGGTTGGCCGGCGTGGGCATGTTGGGCCAAAGGGCCTGTTTCCATGCTGTATAAAGAAATGCAGAAAGCGATTTTGATTTGACAGCCCACAAATTTCTCTGTTGATTTTTCTCAGTTCAGTTCAGTTTAGTTTGTCACGTGTACCAAGGTACAGTGAACAGGTTTTTGTCACGTGCTATCCAGTCAACAGAAAGACAAGACATCATTACAATCGAGCTATTTACAAGGTACAGATACATAATAAGGCAATAATGTTTAGTGCAAGGTAAAGCAAGCAAAGTCCGACCAAGGATAGTCCGAGGGTCACCAATAAGGGCCACCAAAGTAGTTCAGCACTGCTCTCTGGTTGTGCAGTTGAGCAATTCCTACCCCAGTGATGCTGAGAGAATATGACTGCATTATTTTGTGAATCATAGATTGACACTGGATGATGCTGGAGTAACTCATCTCTGGATAGAAGGAATGGGTGACGTTTCGGGTCGAGACCCATCTTCAGACTCTTTGTACATAGTGTACAAACTTGTGAGCATCAGCAAGAGTTCTCCTTCAATAAATTACAGTGTAACTTTCAAAGCCCAACCCAAGAGCTGTTCTTCCCTGGTCTATGCAAACTTCAGGGCAATGCCAGACAAATAACTGGCATATCTCATTCAGTTTGCACAAATTCCGAATTGTAGATAAGAAGTTTGTTTTGCCAGCATGTTTACAGTTCCAATTAAGCAAACAAAAAAATAATAATTAATGCTTTGAATGGTCAAAAACAAATGAAGTGTCCCGTACCTGAAATGTTAATGTTTCTCTTTCCACAGATGCTGCCTGACCTGCAGAGAGAGTTTCCAGCATTTTGTTTCGTGTTTTGCAGCATCTGCACGTTTGGTTTTCCCAAGGGGCTCTCACCTGCATTTATACCCTTGACATCTGCCAAACTTGACAATGAGTTGTAGAGGGATCTTCATAACTATTGGAAGTTGGTGAGTGGAGGTGGGCGACTTGTGTCGGAAGGAACTGTAGATGCTGGTTTACACCGAAGTTAGACACAAAAAGCTGGAGTAACTCAACGGGTCAGGCAGCATCTCTGGAGAAAAAGGAATAGGTGACATTTCGGGTCGAGACCCTTCTTCAGGCTACTTGCTTTTTTCACACAAATGGTGGTTGAGGCGGGGACTATCCCAACGTTTAAGAAACAGTTAGACAGGTACTTGGATAGGACAGCTTTAGAGGGATATGGGCCAAACGCAGGCAGGTGGGACCAATGTAGATGAGGCATGTTGGTTGGAGTGGGCAAGTTGGGCTGAAGGGCCTGTTTCCATACTGTACAACTCTATGATGTAGCAAATGTGCATACATATTATATAACCTCACAATGACACCTTAATATGGGCCAGAGAACAACATGGCCATTTTACTGTTAGTAAGATGGATGAACAACACAAGAGCAATGGGAACAATACTGAGCTTCCCACCAAAACACACAGCTACCCAATGTCTTCAGCATCTGGGGAAGGGTCCTGACCCGAAACGTCACCCATTCCTTCTCTCCAAAGATGCTGCCTGTCTCGCTGAGTTACTCCAGCATTTTGTGTCTACCTAATGTCGCACTTACATCAAAAATACACCGTTAAGGAATGTACGTTTCGATCCTGCTAAAGTTGGGGGTCTTCAATCTAGTGTGGGATGCATTACAAATCTAGAGCCTGGTAGCTCATACACAAACAAAGATACCATAACTGATAAGAGGGCAGGATCACAATTGCAATCAAACACCGTGTTGCATATTGAAAACTTGTTAAATTAGCAATAATTGCATCTTGGAACTTTGATCAAAACTTTTAGGGTGGCACAGTGGTGCAGCTGGTAAAGTAGCTATCTCGCAAAGCCAGAGATCGGGGTTTGATCCTGGCCTCTGGCGCTGTTTGTGTGGAGTTTGTACGTTCTCTCCGTGACTGCGCAAGTTTAGTCCAGGTGCTCCAGTTTCCTTCTGCATTCTAAAGACGTGGGGTTTTGTCGGTTAATTGGCCTCTAGTGTGTAGGATGCAAAAATTGTGACAACGTGAACCTACTGAACGGATGAACAATGGTCGGTGTGGACTCAGTGGAGCGAAGACTAAAACTAACACAATCTGGCTTCCTCTGGTATCCTTCCAAATCCCAAAGACGTATGGGTTTGTAGGTTAATCGGCCTGTAGAGATAGCCCCAGGGAGTGAATGGGAAAGTGGGATAGCATAGAACTATAGTGTGAATGGGTGATCTATGGTCAGTATTGGCTGTGGGCCGAAGAACCCATTTCCATCCTGTATCCCTAAGCTAAACCTTTAAGTGGTATCGTTCGAATCTACAACTAGTCTCGGAATGTTAAATCCCTGCACAGAAGTCGTGGCACTACTGTGGTCAAGGGAAAACCAGAAAGACACACAGACACACACACAAACATACACACAGAGACACACACACACACACACACAGATAGACAGACACACAGAGACACACACAGACACAGAGACGCACATAGACACAGACACACATACAGACACGCACACACACACACAGACAGACACACACATACACACACACAGACACACACACACAGACAGCCACACACAGCCACATACAGACACACATGCACACACACACAGAAACACACACCAATGTTAGCCGAAACCTGTGGAGGAGATTTTACTGCCAACTGGATGAGTTATACATGTCATTTGGCACCTAACTCTGAGAGAGAACATGTGCGTATTGAAGTGCTCGAGATAAGAGATCCTGATAATCTGACTCACTTGGGAAGGCAGATTCCACATCAACCTAACCTTTGATTTTGCAGCAAAAGAACAACAGAGTGCTGGAGTAACTCAACGGGCCAGACAGCATCGCTGGAGAACATTGACGTATTTGCAGTTTGCATTTTTTGCAGTTTGTTTACATAGACATTTAGCACCAAGAGGAAAGGCAGGCAGCAACGGTTCAGTCTAGAGGAGGACTAATAATATTGTGCTTTCAAGACTGAAGGAAGTACAAGCCCATGTTTAAATAAAAGCGCGCTGAAGTAATTCAGCGGGTCAGGCAACATCTCTGAAGACAAATAGGCAGCATTTAGGTTTGAGACTTCTTCAGGCCTGTTCATAAATTATAGGAGCAGAATTAGGCCATTCGGCCCATCAAGTGTACTCCACCATTCGATCATGGCTGATCTATCTCTCCCTCTCAATCCCATTCTCCCCCCATCTCCCCATAACACCAGTACTAATCAAGAATCTGTCAATATCCGCCTTTAAAATATACGTTGGAGTATAGATTAATTTAGAAGCAAGGAACTACAAATGCTGGTTTACAAAAAAAAACACAAAGTGCTGGAGTAACTCAGCAGGTCAGTTACCACCTCTGGAGAACATGGAGGTCACGTTTTGGGTCGAGACCTGAAATGTTGCATTGGTTTGTTCTGGAAAAGCCCAGATTCTAAATGAACGTCCAGCAAGTCTAGCTGTACCTTGAAAATAGCTCCACTCTCAGTTGAAAGTAGGAACAGCATTCTAGTAATGTTAAGATAAACTGGAAATGTTGGAACGTGAAGTTTAAAGACAGACTTGGAACCAAAGACAGCTAATAGTGGATTAAATGAGAGGCAATGTGCAATTTGCCATTAATCTTGTGCAAACCCATTACTATGCCCATGCCAAAAGTTTTCAAAGCAAAAATAAAATAAAACTAATTAACTGTTGTATCGGTTTTTTTTCCAATGTGCCCATAACCGTTTTTACTTCAGGTTATTAATGTTATTATTAATGATCGTGTTATTAATTTGGTGTTCTGGCCATTTAGCTGCTGTAGTATCAAGTTCAACATAAGTCGTGACACAGTGGCACAGCAGTAGAGTTGCTGGAGGAAATGCATTACAGAGGTCATGGGGAGAACGTAAAACTCCGCACAGACAGCACCCGTAGTCAGGATCGAACCCAGGACTCTTGCACTATAAGGCAGCAACTCTACCGCTGTGCCACCGTGCTGCCCATTTAAAGGTCTCTAAAACGCCACTTATCTGCCTTCACCACCAGCTCTGGCAGTGCTTTCCAGGCACCCACAAACTTGTGTCTAAAAAAAGCTAGCTCTGAACATCTTTAAATTATGCCCTTCTCTCCTTAAAGCTACATCCTGTGGTCTTTGACATTTCCACACTGAGTAAAGGTGGCTAAAATATTTTGATTCAAAAGGTGACAGTGATTTCCTGCTATTGCGATAGATATCAGATTGTACATTTACACACTTCCAGCTTAAGGAAGCTTTTAGATTTATAATATAGAACATGCCGAACAGTGCAGGACAAGAACAGACCCTTCAGCCCACAATTGTCCATGCCAAACACGATAGCAAGACCATTATCTATATAACTAAAAGTCTCATCTTGACCCCCTCCATCTGCGCTGTATATTGATTTTAGAAAAAAAAAACGCTGCCATATATTGCTATGATATTTGGCCATAGTCCTCCTCCGCTGATCAGGTCCTGGGGATTTTTCCCACCGATGAAAAATAAAAGAGTTATGAGTGTTTAAAAAACCTTGAGATGTTCTCGCCTGTCAATTGCTGCGATGAAGGTAACGCCCCTTATAACCATATAACCATATAACCATAACAGCACGGAAACAGGCCATCTCGGCCCTTCAAGTCCGTGCCGAACATTTTTTTTTTTTTTTTAATTTAAATTTTTTTTATTTTTATTTTTATTTTATTTAATTAAAAATAAATACTTCCCACTAGTCCCATCTACCTGCACTCAGACCATAACCCTCCATTCCTTTCCCGTCCATATACCCATCCAATCTATTTTTAAAGGATAACATCGAACCTGCCTCCACCACTTCCACTGGAAGCTCATTCCACACAGCTACCACTTTCTGAGTAAAGAAGTTCCCCCTAATGTTCCCCCTAAACTTCTGTCCCTTAATTCTCAAGTCATGTCTCCTTGTTTGAATCTTCCCTACTCTCAATGGGAAAAGCTTATCCACGTCCACTCTGTCTAACCCGCTCATAATTTTAAAGACCTCTATCAAGTCCCCTCTTAACCTTCTGCGCTCCAAAGAATAAAGACCTAACTTGTTCAACCTTTCTCTGTAACTTAGTTGCTGAAACCCAGGCAACATTCTAGTAAATCTCCTCTGTACTCTCTCTATTTTGTTGACATCCTTCCTATAATTAGGCGACCAAAATTGTACTCCATACTCCAGAATTGGCCTCACCAATGCCTTGTACAATTTTAACATTACATCCCAACTTCTATATTCAATGCTCTGATTTATAAAGGCCAGCACACCAAAAGCTTTCTTTACCACCCTATCTACATGAGATTCCACCTTCAGGGAACTATGCACAGTTATTCCTAGATCCCTCTGTTCAACTGCATTCCTCAATTCGCTACCATTTACCGTTTACGTCCTATTTTGATTTGTCCTGCCGTGATGTAGCACCTCACATTTGTCAGCATTAAACTCCATCTGCCATCTTTCAGCCCACTCTTCCAAATGGCCTAAATCTCTCTGTAGACTTTGAAAATCTACTTCATTATCCACAACACCACCTATCTTAGTATCATCTGCATACTTACTAATCCAATTTTCCACACCTTCATCCAGATCATTGATGTACATGACAAACAACAGTGGGCCCAACACAGACCCCTGAGGCACCCCACTAGTCACCAGCCTCCAACCTGACAAACAGCCATCCACCATTACTCTCTGGCATCTCCCATTCAACCACTGTTGAATCCATCTTGCTACTCCACCATTAATACCCAACATGCATTGAATCTTCTTAACCAACCTTCCATGAGGAACCTTGTCAAAGGCCTTATTGAAGTCCATATAGACAACATCCACTGCTTTACCCTCATCAATTTCCCTAGTAACCTCTTCGAAAAATTCAAGAAGATTAGTCAAGCATGACCTTCCAGGCACAAATCCATGTTGACTGTTCCTAATCAGACCCTGCTTATCCAGATGCTTATATATATTATCTTTAAGTATCCTTTCCATTAATTTGCCCACCACTGATGTCAAACTAACAGGTCTATAATTGCTAGGTTTACTCTTCGAACCCTTTTTAAACAACGGAACAACATGCGCAGTACGCCAATCCTCCGGCACTATTCCCGTTTCTAATGACATTTGAAATATTTCTGTCATAGCCCCTGCTATTTCTACACTAACTTCCCTCAATGTCCTTGGGAATATCCTGTCAGGACCTGGAGACTTATCCGTTTTCATATTTTTCAAAAGTGTCCGAACCTCCTCTTCTTTGAATCTCACAGTTTCCATTGCTACTCTGCTCGTTTCCCTTACCTCACATAATTCCATATCCTTCTCCTTCGTGAATACCGAAGAAAAGAAATTGTTCAATATCTCCCCCATCTCTTTTGGCTCTGCAGATAGCTGTCCACTCTGACTCTCTAATGGACCGATTTTATTCCTTGTTATCCTTTTGCTATTAATATAGCTGTAGAAACCCTTTGGATTTACTTTCACCTTACTTGCCAAAGCAACCTCATATCTTCTTTTAGCTTTTCTAATTTCTTTCTTAATATTCTTTTTACATTCTTTATACTCCTCAAGCACTTCATTTACTCCATGCTGCCTATAATTATTGTAGATCTCTCTCTTTTTCCAAACCAAGTGTCCAATTTCCCTTGAAAACCATGGCTCTTTCCATTTTTTACTATTTCCTTTCAACCGAACAGGGACATAAAGATTCTGTACTCTTAAAATTTCACCCTTAAATGTCCTCCATTTTTCTTCTACATCCTTCCCATAAAACAACATGTCCCAATTCACTCCTTTTAAATCCTTTCGCATCTCCTCAAAGTTAGCCTTTCTCCAAACAAAAATCTCAACCCTAGGTCCAGTTCTGACCCTCTCCATAATTATATTGAAACTAATGGTATTGTGATCACTGGACCCGAAGTGCTCCCCGACGCACACCTCCGCCACCTGCCCTGTCTCATTTCCTAACAGGAGGTCCAGCACTGCCCCTTCTCTAGTAGGTACCTCTATGTATTGCTGCAAAAAACGATCTTGCACACATTTTACAAACTCCAAACCATCCAGCCCTTTTACAGAATGTTTCCCAGTCTATGTGTGGAAAATTGAAATCTCCCACAATCACTACCTTGTGCTTACTACCAATATCTGCTATCTCCTTACATATTTGCTCTTCCAATTCTCGCTCCCCATTTGGCGGTCTATAATACACCCCTATAAGTGTTGCTACACCTTTCCCATTTCTCAGTTCCACCCAAATAGCGTCCCTAGACGAGCCCTCTAATCTATCCTGCCAAAGCACTGCTGTAATATCTTCCTTGACAAGCAATGCAACACCCCCACGTCTTGCCCCTCCAATTCTATCACCCCTGAAGCAACGAAATCCTGGAATATTTATTTGCCAATCACAGCCCTCCTGCAACCATGTTTCACTGATCGCCACAACATCATACTTCCAGGTGTCAATCCAGGCTCTAATCTCATCCACCTTTCTTACAATGCACCTAGCATTAAAATATACACATTTAAGAAACCCACCACCACTTATTATCTTTTTCTTCTTTCTCCCCTACATTTTGGGTCCGAGTACTTCCCTTCTCTGCCTCCTGCCTCCCACATTTTCCACTAGCTTTCTCTATTTGAGTCCCTCCCCCCAACCATTCTAGTTTAAAGTCTCCCCAGTAGCCTTTGCAAATCTCCCCGCCAAGATATTGATCCCCCTCGGGTTCAAGTGCAACCCGTCCTTTCAGTACAGGTCACTCTTTCCCCAAAAGAAATCCCAATGATCCAGAAATTTGAATCCCTGCCCGCTGCACCAGTTCCTCAGCCACGCATTTATCCTCCACCTCACTCCATTCCTACTCTCACCGTCACGTGGCACAGGTAGTAATCCTGAGATTGTTACCTTTGTAGACCTTCTCCTTAACTCTCCTCCCAACTCCCTAAATTCTCCTTTCAAGACCTCTTCTCTTTTTCTACCTATGTCATTGGTACCTATATGTACCACAACCTCAGGCTCCTCTCCCTCCGATTTCAGGATTTCTTGGACGCGTTCAGACACATCCCTGACCCTGGCACCAGGGAGGCAAACTACCATTCGGGTCTCCTGACTGCGTCCACAGAATCGCCTATCCGACCCCCTAACCATAGAGTCCCCTATTACTATTGCCCTCCTCTTCTTTTCCCTACCCTTCTGAGCAATAGGGCTGGTCTCTGTGCCGGAGGCCCGGCCACTGTTGCTACCCGCAGGAAGGCTGTCCCCCTCAACAGTACTCAAACAGGAGTACTTATTTTCAAGGTGTACAGCCACTGGGGTACTCACTAGTCCCTGCCTCTGCCCCTTGCCCTTCCTAACCGTGATGCACTTGTCTGCCTCCCGTGGTCTTGGAGTGGCCACCTCCCTATAACTCTTTTCTATGACCTCCTCACTCTCCCTGATCAGACAGAGGTCATCGAGCTGCTGCTCCAGGTTCCTAACACGGTCCCTTAGGAACCCCATCTCTACGCACCTGACACAGATGTGAACGTCTGGAGGGGAGGAACGTCTGGGGGAGGAACGATAAAACCCCGGATGCCTGGACATGCCTCACTCAGGAAGATCGTGAGGGAGATGCCATGACTACCATTCTAAGCTGTGAATCAAGTGAACTGTGAGTCTGCAATGTACTTGCAATAAATGATTTGTTAGCCCTTAATGAAAATGAAATGAGTTGTTTGGCCTGCCCTGTGCTTGAAACTGCAATGGCACTGGAAGTGAAATGAAAATGTAATGAGCTGTTTGGCTTGCCGTGCCCTGTCCTTAAAACTGCAATAGCAGTGGAAGTGAAATGAAAATGCAATCAGCTGTTTGGCTTGGCCTGCCCTGTCCATGAAACTGCAATGGCAGTGGAAGTGAAATGATAATGCAATCAGCTGTTTGGCTTGGCCTACCCTGTCCTTAAAACTGCAATGGCAATGGAAGTTAAATGAAAATGCAATCAGCTGTTTGGCTTGGCCTGCCCTGTCCTTGAAACTGCAATGGCAGTGGAAGTGAAATGAAAATGCAATTAGCTGTTTGGCTTGGCCTGCACTGTCCTTGAAACTGCAATGGCAGTGGAAGTGAAATGATAATGCAATCAGCTGTTTGGCTTTGCCTGCCCTGTCCTTGAAACTTCAATGGCAGTTGAAGTGAAATGAAAATGCAATCAGCTGTTTGGCTTGGCCTGCCCTGTCCTTGAAACTGCAATGGCCATGGAAGTTAAATGAAAATACAATCAGCTGTTTGGCTTGGCCTGCAATGGCAATGGAAGTGAAATGAAAATGCAATCAGCTGTTTGGCTTGGCCTGCCCTGTCCTTGAAACTGCAATGGCAGTGGAAGTGAAATGAAAATGCAATCAGCTGTTTCGCTTGGCCTGCCCTGTCCTTGAAACTGCAATGGCAATGGAAGTTAAATGAAAATGCAATTAGCTGTTTGGCTTTGCCTGCCGTCCTTGAAACTGCAATGGCAGTGGAAGTGAAATGAAAATGCAATCAGCTGTTTGGCTTGGTCTGCCCTGTCCTTGAAACTGCAATGGCAATGGAAGTTAAATGAAAATGCAATCAGCTGTTTGGCTTGGCCACAGACACTCTGGACCCATGATCCTTGTGGTCTTTGCAGCTTTTGCATAAGATGTCAAGCAGGCTTTACAAAAGCAGAAATCCTTGATTTTGTCATGCACCCAAAATGCCCAATATTACCATGTGTAGGATGGGAAACTGGGATAACTTAGGATTGGTGGACGGGTGATTATTGGTCTGTGCTGACCATGAGCTGAAGGGTCTGCTTCCACACTGTATCTTTAAACTAAATTAAACCTCTCACTCGTTTAAACTGCAGCAAAAATAAGTCCAATTCACTAAATCTTTCCTCAAAAGACAGCTCTGTCATTCCATGAGACCAGAGTTGAAGATGGAAAAGTAAGTACAGTGAAGCAACACCATATGTAGCAAAGTGTATAATCTTGGAATCTTGGGAACTTTACTGTCATTCAATAGAAATGTCATTCGCCAGAAACCCCAAAATGTTTGTCAGTGGCCTTTCAACTCCTCCGATGAATCACTGGCTTCCTGAACATGGAACTCAAGTAATCCAGAGCTCGATTTCAACCCCTGAATTTAAAAAGGTCACCGCAAAGTCTAATTGGTTCTGAAGCTGGGAGCAAAACACAAAGTGACTGAATGAAAGATATACATTCCAAACCTATGCCTTATACTACAACACAGCTGGCTGGAGGAGTCAGCAAGAATTTAGATGAACTGAGGGAAAAACAATTATTACATGACAAGATTAAAATAACTGCAGAGATTAAGAGCAATGACAAACCATTATTTGTGAACTTTTATGGCTTTCTCTCACAAATACATGTTAACCTTTCACTTTCCTATCTATATTTTCTTCAGCAAATTAATTATGGATTTCTCTCACAAATACATTTTAAGTTTCTTTTTTGTTTCCATAATATTTTCTTCAACAAATTAACATGTCAATATACATTTGATATTTTCCTTACCAGTCAATAATGTTGTTGTAAGCAATAATGCTGTTCTTTAAATATGGCTGAGGATTGATGGTACTTCCAAACGCATATTTAAAATGGCCATCACGTAAACGGTATGATCCTCTCCTGGATATCACTGCCGTTCGGATGTCCTTCATGTGATTCTGGGGGACGTAGGATAATTTTTTGCAATTAAAACAGAATATGCTAGAAAACAGTAGTAACTTTGCAAAGGGAAACAAAGTTAAAGTGGAGGATTTTTCACATTCACTTTTAACCATTCTAATCCTTTAATAGAAACATAGAAAATAGGTGCAGGAGGAGGCCATTCGGCCCTTCGAGCCAGCACCGCCATTCATTGTGATCATGGCTGATCGTTCCCAATGAATAACCCGTGCCTGCCTTCAAATAATTTCAGGAGATGGTCCAGTGATTTTACTTCGGAGTCACGTGAGTGACTACGTGAAGAAGACCCCGTCCAGCCGCACACGAGTCATTATCGATCAGACGCATAGCGTTCATGACCGTGTGTGGAGGAGCAGGAGCTCCTCCAGCGGTGAGTAAAGCAAATTTAAAGTAAAAATCGGACAAGGTAAGTGGTTTCGTTTTTACTTACAGGGCGCTTTTCTTCCCGCTCAGATGTGTTGGCAGAGGTCCACACAAACTCAGAATGGAGAAAGAGCGTAGGGGAAGGAGAGGCCAGGGACGCACCGCAGGTAAAACCTCCGATGCTAAGGGAAGCGGGCGTCAGGAAGAGGAGGCAGTGGCATCGAAGCCATCAACTCCCGTTACGGTCGAATGTGCCGTTAAACCGCCGGCGGCGGGGCGCAAGGCTGGACAAAAGTCGGCCCAACCTGTAGACTCGGAAGAGTCAGACCCGGAGGTATACCCTCCTGCAGCAGAAAACGTTATGGCTGCAAGGGTCGCCAGTTTAGAGCTCCTGATGGGGATTTACAAAGAACCCCCACAGGAGGAATCAGGTCGGTGTTGGCCAATGGAGGATACATAGAAACATAGAAACATAGAAATTAGGTGCAGGAGTAGGCCATTCGGCCCTTCGAGCCTGCACCGCCATTCAATATGATCATGGCTGATCATCCAACTCAGTATCCCGTACCTGCCTTCTCTCCATACCCCCTGATCCCTTTAGCCACAAGGGCCACATCTAACTCCCTCTTAAATATAGCCAATGAACTGGCCTCGACTACCCTCTGTGGCAGAGAGTTCCAGAGATTCACCACTCTCTGTGTGAAAAAAGTTCTTCTCATCTCGGTTTTAAAGGATTCCCCCCTTATCCTTAAGCTGTGACCCCTTGTCCTGGACTTCCCCAACATCGGGAGCAATCTTCCTGCATCTAGCCTGTCCAACCCCTTAAGAATTTTGGACGTTTCTATAAGATCCCCTCTCAATCTCCTAAATTCTAGAGAGTATAAACCAAGTCTATCCAGTCTTTCTTCATAAGACAGTCCTGACATCCCAGGAATCAGTCTGGTGAACCTTCTCTGCACTCCCTCTATGGCAATAATGTCCTTCCTCAGATTTGGAGACCAAAACTGTACGCAATACTCCAGGTGTGGTCTCACCACGACCCTGTACAACTGCAGTAGAACCTCCCTGCTCCTATACTCAAATCCTTTTGCTATGAATACAGCACAGTGTGTGCTTGGTTGGGACAGGCACAAGGGTGGCCTACAGGAGAGCCATCAGAAATGACTGTGCAAAGGTATTACAGCGGTTGGCCTACAGGAGAGCCTGTGCCAGAAATGCCTGAAAAAAAGGCAGTATATGTGCTGGCCTACTGAAGAGCCAGTACCAGAAATGTCTCAAAAAAGACAGTACAAACGTACTTATGTGCCAGCACCGAAAGTTCCTAAAGGGAAAATTATGAAGCGTTGGCCTAGAGTTGAGCCAGCGCCAGCAGCACCTGAAACAGGGCTGCCTATCCGTGGGCCTATAAGAGAGCCCGCGCAGGGGGAATCTGGCATAGACTTACCTGAAACAGGGGAGCCAGAATTTACCAAACCTGAATAGGAACATCTAGATTCAGAAGATGAATTCTATGAGGATGAGAGCCCATTATCAGAGCTGAAAGTTCCTGGACTACCACAAAAGTTTGCTGTTCCTAGAATAAAGGGGGAACCTTTGAGGGAGGAAATAACAATGACTATAAACTATCTACTCTCCCATCAGCTCCAGGAAGTAACTATGGATGAGACTATGAAACAGTACGAAGCCCCAGCAAATTGTGAATTGCTGACAGTTCCAGCAGTAAATAACTTGATTTGGGGTTATTTGAGCATTGGTTTACGCTCACAAGAATTGAAATTGCAACGTGTATTGAAATTGCTGGGGTCAGGCATCACGGCATTTGCCAGAGGTTTGGATGATGATTATGTATCAGATTCACAACAAGATGCTCTAGCACTGGATGTGTGGTGCACATTTTTGAAATAAATTATATTCGTAAAAATGCAATAAGACCAAATATTCATCCTAAGTATGCAGGGCTCTGCAAACCAACCAACATACAAATGCCTAAAGCTGCTGTTTGGAGAAAATCTAGCAAAGAAGCTAAAAGGACTTGAATGAAGAGTCAAGAACCTTGAGTGGCATGATGATGAAACCACCGATGATGAGCAGAGCGGTGCGAAGGCAGTATCCCTACAGGCGGAATACTGGTGCTGGAGAAGGAACAAGCCGATCATTCTCGTATACACGTTGGCGTGCTGCACCGGGGATACGTGGAGGTTACAATGTGCCTACCAGAAGCGGACAATTGCCGGTGGCAAACCCCGAGGTAGGGGGTCCTGGTCTGGTAAGGAATACAATAAATGTTTCACATTCACAAGTAGGGGGAAGGTTACGATTCTTCCTAAAAGAATGACAGTTAATAACAAATGATTCATTTATTCTAAATAGCATTGTAGGATTCAAAATTGAGTTTCTATCCACATTTGGATCCTCCAAGGCAAGAAAATTCAAACTGGTCACGAATTTTCTCCAAAAAAAAAAGAGAATAAGTTGATCAAAGGAGAATTAGAAACTAACCAAAAAGGGGGTAATAGAGAAGTTAGTAGAACAACACCATCAGTTTGTATCAAATATTTTTCCAAGAACAAAAAAGGATGGTGGATGTAGAATCATATTGGATCTGACAAATCTTAACCTTTATGTACAATACAAACATTTCAAAATGGAAACATTTACTAATGCAATTCAGCTAATCACTGAAAATTGCTACATGGCAAGCATAGATCTGCAAGATGCATATTATTCCGTGGCAATGCATGGTAATGATCAAAGATATTTGAAATTTAGATGGATGAGTCAGTTATGGCAATTTAAAGCATTGCCCAATGGTCTGACTTCAGCACCAAGATTATTCACTAAATTGCTCAAACCAATTTTAGCTCTGTTAAGAGCTGAGGGCCATGGCTTATTTAGAGGATATCCTCATTGTAGGGGACACTTTGGCTGCTGCAAAATTGTCAGTATCCAGAGTCAAATACATTTTTGAGAAATTAGGTTTCATTATTCACCTACAAAAATCTAAATTGATTGCCTAGGGTTCACAATTAACTCCGAACACATGGTAATCACTTTGCCAAAAGATAAAAGCTGCAGTTAATTGAAGGTTGCATAAAACTCATTAACGAGGACACACCTTGCCAGGCAAATTAATTGCAGGGTTTCCAGCGGTCACGTTTGGACCATTGCATTATCAATGTTTACAGAGAGCTAAGGTACAAGCGTTAAAATGAATAGAGGGCATTTTGACAGGCCCATGAACCAACGAGAGAGCAGGCTATTCTAGACTGGGTATTGAGTAATGAGGAAGGGTTAGTTAGCAGACTTGTTGTGCGTGCCCCCTTGGGCAAGAGTGATCATAATATGGTTGAGTTCTTCATTAGGATGGAGAGTGACATTGTTAATTCAGAAACAACGGTTCTGAACTTAAAGAAAGGTAACTTTGAGGGTATGAGACGTGAATTGGCCAAGATTGACTGGCAATTAGTTCTAAAAGGGTTGACGGTGGATATGCAATGGAAGGCATTTAAAGACTGCATGGATGAACTACAAAAATTGTTCATCCCAGTTTGGCAAAAGAATAAATCAAGGAAGGTAGTGCATCCGTGGATAACAAGGGAAATCAGGGATAGTATCAAAGCAAAAGATGATGCGTACAAATTAGCCAGAAAAAGCAGCATACCAGAGGACTGGGAGAAATTCAGAGACCAGCAGAGGAGGACAAAGGGCTTAATTAGGAAAGGGAAAATAGATTATGAAAGGAAACTGGCAGGGAACATAAAAACTGACTGCAAAAGTTTTTATAGATATGTGAAGAGAAAGAGATTAGTTAAATCAAATGTAGGTCCCTTGCAGTCAGAAACAGGTGAATTGATCATGGGGAACAAGGATATGGCAGACCAATTGAATAACTA
The DNA here is from genome assembly GCA_038087875.1 of Malacoraja senta. Classification (NCBI taxonomy): domain Eukaryota; kingdom Metazoa; phylum Chordata; class Chondrichthyes; order Rajiformes; family Rajidae; genus Malacoraja; species Malacoraja senta. Next base: position 48,764 of record JAXLNO010000814.1, on the reverse strand, counting down.
CTTTGGTTCCGTCTTCACTAAGGAAGACATAAATAATCTGCCGGAAATAGCAGGGGGCCGCGGGTCAAAGGAGATGGAGGAACTGAGTGAAATCCAGGTTAGTTGGGAAGTGGTGTTGGGTAAATTGAATGGATTAAAGGCCGATAAATCACCAGGGCCAGATAGGCTGCATCCCAGAGTACTTAAGGAAGTAGCTCCAGAAATAGTGGATGCATTAGTGATAATTTTTCAAAACTCTTTAGATTCTGGAGTAGTTCCTGAGGATTGGAGGGTAGCAAACGTAACCCCACTTTTTAAGAAGGGAGGGAGAGAGAAAACGGGGAATTACAGACCAGTTAGTCTAACATCGGTAGTGGGGAAACTGCTAGAGTCAGTTATTAAAGATGGGATAGCAGCACATTTGGAAAGTGGTGAAATCATTGGACAAAGTCAGCATGGATTTACGAAAGGTAAATCGTGTCTGACGAATCTTATAGAATTTTTCGAGGATGTAACTAGTAGAGTGGATAGGGGAGAACCAGTGGATGTGTTGTATCTGGACTTTCAGAAGGCTTTCGACAAGGTACCACATAAGAGATTAGGATACAAACTTAAATCACACGGTATTGGGGGTTCAGTATTGATGTGGATAGAGAACTGGCTGGCAAACAGGAAGCAAAGAGTAGGAGTAAACGGGTCCTTTTCACAATGGCAGGCAGTGACTAGTGGGGTACCACAAGGCTCAGTGCTGGGACCCCAGCTATTTACAATTTATATTAATGATCTGGACGAGGGAATTGAAAGCAACATCTCCAAGTTTGCGGATGACACTAAGCTGGGGGGCAGTGTTAGCTGTGAGGAGGATGCTAGGAGACTGCAAGGTGACTTGGATAGGCTGGGTGAGTGGGCAAATGTTTGGCAGATGCAGTATAATGTGGATAAATGTGAGGTTATCCACTTTGGTAGCAAAAACGGGAAGGCAGACTATTATCTAAATGGTGGCCGATTAGGAAATGGGGAGATGCAGCGAGACCTGGGTGTCATGGTACACCAGTCATTGAAAGTAGGCATGCAGGTGCAGCAGGCAGTGAAGAAAGCAAATGGTATGTTGGCCTTCATAGCAAGAGGATTTGAGTATAGGAGCAGCGAGGTTCTACTGCAGTTGTACAGGGTCTTGGTGAGACCACACCTGGAGTATTGCGTACAGTTTTGGTCTCCAAATCTGAGGAAGGACATTATAGCCATAGAGGGAGTGCAGAGAAGGTTCACCAGACTGATTCCTGGGATGTCAGGACTTTCATATGAAGAAAGACTGGATAGACTTGGCTTATACTCGCTAGAATTTAGGAGATTGAGAGGGGATCTTATAGAAACGTACAAGATTCTTATGGGGATGGACAGGCTAGATGCAGGAAGATTGTTCCCGATGTTGGGGAAGTCCAGGACAAGGGGTCACAGCTTAAGGATAAGGGGGAAATCCTTTAAGACCGAGATGAGGAAAAACTTTTTCACACAGAGAGTGGTGAATCTCTGGAACTCTCTGCCACAGAGGGTAGTTGAGGCCAGTTCATTGGCTATATTTAAGAGGGAATTAGATGTGGCCCTTGTGGCTAAAGGGATCAGGGGGTATGGAGAGAAGGCAGGTACGGGATACTGAGTTGGATGATCAGCCATGATCGTATTGAATGGCGGTGCAGGCTCGAAGGGCCGAATGGCCTACTCCTGCACCTAATTTCTATGTATCTATGTATCTATGTAATCCATTACAGAAATAGAATGGTGGATTAACAATGTTTCTAATGCTTCCAGAAAAGTTCTGGTAGAAACACCTTCCGTCACTCTACAGACTGATGTAAGTGCGCTGGGTTGCGGCGCTACTAACATGATTTCCAGCTGTGGAGGTAGGTGGAATGTGAATGAAGTACCTTTGCTGGAAAATCTGGGAATCAATTACCTAGAGCTATTAGGCGCATTTTACGGCCTTAGAGCTTATTGTACTGATATGGGAAATGTGAATGTTCAGGTACAGGTTGACAATACTACAGCTGTAGCATACATAAATCACATGGGTGGTATAAAATCAGAATCATGTGATAAATTAGCGAATGAAATTTGGACCTGGTGTATTGCCAGGAAAATTTGGCTGTCAGCAATATATTTACCAGGTAAATTTAATACAATTACAGACAAAAGATCACGTAAATTTAATGATAATACAGAATGGATGTTAAATCGGAAAGTATTCACACAAATTATCACACAATTTGGAATGCCAGAAATTGATCTGTTTGCATCAAGATTGAACCACCAGTTTGCCTAAGTATGTGTCATGGGAGATACACAAAAATGCTGGAGAAACTCAGCGGGTGCAGCAGCATCTATGGAGCGAAGGAAATAGGTAACGTTTTGGCCCGAAACGTTACCTATTTCCTTCGCTCCATAGATGCTGCTGCACCCGCTGAGTTTCTCCAGCATTTTTGTGTACCTTCGATTTTCCAGCATCTGCAGTTCCTTCTTTAACACTATGTGTCATGGGAACCTGATCCTGGAGCAGTAGCGGTGGATGCTTTCTCGCTACATTGGGGTGGTATGTTTCTGTATGCGTTTCCGCCATTTTGTTTAATCCACAGATGCATACAGAAAATTAAACAAGATTCAGCCTCAGGGATTTTGGTAGTACCAGATTGGCGTAAACAGCTATGGTACCCACTGGTGTTAAAAATAATCAAAAAAAAACGTATGGTTATTCCAAACCAGATTAAACTGCTTGTACACCCTGTGACTGATGAACCACATCCTTTACATGATCATATTGGTTTGTTGATTTGCAGATTCTAAGAAGGCCATATCTTGGAAAAGGATTATCAGACAGTACGGTGGATGTTATAACAACAGCCTGGAGGAATAGTACCCAGAAGCAGTACATCTCCTATATAAAGAAATGGGAGGAGTTTTGTCCAGGGAAACATATTGCATATAACCCAGCAGAAATTTCAGATGTAATAGAGTTCCTTTCTACTCTATACTATGAATTAAAATTAAATTATAGTGCAATTAGTACTGCACGAATGTGCACTCTCTGCATATTTAAGCAGTGAATCAGAACAAACTCCAATAGGAGCACATCCATGGGTCTGTAGGTTTATGAAAGGAATTTTCAACTCTAATCCTCCCAGACTTAGGTATACAGAAATTTGGAATGTAAAAGATGTACTGATGTTGCTAAGGAATTGGAATCTAGTTGAAACTCTGTCATTATCCAAAATCACCATGAAATTGGTTATGCTCATGGCATTAGTTTCAGCTCAGAGAGTTCAAACATTACAGAAACTCAGAATTGATAGAATGAAAGTAGGGCCAAATGCCGTGACATTTTATGTCTATGATTTACTGAAACACAGTAGACCTAGGTTCACAGGATGCAAGTTGGAATTTTCATCATATCCTACAGATCCACGACTGTGTGTAGTAACATATGTGAAATGTTACATAGAAACAACAAAAGTTTTAAGAGGCACCGAATTGGCATTTTTTATTAGTCATAAAAAGCCTCATAAGAAAGTGTCAACACAAACAATTTCACGATGGTTGAAACAGGTGTTGAGATATTCAGGTATTGATACTGATAAATTTAAATCTCATTCCACCAGGGCATCAACATCAGCGGCCAGGGATTCAGACAATAGACCTTATTCTCGCGGCCGCAGGATGGGCAAGTGAACAGATGTTTCACAAGTATTACCATAAGGAGATTAAAGATCTCAGAGGGTTTGGTGATGCCGTGCGGGATACAGTATTAAATTGTTACTTTTATTAAAATAAATAAAACCATTAACTGATTACATTCAAATGTTGTGGTTATGCATTGTTGATTGTGCTTACTCAAATAGAGTCAATCGATGCAGTGAACACCTGGATTTGAATCCACGGTGTGAAATCACAGAGCTTTGAAATCTTCACGTAGTCACTCACGTGACTCCGAAGTAAAATAGTAAGATTAAACGAGAACTTGCCAGTTTGAAGTTTGATCTTTATTTTATGAGGAGTAACGTTGAGGGATTACGTGCCCTCCGCTCCCACCCTCATAAAAGGATCAAGCTGGTAGTTCTAAGTCTTTATGCATCTTACTATCATACTTCAGTAATTATCGTCTGTGATTGTCACTCCGCTGCTTTGAAAGATTGACGCGTGTGCGGCTGGACGGGGTCTTCTTCACGTAATCCCTCAACGTTACTCCTCATAAAATAAAGATCAAACTTCAAACTTGCAAGTTCTCGTTTAATCTTACTATCTTGTTTTCTCAAATCCCTTTGAGGGCAGCTGGTAGAGTGAATGCAAAAGTGGGACGGCAAATGTGAACGGGTGTGGACTCGGTAGGCGAAGGGCCAGTTTCCATGTTGTACTTTTATTAAATGAATATGTTATTGAGTTTTCTTCACATTATTTACTTAGTATTTGGTTGTGTTAGTTGGGCTAGTATTATGTTGTGTTAGTTGGGCTAGTATTATGTTGTGTTAGTTGGGCTAGTATTATGTTGTGTTAGTTGGGCTAGTATTATGTTGTGTTAGTTGGGCTAGTATTATGTTGTGTTAGTTGGGCTAGTATTATGTTGTATTAGTTGGGCTAGTATTATGTTGTGTTAGTTGGGCTAGTATTATGTTGTGTTGGTTGGGCTAGTATTATCTTGTGTTAGTTGGGCTAGTATTATGTTGTGTTAGTTGGGCTAGTCCTGTAATCTTCCCAAAGCCATATTTACTTTAATTTAGTTTATTATCATTTGTATCGAGGTACGGTGAAATATTTTTTTGTTGCCTGCTATCCAGTCAGTGAAAAGACTATCAATTTTACATCGGCAACTAAAGATACAGAACTGAAACTTGTAGGCTACTAGTGTTCTCTCTGAGCTATGAATACCTGTCCCCAACTTGCAGGGAAACAAGCTACGTATTTGAAAAGACAGGACCCAGAGTGGCAGAATGCATCGTGGGCAGATCTTAACAACCCTACTCACAAATCAGATAAAATAAAACTCTGATTTAGACTTGAGATACAGTGCGGAAACAGGTTCTTCAGTCCACTGAGTTAGCGCCGACCAGCATTTAACTCCTTACACTAGCACTATCCTACACACTAGGGACAATTTACAATTTTTACCGAAGCCAATTAACCTAGAAACCTGTATGTCTTTGGAATGTGGGAGGAAACCAGAACACCCGGAGAATACCCACACAGTCACGGGGAGAACAAACAAACTTCTACAGACGGCACCTGTAGTCAGTATTGAACCCAGGTCTTTGACGCTATAAGACAGCAGCTCTACCACTGTGCCGCCCTAATATCTGATAACTAGCAAGACAGCGCTCCAGCTTTTCTTGTTGTCAAGGACATGGAAAGATTTTGATTTCCCTGACATTTAGATGCATTCAAAAATAAATTATGCAAAACATTTTTAAATATATACTAATTCCTTGAAGTATGAAAGCTCACTACAAATTCTCACTGAAATGCCTTTGGCTCTTTGGGTTACAAGTCTTCAATATGCCATGTTATCTTTCGTTATATCAAATGGCATGTATAAAATACGCTGTACCAAAATGGTAACAAGCATTTCACTATGGATCACAGCACTCTTGGCATTCTCCCACTCCATTGTGTTGTCAAAGGGATTACTCTGCTCTGTAAGTAACTGAATTATTACCCTGCATATTGTAGACACAAAATGCTGGAGTAACTCAGCAGGACAGGCAGTATCTCTGGAGAGAAGGAATGGGCGACATTTCGGGTCCAGACCCTTCTTCAGACTGATGTCAGGGGAGCGAGTGAGACAGAGATAGTATGTAGTCAGAGACAGTAAGACTGGTGGAAGAACTGGGAAGGGGAAGGAGATGGAGAGAGAGGGAAATCAAGGGCTATTTGAAGTTAGAGGAGTCAATGTTCATACCGCTTGGGTGTAAGCTGCCCAAGCAAAATATGAGGTGCTGTTCCTCCAATTTGTGCTGGGCCTCATTCTGACAATGGAGGAGGCCCAGGCCAGAAAGTTCAGATTGGGAATGGGAGGGGGAGTTAAAGTGTTGAGTAACCGGGAGATCAGGTAGGTTAAGGCGGACTGAGCGGAGGTGTTCAGCGAAACAATCGTCGAGCCTGCGCTTGGTCTCACCGATGTACAGAAGTTGACTCCAGGAACAGCTTTCCTACACACCACGCATATTGTGTTCCCCACATAATAGCTTCAAAAGCCCCAGCAGTTCCAAAGAAGTCACTTTCACCAAGAAATCGCAGCAATAAACATGCTGGAAGTAATTAACAAAAGTAAATTGGTGGACATTAGTTGTAGAGATACAGCATGGAAACAAGCCCTTCAACCCACTGTGTTCACACCAACCATCGATCACCCATTCACACTAGTTCCATGTTATCCGACTTTCTCATCCACTCCCTACACACTGAAGGCTCTTTACAGAGGGCCAAATAACCTACAAACCTGCACGTATTAGGGATGTGGGAGGAAACTGGAACACTCGGTGGAAAACCACAGGGTGAATGTGCAAACTACACACAGATAGCATCTGAGGTCAGGATCAAACCTGGGTCTCTTGTGGTGAGGCCAGAGCTATTCATTACATCTTGCAGTATTATCAGTGCAAGCTTGCCTTAACAGCACTGAGAAAAGAAAACTTAATGTAAGTAACAGTTACCATTTCAGTGATTCAAATTGAAGATGACCAAAGACCAAATATTTAGAGTATTGTGTTCAGTTCTGGGCACCATGTTAGCGATGAAGAGGTGGGGCCTCGTGGACAGCGCCTCCTGCGAGTGTGGGGACCCAACACAGACAGTGGAACACATAGTCACCAGTTGCCCCAAACACCGGCCACCGAATGGTAAACGAGGTCTGATTGACCTGGACGATGACACATTGGCCTGGCTCCCCTCAACGGAGCTGCAGGTCTAAAAGACACACAACAGAAGAAGAAGGCACCATGTTATAGGAAAGGGTACAGAGAGATTTTACAAGAATGTTGCCAGGACTCAAGGGTCTAAGCTATAGGGAGAGGTTGAGTAGTACGGGACTCTATTCCCTGAAGCGCAGGAGGATGAGGGGTGATCTTATAGAGGTGTATAAAATCATGAGAGGAATGGATCGTGTAGATGCACGGAGTCTCTTGCCCAGAGTCGGGGAATCGAGGACCGGAGGACATAGGTTTACGGTGAAGGGGAAAAGATTTAATATAAATCTGAGGGGTAACTTTTTCAAACTAAGGGTTGTGGGTATGTATGGAACAAGCTGCCGGAGGAGGTATTTGAGGTTTAAGAAGCAGTTAGACAGGTACATGGATAGGACAGTTTTGGAGGGATATGGACCAAACACAGGCATGTGGGACTAGTTTAGGTGGGACATGTTGGGCGGTGTGGCCAAGTTAGGCCTGTTTCCACACTGTATCACTCCGTGAGTGTGCGACTATAAGCTGTAACTGAAGGAGTCTGCAAGGCTCATTAGAATTATTGGAAAAGGGAGATTAGAACAAGGGTAGGATCTCTAAAATCATATTGCCATAAGTGATAGGAGTAGAATTAGGCCATTTGGCCCATCATGGCTGATCAATCTCTCCCTCCAACCCCATACTCCTGCTGTCTCCCCATAACCTCTAACACCTGTACTATTCAAGAATATATCTATCTCTGCCTTAAAAATATCCACTGATTTGGCAAAGAATTCCACAGATTCACCACCCTCTGACTAAAGAAATTTCCACACTAAAATAACATCCTTTAATTCTGAGGCTATGACCTCTAGTCCTAGATTCTCCCACTCATGGAAACATCCTCTCCACATCCACTTGATCCAAGCCTTTCACTACTCTATTTGTTTCAATGTGGTAGCCCCTTATTCTTCTAATCTCAAATCAAAGTGGTTAACAGTGAGCTGATGAGTTAACGGGATCATGTACAAGTTAGGATGATGATAATAGATTAACTTAGAGGGTAGAAGACAGAGTTTATTCCAAAACATTGCTGGAGTAACTCAGTGGGACAGGCAGCATCTCTGGAGAAAATGAATAGGTGACATTTCAGGTCGAAACTTTTCTTCAGACCCGAAACATCACTTCCCCCTGTTCTCCAGAGAAGCTGCCTGACCCGCTGATTTACTCCAGCACCTTGTGTCTATTTTTGTAAACCAGCATCTGCAGTTCCTTGTGTTTCCATTTATCCAGAAACATTTTGGAATACCAGGTCTAAGTGTTACAAAGAGGTAGCAGATGAGATGAGTTGAGATGGAGTGAGGCAAGTGATGGAGAGAAAAATGTTGGCAATGATGACAGGGATATACGGTTCAAAGCCCAAGTTCAGCTTAACCAGCACCTTCCGACAAATTCAGTTTAACCAGGGTAACAACATCCCCAACAGTCAGGTTAACTGACAAATGGTTACCAGAGAGAAGGATGGAATTGGTGGCAATTTAAAAGAAACTGCGGCAGCGAACTAAAGTCATAACTTTGGTCTTCCCAGCACCCAGGTGAAGAAAACGAAGATTTATTTAGTTTAGTTGTTAGAGATACAACACATTAACAGGCCATTTTGCCCACCAAGTCCGTGTTGACCAGCAATCACCCCATACATGAACACTATCCTGTACACTAGACAATTTACTTCAGCCAAGGTAACCTACAAACATGTACGTCTTTGGAGTGTGGGAGGAAACTGGGGCAGCCGGAGAAAACTCACATGGTCACGGGGAGAAGGTACAAACTGTACGGACAGCACCTGTGGCCAGGATCGAACCTGTGTCTCTGGAGCTGTAAGGCAGCAACTCTACTGCTGCGCCACTGTGCTGCCCAGCTTTACTGCTAGTACATGGGAGACAGATGATGCTGCAGTATAGCAGGATGCAACTCGGGTTAAGTGAACAAGAACCGAAATATGTTTGTAATGAAATAAAACTGAACATTAATGCATTACCTCCAATGCATGCACGACTGCCACCGCCGCATCTTCAGAAACATTATCCAACCCACATTCAAATGCTGTTACGAACATCCGGCCTTCTAATTGCCCTCTTGTGGGAAGCACTATGGTGCGAGTGCAAAACTTCACACCATCCTCCTCTTGGGGATCCTTCATCACAAAGTTCTGCACCCCAGACAAAGATTTCTGTGCTTGGAAACGATGCTGAAGGAAGATGCAAGCACTTGAGCAAAAAGCTTCATGAAATATGAAAACTATCGGATTTCTAAATTAAATATGTTTACACACGCATTATCAACTGAAAAGAAATGGGATCTGATCCTGGCATTAACTTGACAAAAAACGATCAAGTACAATGTTATTCCAAAGTTGCTATTTATAAGCAATTCTAACATTATCTCCATTGTAGATGGACCAGGGCAATGTTTGGCTGAATGTTGCTGGATCTGGGTTACTGCGCACATATACTGACCTGTGGTGCCCCATTCCTATTAATCTTCTGTGCTCCATGAATCAGGCTACAAGGTATGTGTTCATAAGGGATAGGAACAGAATTAGGTACAGAATTACTCCACCGTTCAATCATGGCTGATCTAACTCCCTCCTAACCTCACCTCCATAACCGCTGTCACCTGTCTAAACAAGAATCGATCTACATTTGCCTTCAAAATATCCATTGACTTGGACCTCACAGCCTCCTGTGGCAATGAATTGCACAGATTCACCACCCCCTGACTATAGCAAGATTCAGATAGTATTTCTGCTGGACCCCCTGCCCATTAACCCCGTCCCATGCATCCCCTCCCCTATAAACCCCCCCCCCTCCACTGAGCCCATCTTGCACCCATCTCTCCCCTCCCCCTCCATTCCAACACACCTCGTGAATCCTCTAGCTTCACAATTCGCAACTCACTGATCCTTTTATTTTGCTCCTTGTACGTGATCATCTCTGGCCTTTGTCAAACCATCTGCCCATCACTAACCTGCCTCGCCTGTGTTCACCTATGACCTACCATGCTTTGTCCTGCCCCTCCACTCTTCTGGCTTCCTTCTTCCCACACCTACAATCAGTCTGAAAAAGAGTCCAGACCCGAAACGCCACCTCTCCATGCTCTCCAGGGATGCCACCCGCTCACTGAGTTACTCCAGCACTGTCTTTTTCCTCAGGAGCCTCTGATGTTCAGAGACATTATTCATAGGTTCAAGTAGCAGGATTAGACCATTCAGCCCATCGAGTCAACTGTGCCATTCAATCATGGCTGACCTTTCCTTCCCTCTCAACACCATTCTCCTGCTTTCTCCCCATAACTCTTGATAGCCCTGCCCATCAAGTATCTGTCACTTCTCCACCTTAAAAATACCTTGAATGGGATGTGATTCGGCTATGAAAATGTGAGTCTTTCTATCTTTAAAAGCCATGGATTGGGTTAAATAGCCATCATCAGAGCATGTTTTGGTTGTAATTATCGATGTTAATTATTTAAAAAGTTGATGTAAATAATTGGGAAAAAAACTAGTTAACCAAAACTAACTAACCAAAATGCATTAAAACAAACACACCTCCATAAATACATTGTTAATTAATAAGATCTTAGGCCTAGAAACCAACTAAAGCCTCCAACTACATAACCGAGATGGAGATATGCTGGGGGAGTACAATCTGCTGCTTTTATTATTTAAACTGTAAAGATTTTTATTTAGTGACCATTGTTAAATGGTAACACAATGCTGATAAAAACATAATAACACTTTCTTCTTTTGCATGCTTTTTTTGCCCTCAATCAACCCTTTATAGTCATACAGCGTGGAAACAGACCCAACTTGCCCACGCCGACAACATTACATCATTATTCATCCACGGAGTATCAGCAGTCTTTAGTTTGTTCTTTTTAATTACGTGAAACTAAAATAATTTTACCAAAACGTCTTCCAAAACGAGCTCAGCAAGTAGCCAAAAGAAGAATCATCGTCGGCTTGAGAGTAACTCACTTCAAACTTTGCTCGGGGAGGATGGGAACTTGTTTTTGCTTTTAGGTTTACCGGGTTTAGCAGCCGATTGACTGTTCCATAGTTGAGAGGATATACCTTCTGTAATGTGAACAGTTCAAAGGCAGTATGAGTTGGCTTCATTTCTTAAGAGTCACTCGTAGTCTTTGCGAATGTTGTTGATAAATTTATGCTGCGGGTTGCACAGGACATTTATCAGCAGCTGTCTATCAGATCAAGGCAATTTAATGTGAACAAAATGCATGGCACGTGCCACATTCCCCACATGATTTAATAAAATGGAGGAAAGTCCCGCAACACTGCTCCTGTGAAATAGGGTGACAGGAATGAGTGGGTTAGCATATGATGAGCGTTTAATGGCACTGGGCCTCTACTTGCTGGAGTTTAGAAGGATTAAGGTGGGAACCTCATTGAAACTTACCAAATAGTGAAAAGCCTGAATTGAGTGGATGTGGAGAGGATGTTTTCACTGGTGGGAGAGTACAAGTCCAGAGGTCATAGCCTCAGAATTAAAGGACGTTCCTTTAGGAAGGAGATGAGGAGGAATTTATTTAGTCAGAGGATGATGAATCTGTAGAATTCATTGCCACAGAAGGCTGTGGAGGCTGTCTATAGATATTTTTAAGGCAGAGATAGATAGATTATTGATTAGGGTACAGGTGTTAGGGGTTCTGGGGAGAAGGCAGGAGAATGGGGTTAGGAGGGAGAGATGGATCAGCCATTATCGGAGTAAACTTGATGAGCCGAATGAACAAATTCTGTTCCTATCAGTTATGAAGGGTGGAGACTGGGATGATTCAATGATAAGTGTGCAGGTGTCAGCTGAGAGAACAGAGAAATGGCTAGTAGACATAGAAGTAGAAACAAGGAACTGCACCCGCTAGTTTAACAAAAAAGAGACACACTGTCGGAGTAACTCAGCGTCTCAGGCAGCATCCATGGAGAACATGGATAGGTGACATTTCCGGTCGGGACCCTTCTTCAGGCTGATCTTTGTTACATCTCCCAGATATACCTATTGATATTCACTAGCCTTTGCCCTGTTCTATCAGCTAACAGCACCACTTATATCATTCACTTATTCTCAGTCTCCACCCAAGAGCACAGGTGCAGGGCGGAAGAACTTTCCTCCATTTTATTAAATTATGTCGTGAATGTTCATGCATCATTTTGTAAGAAACATAAGATCACTGCAAAATGAGGCGGCCAGAATGGGAGGAGTTATAAATGTAAAGGTTGAAGAATAGAGAAGAGCAAAGACAGGGAGGGATTTGAAAAGGTCGATGAGAATTTTAATTCGCCACATCTCAATTAGAAGACCAAAGCCCATAAGCATAGGGATAAAGACACACCATGAGTTAGGAGAAGCACTAAAACAGATAAGTATTGGGTATTTTTGTAGAAAGTATTAAAATCTCATTTACCTGGAGCTGAAACCATAATCTGACATCTCGTGAAGATCGCAAGCAAGAAGTCATTATGAGAATGCACTGCAAAACAAAAATGAGTTGTTCCTTTAGTAATTGCATGCTTAATCCACCACAGTTTAGAACCACGTCTGTGGTAATCCAAGACCAAAACGTTTGTCAATGCAAAAATAAGATGAGCAACCTCGTCACTTTTCCCTGCTGTCTCAAAATTATTTGATTTTCATGTACAAATCTAATTCAATTAAAAAATTTAATACTGAATCTATTGTCTCCAATCATTTAGGGATTTGGCTGCAGTGAGACTGTCCTTGCTACATCTAGCCTCACGATCAACATTGTTCACCTAAACTATCCAAACATTTCGGATGGTTGAGCTGAACATTAGCTAAATACATTTCACAGTGAATCCCCACATGCAACATAGAGAGAAGATACCTCATCAGTCTGGTGGGTTGTTCATCAAGTTTACTCCAGCTGATTTAAGTTACTGTATTACGGTACGATAATACTTTAAACATCCGTGGGAGGAAATTGGGATGTCACCTGCCACATGGAAAATACTCTTGCTTAGTTTATTGTCACGTGTACCGAGGTACAGTGAAGAGCTTTTGTTGCGTGCTAACCAGTCAGCGGAAAGACAATATATGATTACAATCCAGTCATCCAGTGTAGATACATGATAAAGGAAATAACATTTACTGCAAGATAATGTCCTGTAAAGCCCAAGTAAGGATCGTCTTTTTTTTTTTTTTTTGAAATTATTTTTTATTATATTAAAATCGATACGTCTTACATTTTTAAATTACTAATATCGTCCATTATTATTACAATGTCTCCAATACTTTTTTTTATTTTTTATTTTTTAAACTAAATAGAACTAAAAAGATAGATGAAATAAGGAAAGAAAGAGAAAAAATAGAAGAAACAAAAAAAACAACAAAAAAAGAAAGAATGGAATAATTTACTATGATAAAAAACTTCATTCGAGATATATTCGTACATTTCAGAGTATAACATTTCATCTATTCCTTGGCACGGGTGTTAGTCAGGTTCTCGTGCTGAACCATTCTGACCCTTTAAATAGTCAATAAAGGGAGACCATGTTCCGACGAATAGTTCCTGTTTGTCCAACAGGACAAGTCTAATTCTTTCCAAGTGTAAGGTCTCCGTCATTTCTATAATCCACATTTTAATTGTGGGGGTTATAGGGCCTTTCCAAAATTTTAGAATTAATTTTTTCCCAGTTATTATACAATAATCAATAAAGTTTCTTTGAGTTGATGTAAATGTTTGATTTAGTTCTAATGTTCCAAGTATTATTAATTTTGGATCCGGGTCCAATTGAATGCTAGTCACTTTAGATATTATTGTGAAAATATTTACCCAGAAATGTTTAATTTGTATGCAATTTGCAAACATATGAGATAAGTTAGCTTCTAAATGTTGACATTTATCACATATTGGTGAGATATATGGGAAGATTTTATTTAATTTTGTTTTAGAGTAATGTAACCTATGTATTACTTTGAATTGTATTAGAGAATGTCTGGCATTTAATGAACATTGATGTATGTGTTGTAAACTTTCTTCGCAAGTATCTTTCGTTATTATTTGATTTAGTTCTTTTTCCCAAGTTTGTCTGTGTAAGTCCGTCAATGGAATATCACTGTCTAATAAAATATTATATATATAAGATATTAGTTTTTCTGTATTAGGATGTTTATTCCAACAATCGTCATAAAATTCTGAATTTCTAATTCTAAAATTTCGAGTATTTGCTTTTACGTAATCTCTAAGTTGAAGATATCTGAAAAAATCATTTACTTGAAGTCCATAAGTCTGTTGCAACTCCTGAAATGAAAGAAAAGTGCCTTCCTTATAAAGTTGTCCCATCTTTTTAATTCCATAGTTTTTCCATTGTGTGAAACCTTTGTCCAACCATGAGGGCTTAAACAAAGGGTTATTCGCAATTGGAAGAAAAAGTGATAAATTATCTAGTTTTAATGTCTTTTTTAATTGTTTCCAAATTCGCATAGTACTATATATTATAAGATTTTCCCTATAAATTTTTTAATTTAATTTAGAAGTAGCAAATAGTATCGAGCCAATTTCAAAAGGTGAGCAATCTTCCTTTTCCATTTTTAACCAATCTGGTTGTTGATCTATTTCTTCCAACCAAAAATTCATATTTTTAATGTTAACTGCCCAAAAATAAAACAAAAAGTTTGGTAAAACCAAACCTCCATTTATTTTTGATTTGCACAGATGTTTTTTGCTTATCCTATGATTCTTATAATCCCAGATAAAGTCACTGACAATGGAATCTAACTTTAAAAAAAAGTTTTTTGACAAGTATATCGGAAGTGTTTGAAAAAGGTATAATATTTGCGGTAAGAAAATCATTTTTATGGCATTAATTTTGCGAACCATTGAGATAGGAAGTGTTTTCCAATACTGAATATTCTTATGTAGTTTATTCAGTAATGGGGGAAAGGTTGCTTTAAATAATGATGTATATGCCTAGGTATTTAAATTTTTCATTTACTATTTTAAATGGAAATTGTTGTATTATATGTTTATTATGTTCCCTTATTGGCATAATTTCACTTTTATTCCAATTTATTCTGTATCCTGAGAGTGAACCAAATTGGGTTAATAGCTTTAATAAATTTGGAATACTAATTTCTGGTTTTGTAATGTAAATTAATACATCATCTGCGTATTTTATTCACTGTATCCTTTGTGTTATACCCATATATTTCCGGATGGGTCCTAACTCTTTCTGCGAGTGGCTCTATAACAAGCGCAAATAATAATGGAGACAACGGGCATCCTTGTCTACAACCTCTAGACAGGTTAAATTTAGATGATAACCTTTGGTTTGTTAATATTCTAGCCGTAGGGTTGGTATATAACAGTTTTATCCATGCACAAAATTTCTCGCCCAGCTGCAATTTTTCCATCACTGAAAATAAATAGGGCCATTCCACCTGATCAAAAGCTTTTTCAGCATCGAGTGAGATTATTGCTAGATCTTCATTAATATTTCTCTTTGAATATATTATATTAAATAATCTTCTTAGATTGTAATATGAATACCGCTTCTGAATAAAACCTGTTTGGTCAGGGTGTATTAGTTTATTCATCACTGTACTTAATCTGTGCGCTAAAATTTTTGTTAGTATTTTCTGATCTGTATTTAAAAGTGCAATTGCTCTATATGATCCTGGATCTTCCGGATCCTTATCAGCTTTAGGAATAAGTGTTATTATAGATTCATTTAAGGTATCTGGAAGTTTCTGTTGAGTATAAATATGTTCATACAGCATTTGTAAACGTGGAGAAAGCAAATCATAATTTTTTTTATAGAATTCAGAGCCTAAACCATCTGGTCCTACTGCTTTACCATTTTTTAAAGATCCAATAGACTCTTCAATATCTTTTATCGTAATCTCCGCTTCTAATAATTCTCTATCTTTTGAATCTAAACCTTTTAAATTACATTTTTGTAAAAAATCTGCTATTCCTTCTGGTTGTACTACAGTTTTAGTTGAGTAAAGATTATGATAGTATTGGAGAAATCTCTCGTTTATATCCTTGGGCAATTTTAATAATTCTCCTGTATCTGCTCTAATTTTATGAATTATTTTTTCCCCCTCCATTTTTCGTAGCTGACGTGCTAATAGTTTTTGTGGTTTGTCTCCAAACTCAAAATGTAATTGTTTAGTATGTTGATAAAGTTGTATTACTTGTTCTGAATACATTTTGTTTAGTTTATATTTCAGTACAGCAATTTTGTTATGTTTTAACATAGATGGCATTCTCGCATTTTCTATATCTAGTTGCTTTATTTCCCTTTCCAGTGTTTGTTGTTTAATCCGGTTCTCTTTGTTATAAAATACTTGGGCAGAAATTAATGCGCCTCGGACAAACGCTTTAAATGTTTCCCAAATAAGAGACAGATGTGTCAGGGTTGTCATTTGCCTCGAAAAATGTTTGCATCTGTTTAATAAGATATTCCTGACATGATCTTTCATTCAATATTTGTTTCTCGGACATTCCATTTAATTTAATCATAAATGTTACAGGTGCGTGGTCTGAGATTATAATATTATGGTATTTTGAGTTATAAGTAAATGGGATAAACGTGGAGTCAACTAAAAAATAATCTACTCTTGAGTATGTTTTATGTACCGGTGGCGCTATGGAGGCTTGAGCCCAGCGTCAACTAGCTCCGTGCTGAAAAATCTGAAAACGGGAGAAAAATCGGGACCTACCTGAGGCGATTGCGAATTGAACTGCTGCCTGCTGCGAGTGACGTCATCAGGCGTGCAACTTTACCGGTATGTCGATACAACATACCCCCCCCCCCCCCAGGGTGGCAAAAAAAGCCGGTAAAGCGAGACAACCGGCGGAAGAGGTAGGCCCAACCGAGGCCTCGGCCTCAGGTACAACGATGCTCCAGGAAGACCCATCGAAGAAACCAAAGCAAAAAAAATCTGAAATGGAAGAACTTAAAAACTTTATCTCCAATGAGATAAAAAATATTCAAACACAGCTGAAAACCTTTGAAGGAAAGCTGAATTTTAAAGAGGAACTTAAAGAGGAACTTAACTCTATTAAGGTAGATTTTAAAGCAGTAATGCTCTCTAGCGTTCAGGATATATTGGAAGTCTGGAAGAGGTCGAGGGACGACATGGTCAATCATCAGATGGAAGAGGTGGAAGGCAGGATCGCTTTGGTGGAATCGAGCCTTAAGGGAGAGATTGACCCTATCCATCAGACACTGAAGCAACATATTATAGCGATAACTGAACTTGAGAAATGTGTGGCGACAAGTGCGGAAACTGTAAATCGACTCCTTACCAAAAATCAACGCCTCTCCGAAATGGTGACTAAATTAAGTGGAAAGTGTATCGACCTGGACGGGCGTCAAAGACGCCAGAACTTAAGAATTGTAGGTGTGAAAGAAGGAAGTGAGAGGGATATGGGCACTCGGGATTTTGTGGCAGATCTACTACAAAAAGCCTTAAAGTTGGATCAAAAACCTGTACTTGGTCGAGCACATAGAGCGCAGGGGCGTCGTACCCGAGATGATGCCTACCCAAGACAAATTATAGTAAAGGTGCAACTTGATCATGAATTTGACGATATAATGAAGAAAATTGCACGTACCAGAGACCTCTCTTTTGAAGGAGTGAGGATCAGTATCTACAGAGACTACCCGGTGGAGGTCTTCAAGAAAAGAGCGCTGTTTACTGAGACAAAAAGAATACTGAAGAATATAGCGAATTTGAGATACGGCTTGCTTTATCCCGCAACATTAAGAGTCACCTACATGAGCAAGGAGCAATTTTTTACAGACCATGAAAAAGCACTGGAATTCGCCAAAGGCATCGGGAATGTGACCGCAGACTGAACAATATACATCACTCCTCAGGAGTCAAGGAATAACGGGACCTCGCCAGGTCTAAAAGGATCTTTAAAGTACTTTTAAGAGCTTTAAGGACGTTTGAAAATTGAAATGGACATTGGAGAAAACCTGTTTTTTTTTGATTCTCGGGGTTTTTTTAAAAAAAATCTCCTAATATCTCTAATTTTTTTTATTCATTCTTCGCGTTTAGTATAAATTCCAAGTAAGGATAGTCTGAGGGTCTCCAATGAGATAGATAGTAGCTCAGGACCACTCTCCAGTTGGTGGTAGGATGGTTCAGTTGCCTGGTAACAGCTGGGAAGAAAATGTCCCTGAATCTGGAGGTGTGTGTTTTCACACTTCTGTACCTCTTGCCAGATTGGAGGAGAGACCGGGGTGAGACTCGACCTTGATTATGCTGGTGTCCTTGCTGAGGTAGTGTGAAGTGTACATGGAGTCAGTGGAAGGGAGGTTGGTTTGTGTGATGTTCTGAGTTGTGTCTACAGCTCGCTACAATTTCTTGTGCTCTTGGATGGAGCTATTCCCAAACCATGCTGTGATTCACCCTTGATACAGTTTGAATGAATACAAAAGGAGGGTTGCATGAGGGAATACGAGTATTGATCAAATGCGTTCTGCGGTGCATCTGTTGAAGTTGGTGAGAGTTGTTGGGGACATGCCGAACTTCCTAAGGGCTTCTAAGGAAGCAGAGACGGTGGGGGGCTTTCTTGGCCATTGCTTTGACATAGCTGGTCCAGGACAAGTTGCTGAGTACAAAGTCACCTCATTGTTTTCCGTCAAAAAGTGTACAGATATATATCAAGGGTAAAGGAAGTAAGCAATTATAGGCCTTACCATTATCATGAGTAAGGAGCTTCCTGGCTTCCAAATCAAACTCCTCTTTACTTATCTTTTGCTTGAAACAAAGTTTCCCGTTTGCCCAGTATCTGAAAAATGTTTCAAAAACTGGAGATGAGAATTGTGTACCAGGCAGCTTCAATAAATGACTTTTATACAGTGGCTTTATGGTACAAGAATGTCACAATGCACAATCTTACACATTGCATGGGTGGCACAGTGGAGCAACGGTAGAGTTGCTGCCTCACAGCACCAGAGACCCGGGTCCCATCCTGACTACGGATGCTGTCTGTTCGGAGTTTGACCTTCCCCATGTGACTGTGTGGGTTCCAGTTTCCACCCACACTCCAAAGACATGCAGATTTGTAAGTTAATTGGTTTCAGTAAAAATTGCTCCTGGTGTGTGGAGGATAGTGATAGTGTACTGGTCGGCATGGACTTGGTGGGTCGAAATGGTAAGCTCGGATTTTATTCGTTGGAGTGCAGGAGGCTGAGGGGTGATTTATAGAGGTGTATAAAAAATGAGGGTAATAGGGTGAATGCACAGTGCTTATTTCCCAGCATAGAGGAATTAAGAACCAGAGTAATAACTCAGCCTTAGCAACTGATCCAAGGTTATCGATATTGAGGGTAGCTATTGGATGGAGGGAAAATGCCAGATGTTTTTATGGGGAAGGTGACTTGCGTGTGCCTCATTCTTCTAAACTCCAGTGAGTACAGGCCCAGTGCTGTCATACGGTCATATGTTAACCTACTCATTCCTGGGATCATTCTTGTAAACCTCCTCTGGACCCTCTCCAGAGCCAGCACATCCTTCCTCGGATATGGTGCCCAAATTTACTCAAAATATCCCAAATGCAGCCTGACCAGCGCCTTATAGAGCCTCAGCACTACATCCCTCTTGTTGTATACAAGCCCTCTCAAAATGAATGCTAACATTGCATTTGCTTTCTTTAATACCGATTCGACTCGCAGATTAACTTTTGGGAATCCTGCACCAACACTCCCAAGTCCATTTGCACCTCCGATTTCTGGATTCTCTCCCCATTTAGAAAATAATCTACGCCTTTATTCCTACTACCAAAATGAATGACTCCACACTTTGCTATGCTGTATTCCATCTGCCACTTCTCTGCTCACTCTCCCAACCTATCCAAGTCCATCTGCAGAGTCCCTGCTTTCTTTACCTGCCCCTCCACCTAATTTCGTACCACGTGCAAACTTGGCCACAAAGCCTTCAATCCCCTCACCCAAATAATTATGAAGTTCGTGTGGCAGGAGCAGAATTAGGCCATTCAGCCCATCATCTACTCTGCCATTCAATTATGGTTGATCTATCTCTCCCTATCAATCCCATCCTCCTGCCTCTCTCCATAACCCCTGACTAATCAAGAATCTATCTATCTCTGTCTTAAAAGTATCTATTGATGGCCTCCACAGCCATCTGTGGCAATGATTTCAAGGGAAAATGTATAGATGAGAACTAAGTAAAATTCCAGAATGGGGAAAATAAGGAATCCTTGAATATATTTAACTCCAGTAATTGTGTTAACACACTCAATATACCTGTACTTTTTTCCAACTTTTGTTTCAGTTCACTGAGCTCAGTAGCAGCACCACGGAGGTCTCTCTGCACCTGTTTAAAAAAAACATGCAAGATAATCACCGAAAACTCTGCACCTTAATTCTAAAGTACATACTTCATATCTCGATTTTTAGCTCAAAATAAAAATCATGATTAGTATGATGCAAGCTATGTCAAGAAGAGACAAAATGATGTTTTTTAATAAATATTTTGGTCAAGGAGCCTAGATAGAACCTGGCATAATCAGTAAATGTAAAATCATTCATAGAAGAGTTTTAACATCACGTTTCCAATGCTTTTACATTTATTTATAAGGTAACTACATTGTGAAACTTCTATTTAAAAATTTGAGAAAAAATAAATAGCACCAAAATGTTAGCAGCTGTTTCGCACTTGGTTTCTTTACGTGTATCATGTTGGCAACAACATAATTAACGGTTTTATAAAATAGCATGGAATGGACCACAAGAACTCCTGAATATTTTAAATTAATAAACATTATTTAAATAAAGCCAGTCATACTGTGCGGAAACAGGCCCTTCGGCCCAACATGTCGCATCTACACCAGTGCCACCTGCCTGCGATTGGCCCATATCCCTGTAAACCTGTCCTATCCATGTACCTGCCAAATGTCAACCATTGCAATAGCAGACTTGGTTTCAACTGCCTCAACTACCTCCCCCTGGCAGCTCGTTCCATAAACCCACCACCCTTTATACAGTCAGAGCCATACAGACCAACATGTCCCATCTACACCAGTTCCACTTGCCTGCATTTGGCCCATATTACTCTAAACCTCCTATCCATGAACCTGTCTAATTGCTTCTTAAACGTTACGATTGTCCCTCCCTCAACTACCTCCTCTGGCAGTTCATTCCATACACCCACCATCCTTTGCGTGAAAAAGTTCCCCTCAGATTCCTATAAAAGCTTTGCCCCTTCAACTTAAATTTATGCCCCCTGGTTCTCAATTCTCCCATTCTGAGCAAGACACTGTGTGTCCACCTGATCTATTCCGCTCATGATTTTATACACCTCTGTAAGATCACCCCTCATCCTCCTGTGGTACAGGGAATAGAGTTCCAGCTTGTTCAACCTCTTCCTATATCTCAGACACCTCTAGTCCTGGCAACATCCTTGTAAATCATCTCTGCACCCTTTCCAACTTAACAACATATTTCCTTTAACATGGTGCCCAGAACTGAACACAATACTCTAAAGGTAGACAAAAATGCTTGAAAACTCAGCAGGTGAGGCAGCATATATGGAGCGAAGAAATAGGCGACGTTTCAGGTCGAGACCCTTCTTCAGACCCGAAACGTCACCAATTCCTTCGCTCCATAGATGCTGCCTCAACTGCTGAGTTTTCCAGCATTTTTGTCTACCTTCGATTTTTCCAGCATCTGCAGTTCTTTCTTAAACAATACTCTAAAGGCTTTTACCAGCTCCTTATGTATCTGCAGCTCCTTATATAACTGCAACATGACCTCCCAACTTCTATACTCAATACTCTGACTAATGCAGGCCACTTCCTGCTGTCAAACATTAATACTTAGCAATATTACAGCTCTGTACATGCATGCATGTACAGTTGGGATGTAATGTTAAAATTGTACAAGGCATTGGTGAGGCCAATTCTGGAGTATGGTGTACAATTTTGGTTTCCAAATTATAGGAAAGATGTCAACAAAATTGAGAGAGTAAAGAGGAGATTTACTAGAATGTTGCCGGGGTTTCAGCACCTAAGTTACAGAGAAAGATTGAACAAGTTAGGTCTTTATTCTTTGGAGCGCAGAAGGTTAAGGGGGGACTTGATAGAGGTCTTTAAAATGATGAGAGGGATAGACAGAGTTCACGTGGATAAGCTTTTTCCATTGAGGGTAGGGAAGATTCAAACAAGAGGACATGATTTGAGAATTAAGGGACAGAAGTTTAGGGGTAACATGAGGGGGAACTTCTTTACTCAGAGAGTGGTAGCTGTGTGGAATGAGCGTCCAGTGGAAGTGGTGGAGGCAGTTTCGATTTTATCATTTAAAAATAAATTGGATAGGTATATGGACGGGAAAGGAATGGAGGGTTATGGTCTCAGTGCAGGTAGATGGGACTAGGTGAGAGTAAGTGTTCGGCACGGAGTAGAAGGGCCGAGATGGCCTGTTTCCGTGCTGTAATTGTTATATTGTTATGCATGCGCTGTCTTCCTCAATGCCCAAGCTCAGTATGACTTGCAGCTCGCCAGTACAATTATGTCAGGAGCGCAGTGAACAAGCAACAAAAAAACCACATCCGGTTGCAATCCCTTGTCTTAATCAATGAGGCCTTGTCACAATCTGTCATTCCGTTCAGCTGGATCGTATTTTTCCAGTTACGTCATTTTCAATTTGTGGCTTAAGGACATCAATCTCCATTGATATTTCAACCACCTGTTTTACCAAATCCTCTCCATTTATGAAACTTGGGATGAACTCCTCATACTTCTTGTTTAATTTGTTGCACACTTCATCCTGGGAAAGAATGTACGATTCAGTTGAAAGTTTCAGTTATAACTTAATCCTCTAAAAGCTCAACACAACCAAAAACAAGCAAAGAGGCTTCAAACTGAAAAATACAAGCTTCATCTTGTCATCTTTGAAAAATGATAAATCCAGTTAGTTAGTGCAATATTCTATTATTCAAGAGAATAATAAAATGCAACTTTGTGAAAGTGCAGTTTATGAAATATAAATGTAAGCCAATATTTAAAGTTTTTATGCCCCATAGCCAATATTATTGCAGGAAATATAAACAAACATGAAATCTTAGTCTCCATTTGAACTATTGGACAAAATACAGATTTAATCTTCCTATTTTGTGCAATATTCAGCAAAGCACCTAATGCTGGATGTCTGTCATTGCTTATGATAATAATGGGTATAATTTGAGTTGATGAAGGAATTTTAAAGTATAATTGATTTGAATCCATTACATAAATAACTAGTATTAATTTGCAGAACAAATCCAATGATACTGGTAAAATAGATATAAAAAGCTACAATTACAACTTTCACTATAACAAACTATGAAGGATGCTGAGGATACAAAGACCTTCTGTTAGAGGAAATGTTATACTTTGCCCATATTATATATCTGACTTTACACAGATAGGCACAGACACAAATTAAAACAACTCATAGATAAGTGGCAAGTCTATCGAACAAGTCGGTTTAATAAAGGCCACAGCAAAATACATCGGGAAGCAGTGTGAGCAAACTCAAACTACTTCAAAATCCTACAATAACTGTAGGATTCTTATACCCTCATGACACAATGGTCACTTGTGGAGTTGAAATAAACAATCATTAATCAATGTCTCCCCAAAGTTAACTTAAATCTTGCCTTTCTTGTTGTTTGGAAATCTCCCACCCACATATCTCACATGTAGATACCATAAATGGCTAGATTCCCCCAACAAATGGAATCCCCTTGTAAAAGTGGCAATTTGCTATCCTTTGCGAGACCTGGCTGCTAAACATGACCAAGAGCAGCTGTAATTCAAGATTGCAACAGATAAGAACCCAGAGACAACTGTGAAGGACTATCCTCCCCCCAACTGATAAGAAAGTCTGCTTTTCAGCAAAATGATTCAGCTTTGCTATTCTGACTACATTCTTGGCTATTGTCCAACTCACCATACTTGTGCGTCAATAAACTCAATTTGAACTTGATTTGAATCCAACAATGATCCCCACTCTCCCCCTCCCCTCCTCCACTCCTTCCCCATTCCCTCTCTCCTTCTCTCCTCTACCCCTCTCCTCTTCCTCTTCTCCCCCTCCTTCCCCATTCCCTCTCTCCTTCTCTCCTCTACCCCTCTCCTCTTCCTCTTCTCCCCCTCCTTCCCCATTCCCTCTCTCCTTCTCTCCTCTACCCCTCTCCTCTTCCTCTTCTCCCCCTCCTTCCCCATTCCCTCTCTCCTTCTCTCCTCTACCCCTCTCCTCTTCCTCTTCTCCCCCTCCTTCCCCATTCCCTCTCTCCTTCTCTCCTCTACCCCTCTCCTCTTCATCTTCTCCCCCTCCTTCCCCATCCCTTCTCTCCTTCTCTCCTCTACCCCTCACCTCTTCCTCTTCTCCCCCTCCTTCCCCATTCCCTCTCTCCTTCTCTCTACCCCTCTCCTCTTCCTCTTCTCCCCCTCCTTCCCCATTCCCTCTCTCCTTCTCTCCTCTACCCCTCTCCTCTTCCTCATCCTCCTCCTTCTCCAAAGATCAGAGCGGATCTCTATAATCTTTGTCCTACTCCTCTTCTCTCCTCCCCTCTCCGCCTTTCTTGTTTCCACCTCGAGTTCCTCGACACGACGAGCCAGGCGGCCGATCTTGGTGCCGATGTCGTCCTTCTCCAGCCTCCCGGACGACGCCAGCGCCTCAGCCACGAAGGACGACATCTTCCCGCTTCCACTGTGTAGATGGCCGCTGTGCCGCTGCGCGGCCCGGGAAATGTAGTCCTACCAGCCTACAACTCTCATGAGCCCCGGGCGCCCTGGGAAATATAGGCATGGTGGTGGGATTGGACTACAACTCCCATGAGCCCCCGGGCACCCAAACACGATGGGAAATGTAGTCCTTCCCACCACAGTGCCTACAACTCCCATGATCCACCGGGCAGTGGTTCCCGTATTGATCGCTTGTACGTTTCCAAGGCCTACGTCTCATGTGTCTCGGCAGCCTCAATGCGGCTGGTGCCGTGCTCGGACCGCTGCCTGGTGCGAGTGGACTTTATCCCAGCGCGCACACAGGCAGGGTCCACGTATTGGCATTTTAACAACCAGCTACTGGAGGATCGCCGATTGCGGGATTCGTTCAGGAAGTTCTGGGTGAAGTGGAGAGACACAGGGGCGTTTCCTTTCCCTAAGGCAGTGGTGGGACGTGGGGAAGGCCTACGTCCGTCTGTTTTGCCAGGACTATGCGAGGGGGTCGACCAAGGGGCGGGACTCCGTGATCAGACGGCTTGAGAGATCACGTAGGCAGCTTAGGAGGTCCCGGGGCGCGTATGTGAGGTCGCAAGTCCAGATGTTGCACAATCTGGACCACCCCTCCCCTTTTTCTTCTCTCTGGAGAAGTGAGGAGGAGCCCGCAGGCAGCTCGTTGAGTTGCTTGTGGATGATGGCTCCTCTGTCACAGATCCAGAATATTGGTGCCTCGGTTCGGTCTTTCTAAAGGACTCTGTTCTCCGCGGGTACATCTAGTGGGGATGCGCAGGGGGTCCTGTGGGAGGGCTTACCCGTAGTGTGCAAAGAGGTGGCTGAGCCCCTCGATGATCCCTTAACTCTGGAGGAGTTGACTGCTACCCTGCATCAGCTCAGGGGGGGCTAGTCTCCAGGACTGGGTGGGCTGACGGTGGAGTTTCGTAGAGCCTTCTGGGATGTCCTGGGGGTGACTATATGAAGGTCCTTGGGGAGAGCCTGGAGACCGGGGAGATGCCCTTCTCGTGGCGCAGGGCAGTCGTTGTCCTGCTGCCCAAGCAGGGCGATCTCTGCCTTTTGAAGAACTGGCGCCCGGTCTCTTTCCTCAGCACAGAATACAAAGTCTTTGCACGGGCAATGGTGAATCGCCTGGGTCCCGTGCTGTCCCAAGTGATCAACCCAGACCAGTCCTACACAGTCCCGGGCCGGTCCATCCAGGACAATATCCATCTGGTCCGGGACCTGATCCATCTGTCCCAGGGGGTTGGACAGTCCATCACCTTTGTCTCCCTTGACCAGGAGAAGGCATTTGACAGGGTGGATCACGACTACCTACTTGGGACTCTGCAGGCGTTCAGATTTGGACCACACCTCATGGCCCTAGTCCGGCTTTTGTACGCTGCTGCGGGATGCCTTGTTATGGTCAACGATTCTTTGTTGGCCCCCATTCACTTTATGAGGGGGATATATCAGGGATGTCCCATGTCCGGCCAGCTGTATTCCATCTGTGTGGAGCCATTCCTGTGCCTTCTCCGGTGGCGGTTGATAGGCCTGGCTTTACCGGGGCCGGGGGTGGAGGTGGATCTCTCGGCCTATGCCGATGATGTCCTTTTGATGTTCACCGACCCTGTTGACCTGCGGAGGATGCGTGAGTGCCAGCAGGATTTCTCGGCTGCATCCTCCGCCCCGATCAACTGGGGGAAGTGTTCTGGTGTCTTGGTGGGTCAGAGGGAGGTGGACTCCCTGCCGGAGGAGATGACAGCTTATGCGTGGAGTACCACGCACCTCCTCTACCTGGGGGTCTACCTGAGTCCCACTGAGGGGGCTTGGCCAGCGAACTGGCAGGAACTAGAGGTGAAAGTCATCGCCCGGCAAGGCGTTGGTCAGGCATCCTTGGCGAGCTCTCTTACCGGGGGAGCTTTACCGGGGGCCTCTATGTTGTGGTACCGGCTGGCCACTCTGGTCCTGCCCTCTTTATTTGTCACCATGATCCAAAGGAGGTTGGAACTTCTTCTGGGGATGAAAGGAATCATTGGGTCTCTGCTGGGGTTCTGAGTCTCCCGTTGGAGGAGGGCGGTCAGGCGCTGGTTTGCGTCCGTACCCAGGTGGCGGCTCTCCGTCTCAGGACCCTGCGGAGGTATATGTATTCCGAGTGTCCTCCTAGATGGCAGGCGCTGGCAACGTACATTTCCCGCCAGGGTCGCTGCCTCCAGGAGGGCACACAGCTCCCGGTAGCGGGCATCAGTCGACACGCTGGGCGGGAATTGCCTGGCTTTTATCGAGATATATTTAAAGCCAGGAATCTGGTCACCTTCAGCCAGGGCGCGGCTCCACAGGGGGAGGGGGGTGTTGTGGCTGCGAGGGTGGCCAGTCCTCACCCTGTCACGGTGGGAATCGAGGAGAGGCGTGTGCGTGGAGCGGTTCTGGCCCAGTTTACCCCCGCTCCGTCGGAATTGCGCAAAGGACCTACGGCCCGGGTCCCTTCCCGAGAGCCGGCCCCACGCAACATGACCCACCTTTCCGAGATGCCCATGATGCGGAGAGGAGCGTACTGTACAGGCTGATCCTGTACACTCTACACTTCCTCGCCCTTGTCTTCCGTCCGGACATGCCCTGGCGGTCCGTGTCACCACCTGATGGCAGGTGTGGTCCTCAGTGGAGGTCTCTCTATAAGGGAGTCGTACCCCTTTACATCGGGGACCTGGGGTGGAGAGTGTTGCACATGGTTGTGGCCTGTAACAGGTACTTGAGCCGGTTCATGGACTCGCCAGCGCCTGTCACTTCTGTGGCGAGGAAGAGACCGTGTTCCATTTGTACATGCAGTGTGAGAGGTTGCAGCCCCTGTTCGACTATCTCAAGGGCCAGGAGAGGGAACACGCGGTGTCCACGGAGACTTTGGAGGCCTTCCGTCAATGCTGGTTGCCGCAGGAGGTCGAGTGTTTTGTTGATAAAGTTGGCGTTATATTAATTTGATGATCGATTGTTTGTAAACTGTCAACATAGTCTTTGATTGTGTTAATACTCTGCATGTTTATTTTTATTTTTTTGAATAAAAGTATTTGTGTAATTTTTTAAATGAGGCACCAGCGTGATGGGAAATGTAATCTGTCCCCCACCACAATGTCTACAATTCCCCTGAGCCACCGGGCGCTGCCAGGTCCAACGACCAGGGACCAGCTCAGTTGCTCCCCCTGTAGGCCGGCAGTCTGACTGTGGGTCCATCGAGCAGGGACTGGCTCAGTGGCTCCCCCTGTAGGCCGGCAGTCTGACCGTGGGTCCAACCAGCAGGGACCGGCTCAGTGGCTTCCCCTGAAGCCATGATCTGCTGGTCCGGGTCAAGGACTACGTTCTCCTGAGAACTGTTCCCTGTAGCTCAGAACCTCAAGTCCTGGCAACATCCTTCTAAATCGTTCTGCACTCAAAGGTCGAAAACTTCCACAGAATTGAGAAGGGGACCAAAGCAGTCTCGTTAAAATCATTCCAATAATCCCGTTTCTCAAGCTGTTAACATTTAGGTGAATTATCAATTCATATTGTGGAACATGGGAATGCTGGAATTTAGACCATAATTAAGTTCAATTTAATGTGCAGAAATTCTAGTGAGCAGATGAATATATAACAAACCATATAACAATTACTGCACAGAAACAGTCCATCTCGACCCATCTAGTCCGTGCCGAACACTGACTCTCACCTAGTCCCATCCACCTGCACTCAGACCATAACCCTCCATTCCTTTCCCGTCCATATACCTATCCAATTAATTTTTAAATGATAAAATCGAACCTGCCTCCACCACTTCCACTGGAAGCTCATTCCACTCTACCACTCTCTGAGTAAAGACGTTCCCCCTCATGTTACCCCTAAACGTCGGTCCCTTAATTTTCAAATCATGTCCTCTTGTTTGAATCTTCCCTACTCTCAATGGAAAAAGCTTATCCACGTGAACTCTGTCTATCCCTCTCATCATTTTAAAGACCTCTATCAAGTCCCCCCTTAACCTTCTGCGCTCCAAAGAATAAAGACCAAACTTGTTCAACGTTTCTCTGTAACTTAGGTGCTGAAACCCCGGCAATATTCTAGTAAATCTCCTCTGTACTCTCTCTATTTTGATGACATCTTTCCTATAATTTGGCGACCAAAATTGTACACCATACTCCAGAATTGGCCTCACCAATGCCTTGTACAATTTTAACATTACATCCCAACTGTACATGCATGCATGTACAGAGCTGTAATATTGCTAAGTATTAATGTTTGACAGCAGGAAGTGGCCTGCATTAGTCAGAGTATTGAGTATAGAAGTTGGGAGGTCATGTTGCAGTTATATAAGGAGCTGCAGATACATAAGGAGCTGGTAAAAGCCTTTAGAGTATTGTTTAAGAAAGAACTGCAGATGCTGGAATAATCGAAGGTAGACAAAAATGCTGGAAAACTCAGCAGTTGAGGCAGCATCTATGGAGCGAAGGAATAGGTAACGTTTCAGGTCTGAAGAAGGGTCTCGACCTGAAACGTAGCCTATTCCTTCGCTCCATATATGCTGCCTCTGCTGCTGAGTTTTGCAGGATTTTTGTCTACCTTTAGAGTATTGTGTTCAGTTCTGGGCACCATGTTAAAGGAAATATGTTGTTGTTGGAAAGGCTGCAGAGATGATTTAGAAGGATGTTGCCAGGACTAGAGGTTTCTGAGGTATAGGAAGAGGTTGAGCAAGCTGGTACTCTATTCCCTGTAGCACAGGAGGATGAGGGGTGATCTTACAGAGGTTTATAAAATCATGAGCGGAATTGATTGGGTGGACACACAGTGTCTTGCTCAGAATGGGAGAATTGAGAACCTTTTATAGGAATCTGAGGGGTAACCTTTTCATGCAAAGGATGGTGGGTGTATGGAATGAGCTGCCAGAGGTGGTGGTTGAGGCAGGGACAATCGTAACGTTTAAGAAGCAATTAGACAGGTTCATGGATAGGAGGTTTAGAGTAATATGGGCCAAATGCAGGCAAGTGGAACTGGTGTAGATGGGACACGTTGGTCTGTATGGCTCTGACTGTATAAAGGGTGGTGGGTTTATGGAACGAGCTGCCAGGTGGAGGTAGTTGAGGCTGTTGAAACCAAGTCTGCTATTGCAATGGTTAAGAGACATTTGGCAGGTACATGGATAGGACAGGTTTACAGGGATATGGGCCAATCGCAGGCAGGTGGCACTGGTGTAGATGGGACATGTTGGGCCGAAGGGCCTGTTTCCGCACAGTATGACTGACTTCATTTAAATAATGTTTATTAATTTAAAATATTCAAGAGTTCTTGTGGTCCATTCCATGCTATTTTATAAAACCGTTAATTATGTTGTTGCCAATATGATACACGTAAAGAAACCAAGTCTGCGAAACAGCTGCTAACATTTTGGTGCTATTTATTCTTTCTCAAAGTTTTAAATAGAAGTTTCACAATGTAGTTACCTTATAAATAAATGTAAAAGCATTGGAAACGTGATGTTAAAACTCTCTCTGAATGATTTTACATTTACTGATTATGCCAGGTTCTATCTAGGCTCCTTGATCAAAATATTTAGAAAAACCCCATCATTTTGTCTCTTCTTGACATAGCGTGCATCGTACTAGTCATGATTTTTATTTTGAGCTAAAAATCGAGATATGAAGTATGTACTTTAAGGTGCAGAGTTTTCGGTGATTATCTTGCATGTTTTTTTTTCAACAGGTGCAGAGAGACCTCCGTGGTGCTGCTACTGAGCTCAGTGAACTGAAACAAAAGTTGGAAAAATGTACAGGTGTATTGAGTGTGTTAACGCATTTACTGGAGGTAAATATATTCAAGGATTCCTTATTTTCCCCATTCTGGAATTTTACTTAGTTCTCATCTATACATTTTCCCTTGAATTCATTGCCACAGATGGCGGTGGAGGCCATCAATAGATATTTTTAAGAGAGAGATAGATAGATTCTTGATTAGTCAGGGGTTATGGAGAGAGGCAGGAGGATGGGATTGAGAGGGAGAGATAGATCAACCATAATTGAATGGCAGAGTAGATGATGGGCTGAATGGCCTAATTCTGCTCCTGCTACTTACGAACTTCATAATGATTTGGGTGAGGGGATTGAAGGCTTTGTGACCAAGTTTGCACGTTGTACGAAATTAGGTGGAGGGGCAGGTAAAGAAAACAGGGACTCTGCAGAAGGACTTGGATAGGTTGGGAGAGTGAGCAGAGAAGTGACAGATGGAATACAGCATAGCAAAGTGTGGAGTCATGCATTTTGGTAGTAGGAATAAAGGCGTAGATTATTTTCTAAATGGGGAGAGAATCCAGAAATCGGAGGTGCAAATGGACTTGGGAGTGTTGGTGCAGGATTCCCAAAAGTTAATCTGCGAGTCGAATCAGTATTAAAGAAAGCAAATGGATTATTAGCATTCATTTTGAGAGGGCTTGTATACAACAAGAGGGATGTAATGCTGAGGCTCTATAAGACGCTGGTCAGGCTGCATTTGCGATATTTTGAGCAAATTTGGGCACCATATCCGAGGAAGGATGTGCTGGCTCTGGAGAGGGTCCAGAGGAGGTTTACAAGAATGATCCCAGGAATGAGTAGGTTAACATATGACCGTATGACAGCACTGGGCCTGTACACGCTGGAGTTTAGAAGAATGAGGGAAGACCTCATTGAAACATATAGAATAGTGAAAGGCTTGGATAGAGTGGATGTGGAGAGGATGTTTCCAAAAATGGGAGAGTCTAAGACTAGAGGTCACAGCCTCAGGATTAAAGGATGTTCTTTTCTGAAGCAGATGAGGAGCAATTTATTTTCACCCTTTTCGCCATTTACGCCACCTCCAATGGGATCCCACCACTGGCCACATCTTCCCATCTCCTCCCTTTTCGGCTTACCACAAAGACCGCTCCCTCCATAACTCCCTGGTCAATGCGTCCCTTCCCACCCAAACCACCCCTCCCCTGGTACTTTCCCTTGCAACCGCAGGAAATGCTACACTTGTCGCTTTATCTCCCCCTCGACTCCATCCAAGGACCTAAGCAGTCTTTCTGGGTGAGGCAGAGGTTCACCTGCACCTCCTCCAACCTCATCTATTGCATCCGCTGTTCTAGTTGTCAACGGCTCTACATCAGTGAGACCAAGCGCAGGCTTGGCGATCGCTTCGCCCAACACCTCCGCTCAGTTCGCATTAACCAACCTGATCTCTCGGTGGCTCAGCACTTCAACTCCCCCTCCCATTCTGAATCCGACCTTTCTGTCCTGGGTCTCCTCCATGGCCGAGGCCCATGTAAATTGGAAGAACAACACCTCATATTTCGCTGGGGCAGTTTACACCCCAGCGGTATGAACATTGACTTCTCCAATTTCAGGTAGTCCTTGCTTTTTCCCTCCTTCCCCTCCCCTTCCTAGCTCTCCCACAGCCTACTGTGTCCATCTCTTGCTTTCTCCTTCCCGCCCCCCACCCCCACATCATTCTGAAGAACGGTCTTGACCCGAAACATCTCCTATTCCTTCCCTCCATAGATGCTGCCTCACCCGCTAAGTTTCTCCAGCATTTTTGTCTGCCTTTGATTTTTCCAGCATCTGCAGTCCTTTCTTAAACAGGAGAAATGTATTTAACCATATAACCATATAACAATTACAGCACGGAAACAGGCCATCTCGGCCCTTCTAGTCCATGCCGATCACTTACTCTCACCTAGTCCCATCTACCTGCACTCAGACCATAACCCTCCATTCCTTTCCCGTCCATATACCTATCCAATTTATTTTTAAATTATAAAATCGAACCTGCCTCCACCACTTCCACTGGAAGCTCATTCCACACAGTTCATTCCACATATTTAGTCAGAGGTTAGGTAATCTGTGGAATTATTTGCCACAGAAGGCTGTGGAGGAAATGTCAGTGGATATTTTTAGGCAGAAATAGATAGATTATTGATTAGTATGGGGGTCAGAGGTTATGGGGAGAAGGCAGGAGAATGGGGTTAGAATGGAGAGATAGATCAGCCATGATTGAATGGCAGACTTAATGGGCTGAATGGCCTAATTCTGCTCCTATTTCTTATGATCTTATGAACATAAATAGATTTTGTATTCTGAGAATCAAAGATCTATTGTTTATAGTTTTCTTAAAAGGCTTCACAAACAAATAATCCTTTCCACAAGATATAAGCTATAGGTGTGTTAGCATGCTCCTTGATGGTTGCTGCTCCTTCAATGCTATTTAGGTTACAGCACCTTGCTTGATTGGCCTGCAGTACATAAGGATAAGTCCTTGAATGACATCCCTCAACCAGTCCCACACTATCTCCACAGTCCCAAAGCAACTGCTGCATCTTTCACCGCACTCTCTGAACTTGCAAAAAGCCAGCCGATGCATGGATATGCAACCATCTGTGAGTTCCTCTCCAATTTGCCTGCTGTTCTAACTGCCAAAATATCACTGTTCTTTTAATGCCCTGTGTGATTAAATACCTGAATGTTCCAACTAGCAGTACTGGACGATTACTTCTGCCATGCTGCAGCATTTCAAGAATGCAACTCACTGTGGCCTTTCCAGTTTCATTAAAGGATAGACAAATGGCACTGGCAATGCTCACATCATGTGAATGAGTTTACAGTAATACATTTTCCTGACTATACATTCAGTATAATGATTATTAGATGTACATATGGATGATGGGAGCATTATAGACAAATGACAGGCCAGTGGCATTACATCTTGTATTAATCAAATGTAAATATCAAAAAATAACATTTCACATTTGTGTCTTGAATCAACTGTAACTAAAACCTAGATTTAAATTTTTAATTTGAAAACATTTTTGTTAACACAGTTTATTCTGTGGAGCACTGGGATGTGCTGCTTTAACATTTTAACCTTCAGATAATGGTTATTTATAGCGTAGAAGTGGCCATTAGCTATTGCTTCAATACTAGCCATAATTGGATTATTCATTTAAAAAACACACTGCAAGATCATCAATCTACAAGGTTACAGACAAGCTGGGAAATAAGGCACTGTTCTACCTCTCCTTCTGAAAGTCAACCAAACCCTCAAAGCAATGAATATTATTGAAATATTCAGTATTAAAGATATGTAAAATATTGTTGTAAAATCAATATTTCTCCAGTGGAAAAGAAGGATATACTGCACATACCGTTCAGAAAGCATTTATAAAATGTATGCATGTAAGACATTACATGAGAACAGGAATGCCACTAAAAAGACCTCTTGCCTGTGTAATTATTTGTCTTAGTAGTAAGCTTTGAAGTATTTTTGTTTGACTTGCAGATATTTAGGACTGCTAGAATTAGTTTGTGTGACTCATTTTTTAAAATATTTGTTACTTTTTCCAGTTTGATACAGCCCTAGGAACTCATGAGCAAGGTTTGTTGGGAAACATCATCTCCAATCTGCAGAGCATCTCAATAAGGTTAGCATGCCTATCAAACACATCAGTCTTTGGAGCCATAAATCTTGCTGCTCAGGTATTGTAAAAGTCAATTAAACATTCAAAGAAAATTCTTGTGGAAATGAATTGATTCTGTTAAAACAACATAAGCCACTTACATTTGTATAACAGATCCAATGTCCTAACATTGATTACTGAAGAAAGAAAACTACCCCAAAGCTCTTGATTAAGTTAAATATGGAGAAGTGTTTTAAAGGAAAACAAAGCACCTTATGGAGGCTATTTCAGAGTTTATGGCCCTAGGCAGCTGAAGGCCAGACTACGAATGGTGAATTAATTTAAGTCTGGCGATGAACAAAAATACAGATAATGGGATTGATGATGGGTTCAAAGGGATCGAGGAAATTGGAGATGGGGTGGGTGGGTTGTTGATGACTAAGAGAAAATTGCTGTCAAATGGGATCATCACATTTCTCAAACATGTTGAGATCATGTTTGCACAATGGTTACCTTGCTGTGTGATGAATGTTAACAAAGGCACATTTCAAGTTTGGTGCTCAGAAATATCCCACAATGTATTGGATCAAAAGCTTAATATTTTGAGGGATAATGCGCTGCATTCTGTGAAGATACTGCTTGTTTCTGCATCTAAAAATTTAACTGACACTTGTGGCAAAATTAAAATGTGGAGTTTGAAGAATTTCCTGGTTGCTAGGTTCAATTACGGTTTGCAAAGTGTCTTACAGTATCTTGCGTTTCGCTTCTATTTGCAAGGCACAGAACAATCTTGCCCTACTAAAATCAAGGAAGGGTGTTGAGCTGAAGATGTTGCAAGCACTTGGTGCAGAGCTCGTTGTGCAGAAGGAGTAATTATTGTATCATTTGGGGGAAGAGTGGAAACAGCTGGCAGAATGGAACCTTCCCCCTTCACCAGCACCAACAAAAGGTGAATGAACACATTTTACTTCTGGAGAAATACTGAAGCCAAGCGATAAGGTGTGAATATCCAGATTAGTTGGGAGTAATCAATATCTAGTTCCATCAGACTTTATGTATTAAAAGAAAGGGTTATTTTGATTTGAAGATGATATGATACAACTTTGTGTTTTTCCATTGTGTATTTTAACTACAATTCTTAATGAGGAAATGCAGCAACACCATCACAGTGATGAGGTGTGATAGGTTTACACGGAATCAATAATTACATTTGTAATACATTTAATAATTACAAGTTGCTGAACGATGTATGCATTTTGGTTGGAAATTCCCAATCCTACTTAAGATGAATGATATTGTTGGGGTTTCCCAGGTGCACGGGCCTTAGAGATTTTCTAACATGCGTTATGTCCTGATATCACGAATTTAGCAGCTTGCTGGAATAAAACAGCGTGGTTTTCTGATGCATTATTCTTGCCACGTACACCATTAGCACTCCACTTGCATTATACTTGATGCATTATACTTGCCACGTATATGCAGCAGCGCTCCACCACAGCTCCACCCGCTCCGGACTCGGGGCTGGCCGAGTCCGGAGCGGGTGGAGCTGTGCTGGAGCGCTGCTGCGACCCTACCCCCGGAGATTCGGAGGCTATAGGCGCGGGTCTGGCGGACGGCAACACCGGAAGCCTGCGGGTCCCTAGTGGGAGACCGCTTTTCGGGGCTTCCGCAGCGGCGACTTCTCCCGCCCGAGTTGCGGGGTTGAAGAGCACCTGGAGCGGGGCGTTACATCGTCGCCCCGCGCGGCTTGGAATGGCCGCCGGACTTTGCGAGTGCACGCCGGGGCTCTAACACCAAGACCCGGTGCGCGACCTTGCATCGCCCGGCGTGGCTTTAATGGCCGCGGGATAATCACCATCGCCCGCCGGGGGCTTTGACTTTGACTCTGACTCTGACATCGGTGGGGGGGGGCGGGGAGTGCAGTGGAGAGATACATTTTTTTGCCTTCCATCACAGCGCTGTGATGGATGTATGTGTAAATTGTGTTGTGTCTTGGGTCTTCTTCGTTTTGTAATGTATGGCTGCAGAAACGAC
The DNA here is from genome assembly GCA_038087875.1 of Malacoraja senta. Lineage (NCBI taxonomy): Eukaryota > Metazoa > Chordata > Chondrichthyes > Rajiformes > Rajidae > Malacoraja > Malacoraja senta. The sequence continues at coordinate 12,647 of JAXLNO010000814.1, read as the reverse complement.
ATTTCGTTTGGACCTCAACGGGGTCCAAATGACAAATAAATTGTATTGTATTGTATTGTAATAAATGGAATGAAAATTTGACAAAGTATCAATGTTTTATTTTACCTCCCTTTTCACCCTGATGTCTTGACTTTGTAGTTGTCAGAATTTGAATAACTTTTTTTAAACCTTGTTTTCCTCTCCTTTGTATAAAAGCTCAATGGTTACAATCTATCCATCGATCTATATACTTTTAAAACTCTGTGTGGGTATGTGTGTGTGTTTGTGGGTGTCAGATTTGGCCTTTGATTCCTTGGTCCGCCAAAACCACACGTGAAAACTCTGAGATTTTTTCCATTTCGCTAGACATTACACTTTTACATACCCCAATACACTCCTTATTAGATTTAGACATTTTTATGAACACATTTTAAAATAAAATCCACCCCCCCCCCACTCACTAATTTTGTCGCCTCCTGCTGGCCAGCCACCATAACGGCTGCTGCCGCCCGGCTCTGCTCCAAAAACGCCGACATTTTAATTCTTTCCCTGGCGATTTTCGCTGCTGCCGCCCGCCTCTCCTCCACTACCTGTCCCCCCCCCCCCCCCCCCCGGGCCGGCTCTCTCACGCTGGCTCAAGCGCCTGGCTCCGCTCCAAAAACGCCGACATTTTTATTCTTTCCCTGGCGATTTTCGCTGCTGCCGCCCGGCTCTCCCCCACTACCCCCCCCCTCCTGGGCCGGCTCTCTCACGCTGGCTCAAGCCAAACATCGGCCTCTTCCCCCTCTGCTTTTTGGCATCCTCTGGCCAAGGACTCCGAAAAGCAGCGGCGGAACAACCCATCTTTGCCTTCAGCCAGCGTACCAGAGCTGGCGCGTCAACGGCCTGTCGGCCTGTCGGCCCGCAGCCCCATTGAGGGCGTGCGCAGCGTCTCAACGGCCGTACATAGCGTCTCGACGTCGTACGCAGCGTCTTGACGGCGTACGAGACGCTGCGTACGCCGTCAAGACGCTGCGTACGAATTCGAGACGCTGCGTACGGCCGTCCAGACGCTGCCTACGCCGTCAAGATGCTGAAGCACGTTCGGGAACCAGACCCCGGGGTCTGAAGCACGTTCGAGGACCAGACCCAACGGGTCTGCACTTGGTCTAGTACCATTTATGAATCTGTGAAAACAGAATGTGGCAATGTATTATACTCAGTGAATCCATTAGAGCTTGTACATCAATTCAATGACTTCTCTTGTGTGTCTCCACTCAAAAAGTAATTCAGGTGTTGAATCCGAGAGAACAGGTAACACGGGAGTAGGAACTAATCGCTTGTTTTCCTGCAGCTGAGGATTTGTTCGGATGGACTTTGAAAACTGAGCTACGCTTATGCAACATGACATCAAGCAGGAAGTGTGATCTTGAGACTGCTTATATCAATACTTCAAGGCTTTGCTATTCTTGGTGAACTGAACAGAAAACTGAAATTCTTTATTAAGCAATTTACACTGAATTATTACAGATTTTCTGTTGCCAGGACTTGGTCAGCATCATCAAGTTTCTACAGCAAGTCACTATAGCATTTTATTTTCTCAACTGGATAAATATCTTTAAAGGTACTGCAGTGGTAGAACATGATTTTATGATTTTTGCATTTTGCACAATGAAAAGAATAAAATGAAAATTAGAACCTTAGATTTCACTTAGAGTTTAAAATGTATTTTCTCCAAATTTTAAATATTCAATCTCGACCCAAAACATCACCAGTTCCTTCTCTCCAGAGATCCTGCCTGTCCTGTTGAGTTACTCCAGCATTTTGTGTCCACCTTTGATTTAAACTAGCATCTGCAGTTCGTTTCTAAACATTTAAACTTTTTTTTTTCTCAGACCTGCAATTTTCATCTTCTACTAAGTATCTGAGGAGTCTTTTGCTATTGGCATGTCTAACCCTCAAATACTTAATTGTGCAATATTCTAAAGCTTTTAATTCAGCAAATTTTTAATAAGGACCTTAATTACTCTTAAGATCACAACAAATAACAGAGGCTGGCCACAGAGCTTAATTTGAGAGCATTGCAATTCTCAGTTTTTTTTAGAACCTATTGTTCTACTGCTGACATGCATGGCACCCTGGGGTAGAAACTTGTAAAGATTCATAATCATTGTCGCGAAATACATTTCTCAATATCTGACCTAAAAGCTTCTCTCTGTTCTGAGGCTTTGGTCACTAATCTTTGCACTAATTCTGTATTTCACTGCTCTGCCTTCAAGATATTCTTTGTCAATGCAGCATGCCCCAATTAAGTTATATTACTTTTAATGCAGTCTGCATACGTGGCTGATAACCTTGCTTAATGATTTCTGAACTTTTCACCTTTTATTCTAAAACTTGGTTTAATGTGCTGGTTTAAAAAAAAAGTTCAGGGAATCAATTTACAGGCATTGTTTTTATACTGATTAGGTCACATGAGCTGTTTCTAGGAGAAGAGGTTGACATATTTATCAATTATTTGTGTCTTCGCCTGAGTGCAAGTTTGCGAGGAATAGATCGTACACAATTGACATTTTGAAACAAAATGATTGTCTTTACATGTTTTACTCTCGGTCATCTTTACTGCTTAATGGCCATGTCCTAACTCTGCAGGTCATATCTTGTTGAAATATATTTTGAAACCACTGGTTGTTGAGCCTTCCCTTGATGTTGAGATTGAATTTTGGGCTAATGATGCCGTTTTAAGATTCAGCGCAGTGAAAAGCAAATGTGAACATGAGTTACCAGCAAAGGTTTACCAGAAGATCACAACTGTCTTGGAGTTCCTGTACCAACATTTGCTTCGTATGTAGACTTTCTTTTGTCTCTTTTGCTCTCTGTATTGTGGGTAGGTTATTTATTTTTGTTTTGTAATTATGCCGTTCTGAACTTAGCTTCAAAGCATAATTTAGGTAAAGACACATTGCTGGGTATGTAGAATTTAATTGTCTTTCTTTTTGGTGTTATGGTAGATATTCCGCTCTGGATCTCTGTGGATCGTAATGAAAAGCAGGATATAAATCTAGCAGAGTTGCTGGGAGGCATGATCTGGGAGGAATTATCAGAAATCATTATTAAGAACTGTTTGGTATTTTCTGTACCAACAAATTGCAGCCAGTTAGAGCTGTATGAAGAGGTGTGTGACCATAATGTGTGTGTGAACGAGAACCTTTAATTACCAAACCAGGTGTATTTTCCATTGAACATTCCTAATTGGCATTCAGTTTTCATTGTTAACTTTTAAATGTAATTGTATACTCGTAGAACAAGTTTCTATGGCATTTTCTGTCACAAAATTGGGATAGTGATTGACGGTTTGGAAGATGGCTTAAGATTGCAGGCGCAAACAGATGAATTGGACTGTGATTCACCTTCGATGAATTGGACTGTTGGGTTGTAAAATGTAACTTAATCCAGGGAGTCCGGTGCATGAAGAAAATAGTACATCATGGGTCAGGTGCTGAAGAAGAGGAACCTCAGGATGTCTGCTCAACTATCCTTAAAAAGCACCAGAACAGATGAAAAAGGTGACTTTAGAAAGGCCTATATTCCCTGAAGCATACAATATAATAACAGAGTGGTGATGATGGAGCTTCATGCAGCATTGTTCAAGATGCAGTTTGTAAGCCATGTCATGGCTCTGATTATTACATTGCAGGAAAGATGTCATTGCACTGGAGAGCTTACAGAGGAATTTTTACATGGTTGTTTCCAGGTCTATTCAAAAGATGCCCAGTGAGGAAAGGTTATCCATGATGGTGTTAATTTCTTCTTGAGGCAGAGGAGGAAATTACTTGAGGTGTACAAGATTATAAGGCTGTTAGACAAAATAGGAAGGATTGATCAAAAGCTGAATTGGGGGTAGTGGAGTTTGTATAAAATTGGTAAAATAATCGACCAGGGTTGTGCATGCTAGATTAGATTGAGTGACGGCTCTGTCACTTATCATGCACTCTTGCTTTCCATTGCCATTTCTTACCAAAAATGAGTTTGTGATTGAATGGTGATTGTTAGCAGGGATGCAAATGAGGAAGAGAATCGTGTTATGCAGATCAAAACTGACATTCTGTTTTTGGTGAAGATGGACACAAAAAGCTAAAGTAACTCAGCTAGGACAGGAAGCATCTCTGGAGAGAAGGAATGGGTGACGTTTCGAGTCGAGACCCTTCTTCAGACCAGCATCTGCAGTTCCTTCTTACGCATTCCGTTTTTGGTTTTCCCTTCCAGGTAATAAAAGCAACAGATAAATTTGAGGAAAAACTCAAAAAGATACAGTTTTTGCAGAGCCATTCCACAGACATATTGAAATATGCAAGAAATGTTAATGTTCATTTTGCCAGTAAGAAATGTCAAGATGTGCTCGTGACTGCCAGAAACCTGATGACATCTGAGATCCACAACACTGTCAAGGTGAATTAGTAATGCTTGCACAGCCCCAGCACACGTGGGAGTGATCCGATCTGTTTATTGTCATATACACCAGGGTGAGGGTGTAAAGAAATTCCTTGTTCACAGATGAACATTATTCATACAGTAATGATTCATGAATATGAATGTAAGATGGTAGAATGGTACAAGTTTGTAGTGCAATCCAAAGTAGTGATAAAAAATTAAAATACAGTACTGGAATAATCAAATGTGGTAGAGTTAAGAATATGTAGAAGCACCTCCTGGAAGGTGGTGCGAAAGTGGTCATTATCATACAGCATGGCAACTGGCCCTTTGGGCCAACTTGCCCATGCTGGCCAGGATGCCCCATGTCCCACCTGCCTACGTTTGATCCCTATATCTCTCCAAACCTTTCCTATCATTCCGCTTTCCTATCCATGCACCAGCTGATTGGTTTAGGATTCTGGTGGCATTGGGAAAGAAGCAGTTCTTAAGTCTGGAAGTCCAGGCTTTTAAGTTGCGGTCTTTTCTCACAGAAAATAGACAAAAGAAAAGGGAATGGCCAGGGTGGCAAGCATCATTGACGATACTGCCACGAGAGAGTTTGTGATTTTGTTTGATTCAGTATTTGTATTCCTACAGTGTAGTTTTTGGCTTAACTGAGTTAATGATTCAAATGTTAGCAAAATGCTTGAAGTGGTGCAGCTAATATAATAAACACCAATTTACTTGGGCAAACTTTATTCTCCAGTACGTTCTACAGCCTTAATAACTGTCGCTAGACAATGAAGATAGGTGAAGCTTTAAAATTTGACTACACTTTTTAATCTTGTATGCTATTGCTAATTTCTCTTTTTATTGCACTAATGCAGCATAATCCAAATACTACTTCCGAAAACTAGGTTTACGGCTAACGTATTTGTCCATGTGGACCTTTCCATAATTTCAGTGTATATTGTGCAACATGTGTAATGTTGTTCCCCACATTCTCCTGCTGTAATACATCGCAATTAATTCTAAATAGAGATAAACAAACAAGAGGCTCACATTTAACTAAACCAAACTTGGCAAGTAATATTTGTTGTGTAATTATGTGCAGGATCTAAGTTAGTAATTTGTGGACAACTGCGGCATGCTTGATGCTTTTGCGAATGTTCTATCCTTATTTGTGAATGTCCTTGTGTTGTAAAGACAAAGCAAATGCACCATGTAAAGAGAGAAGTGGATGTATAAAGAGATCAGTTAGGCTGAAAGGAGGCTCTTCCAGACCTGAGGGGCAGAATGGACTATTAATAATGTTGTTATTACTTTAGATCAGCGTATGTTAATAGATGCCAAATGTTCTATAACGGAAATTTACAAATTAATTTGAGCTTCTTGGGAACAATTTATGGATCCACCAGGAAGTTCCCAACTGTGAGAAATTTGACTGAATCAAGTACTTTGTCCTGTGGATGTGCCCTCGTGGTTCCAGTTTTTGCTTGCCTACATTTTAATTTGTAACTAAGTTTTAATTTGGTACAAATTTTGTGAAAAGATTTTTAATAAATCTGCTAACTGATTGCTGTCCCTTCAGATTACAGCTGATTCCAAGATCTCCATTCCAATGCTTCCCAGTCGAGGAGCAGTCAGTAAAGTAAAAGTGCCCATGACTTCCAACCTTGTTCCGAGCGACAAGGTGAACCTGGAGAGCGGGAAGCAACTCTGCAGTCACCCAATGTGTCTGCCTACCTGCCGCATCAGTGAATCTGTCCAGAAACTGATGGAACTGGTTTATCAGACATTCAGAGGCTGCAAGTGCTTCACCTGAATGGCAAGTAATTCTATGTTTTGTTGCATAACAGATTCTGCAGTGAATGGAGCTCTTTTGTTGCCCATTACCATTCCCTGGTTACGTTCAAATAAAGGTTTATTAATAAAACAGAAATGTACATCTGGCTCATCGGCAATAGGATTACTGACCTGCAGGCAGGAACCGTATGTAAAGGGCCTGTACCACTTACACGATTATTTTCGGTGACTGCCGGCACCCGTCATAGTCTCAGCAGGTGGCCGAAAATGATCAACGTGTTGAAAATCCAGCGGCGACCTGAAAAAGGTACGACTCTTTGGGCGACTACTCATGGCCATACAGGCGTCACCCCGCGACCTGTGAGGTCATACACATCGTGAAGAGAAATCAAAAGGCAGATTCTCCAAATGCAGAGACTGCAAATGGGCGAAGTAAACAGGGATCTGTTCTTGTTCATGAATCACACAAAGCTATTTAAAATGGTGAGTGGATGAATATTTGACGGAGAACAAAATAAAAGGGGATGACAAAATGGCACCAAAGAGGTTTGCGATATTAATTCAATTAAACTAGTTAATGTCACTTCAAAGGAGAGCTTAATTATTATTAACCATTCATGGCCTTGGTAAATGGTACTAGTGAAAGTATCTTTGTTTGGAGTCTTAAACCTGTGGTTCAGAAAGACAAGTAGAGATTCTCAAGGATGTTCCAGCATTTTGTTAGGTCACACATGCTCTGCATTTCAAATCCTTTTCCCAATTTTTGATAGACACAAAATGCTGGAGTAACTCAGCGGGACAGGCAGTATCTCTGGAGAGAAGGATGGGTGACGTTTCAGGTCGAGACCCCCTTCTTCAGACTAGTCGGGGGAAAGGGAAACAAGAGAGATAGAGAGTGATGTAGAGAAATGCAGAACTCTTGTTGGAGAGAGGAGGAGAACCTCTTCAAAGTAGCCATACCTTGAGGAGATTTCACAGTGGAGTGGACAAAATGTATGAGAAGGAACTGACTGGTTAGCAAAACGTCTGATTACTTAATCGTACAGTTTAATATTTCAACTGAGCTCCAAACTCATGGCTTCCTGGGGAAATGTTCAGGTTTTTGTTACTCTCTTTGGCGGAATAGTATGTTCTGATGTCACTCCTACATAATACAACCCTGATATTATGACTATTCCATACCATTTTGTTGTCGGGGGGAAAATGTAAAATAACTGCTTTTTATAATATCAATAAACATAACCCAATAATGTGGCCTCCACAAGTATCTCAGGAAGGGTGTGTTTCCCTCGGCAGAAGTCAGAACATTGATATTAAACTATGGATTAAAGGGGAGGTGCAGAAAATTGTCACCCAGAGATTCGTCGATGTCTGGGGCTTGCTCTGAGAAGTAGGTAAATATTCATAGTTGCACTATTTGATCTTTATAGTACTTGAACAATGATCAGCAAGGCTACTGGAAGATGAGTCGTTCCAGGTGCGACAGAGGTTCACCTGCATCTCCTCCAACCTCATCTATTGCATTCGCTGCTCTAGATGCCAGCTGATCTACATCGGCGAGACCAAGCGGAGGCTTGGCGATCGTTTCGCCGAACACCTCCGGTCGGTCCGCAATAACCAACCTGAACTCCCGGTGGCTCAGCACTTCAACTCCCCCTCCCATTCCGTATCTGACCTCTCTGTCCTCGGTCTCCTCCATGGCCACAGCGAGCAACACCGTAAATTGGAGGAAATGCACCTCATATTCCGCTTGGGCAGTCTACATCCTGGTGGCCTGAACATTGAATTCTCCCAATTCTGCTAGCCCTTGCTGTCCCCTCCCCTTCATCAGCCATCTGGTTGTCTCCTCCCCTCTCCCAGCCCTCGGGCTCCTCCTCTGCCTTTTTCCTTTTTTCCTTTCTTCTCCCCAACCCCTATCAGTCTGAAGAAGGGTTTCGGCCCGAAACGTTGCCTATTTCCTTCGCTCCATAGATGCTGCTGCACCCGCTGAGTTTCTCCAGCATTTTTGTGTACCTACTGGAAGATGAGATTAGTTTGGATTAGTTTTGTTTGACTATCCTACACATGATGGGCTAAATGGCCGTTTATGTTGTAAATTTTCTGTAACCGAACAATGAAGTGATTTTGTTTGAAGTTCAGGCTGAGTGAAATCTGACCTGAGTTGAGGATTTTTTTGAGAACCAACCTGAACCTTGGCATGGTCAGACTTGGGCTCTGACTAAGCAGCCAGGCTCAAGCTCACTCTTCATTGTTGTTCACTCTAGGAAATACCAGGATGATATAACCTTTTCAATTGCATCTTTCAGCAGCTGATTTATACTTTATTTGCTTTTTCAGTGCTGTGCAGTTGTTCCACACTGTTAGAAACATGGTCCACTTGTTTTGCGATGTTGTTCCAACATATCACAAGGAAGTTTGACATTTAAGTTTATTTTTAATTTCATTACCAATTTTTGAATCGATTCATTAGATTTGCTTGTACAAGAGTTGCTGATTAGTAATAACATATTCCACCTATTTGGCAAGGTCATCAAATCATTCACTGTTGAATGTAAGAAATAATACATTATTTAATGTGTTATGTACGACCACAGTAAGATTGTGGCTAATTTACCTCAACTCCATTTACCTATATTACTGATGCCTTTCGTGCCCAGAAATCTGCCAGACTCTTCCTTGCATCTGCGTAATGACCAAATACCCACACATCTGTGCTGAAGCATTTCAAGGATTAAATGAAAGATATTGACCCAATTACAGTTCCAACCCCCGACATGTTCTGCATCCATTTATCCTGTCAAATATTTTGCTTTAATGAAGTCACCTTTTTTTCTAAACTCGAGGAAAGTTCTTATATGGGTAGGATTTATGTTCCCTCATCTTGGCAATTAGTTTGGTAAAGCATGTATTTTATTGCTGCTTGGTGCTGTTGTGTTAACGTCAGCAGTAACAAAACCTGATTTCCACTAAGATAGATATAAAACTCAGCGGGTCAGTCAGCATCCCTGCAGAACATGGATAGGTGGGGTTTCGTATCGGAACTGCACTTGATCTTTTTAACCTTCACTGTTATTTCAAAATGGCTTTGTATTTATTAAATGCCTACATTGTTTCAGCAAGATACTACATTATGATAGATTCTAACCCACCCATTCTTATTTTCAAATAGGGAGCCGCTGCAGAAGTTGCCCCAGCTGGCTGCTATCCCCCACAACAATTGCATGTACATTGCTCACCATTTGATCACGCTTGGACCCCAATTCCAGTATCGGCTTCCAGGACCTTTGTGCAATAGAGTTACAACCTTTGTAGACTTTGTGCCAAGGTTTAGGCGATTAGGTGTGTAACTTCACTTGATGTTGCTTCACTTATTATTTGAATACCATAGAAACATAGAAACATAAAAAATAGGTGCAGGAGGAGGCCATTCGGCTCTTCGAGCCAGCACCGCCATTCATTCTGATCATGGCTGATCGTCCCGTATCAATAACCCGTGCCTGCCTTCACCCCATATCCCTTGACTCCACTAGCCCCTAGAGCTCTATCTAACTCTCTCTTAAATCCATCCAGTGACTTGGCCTCCACTGCCATCTGTGGCAGGGAATTTCATAAATTCACAACTCTCTGGGTGAAAAAGTTTTTTCTCACCTCAGTCTTAAATGACCTCCCCTTTATTCTAAGACTGTGGCCCCTGGTTCTGGACTCGCCCAACATTGGGAACATTTTTCCTGCATCTAGATGGTCCAGTCCTTTTTATAATTTTATATGTTTCTATAAGATACCCCCTCATGCTTCTAAACTTAAGTGAATACAAGCCTAGTCTTTTCAATCTTTCCTCATATGACATTCCCGCCATCCCAGGGATCAATCTCGTGAACCTATGCTGCACTGCCTCAATCACAAGGATGTCCTTCCTTAAATTAGGAGACCAAAACTGTACACAATACTCCAGATATGGTCTCACCAGAGCCCTATACAACTGCAGAAGAACCTCTTTACTCCTATACTGAAATCCTCTTGTTATGAAGGCCAACATTCCATTAGCTTTCTTCACTGCCTGCTGTACCTGCACGCCAACTTTCAGTGACCGGTGTACAAGGACACCCAGGTCTCGCTGTACCTCCCCCTTACCTAACCTAACCCCATTGAGATCATAATCTGTTCCCTTGTTTTTGCCGCCAAAGTGGATAACTTCACATTTATCTATATTATACTGCATCTGCCACGCATCTGCCAACTCACTCAACCTGTCCAGGTCACCCTGGAACCTCCTAACATCCTCTTCACAGTTCACACTGCCACCCAGCTTTGTGTCATCCGCAAACTTGCTAGTGTTGCTCCTAATTCCCTCTTCCAAATCATTAATATATATGGTAAACAGTTGTGGCCCCAACACTGAGCCTTGCGGCACTCCACTCGCCACTGCCTGCCATTCTGAAAAGGACCCGTTCACTCCTACTCTTTGCTTCCGGTCTCGCAACCAATGTTCTATCCATGTCAACACCCTACCCCCAATACCATGTGCTCTAATTTTAGTCACCAGTCTCCCGTGCGGGACCTTATCAAAGGCTTTCTGAAAGTCTAGATACACTACATCCACTGGCACCCCTTCATCCATTTTACTTGTCACGTCCTCAAAAAATCCAGAACATTAGTCAAGCATGATTTCCCTTTCATAAATCCATGTTGACTTGGACTAATCCTTTTACTGCTATCTAAATGCCCCATTATTACCTCTTTAATAATTGACTCCAGCATCTTTCCCACCACCGAAATCAGGCTAACTGGTCTGTAATTCCCCGTTTTCTCTCTCGCTCCTTTCTTGAAAAGTGGGATAACATTAGCCATCCTCCAAACCACAGGAACTGATCCTGAATCTATTGAACATTGGAAAATGATCACCAATACATCCACTATTTCTAGAGCCACCTCCCTGAGGACCCAGGGATGCAGACCATCAGGCCCAGGGGATTTATCATCCTTCAGTCCCATTAGTCTACCCAATACTATTTCTCGCCTAATGAAACTTTCATTCAGTTCCTCTACCCCATTAGATCCTCTGTCCTCCAGTACATCTGGGAGATTGTTTGTGTCTTCCTTAGTGAAGACAGATCCGAAGTACCTATTCAACTCTTCTGCCATTTCCTTGTTGCCCATAATAATTTCACCCGTATCTGCCTTCAAGGGACCCACAATTGACTTTGCTACTCTTTTTCCCTTAACATATCTAAAGAGGCTTTTACTGTCCTTCTTTATATTCCTGGCCAGCTTCCCCTCGTACTTCATCTTTTCAGCCCGTATTGCCTGTTTTGTTTCCTTCTGTTGTCCTATGAAAGTTTCCCAATCCTCTGGCTTCTGGCTGCTCTTTGCTGTGTTATACATCTTTTCTTTTCGTTTTATTCTATACCTAACTTCTCTTGTCAGCCATGGTTGCCTCCTACTCCCCTTAGAATCTTTCTTCCTTTTGGAATGAAATGATCCTGCGTCTCCAGGATTATGCCCAGAAATTCCTGCCATTGCTGTTCCACCGTCATTCCTGGTAGAATCCCTTTCCGGCTACCTTGGCCAGCTCCCCTCTCATGCCTTCATAGTCCCCTTTGTTCAACTGCATCACTGCCACTTCCGATTTAACGTTCTCCTTCTCAAATTGCAGATTAAAACTGATCATATTATGATCACTACCTCCAAGCGGTTCCTTTACCTCGAGTTCTCATATCATATCTGGTTCATTGGACAACACTAAATCCAGAATTGCCTTTTCTCTGGTCGGCTCCATTACAACCTGCTTTAAGAATCCATCTCGGAGACATTCTACAAACTCTCTTTCTTGGGGTCCTGAACCAACCTGGTTTTCCCAGTCTACCTGCATATTGAAATCCTCCATCACCACAATGGCATTACCTTTGTTACATGCCAGTTTTAAGACCCTACATCCGGGCTACTATTTGGGAGTCTGTAAATAACACCAATTAGTGTCTTCTTGCCTTTACAATTCCTCAACTCAATCCACAATGACTCAACCTCGTCAGTCCCTATGTCTTCCCTCGCAAGGGACTGAATTCCATCCCTCACCAGCAGAGCTACTCCCCTCCTCTGGCAAGACCTGCCTGTCCTTTCTATAGGATGTATAACCCTGAATATTAAGTTCCCAGGCCCGATCCTCCTGCAGCCAAGTCTCAGTAGTCCCCACAATGTCATATCTACCAACCTCTAACTGAGCCTCAAGCTCATCTACTTTACTTCTTATACTTCGCGCATTCATATACAATACTTTTAATTCCTTACGCATCTCACCTTTCACATCGATCCCTATTACACTTGGCCATACTCTCCTATCCCTTTGTGAGCTTCCTTTCCCGTTAATTCTGGGGTCTTTAACCATCACTTTACTCTCTTTCCCTTTAACTCCAGTTAAAGGGAAAGAGTACGAGTTCGCGTTCGAGTTCGAGTTCGAGTTCAAGAATCAAGAA
>JAXLNO010000813.1:0-34142 GCA_038087875.1 Malacoraja senta | reverse complement strand
CTTTCCATTGTCGAGGGGTGCGGTTGTCGTTGGCGGATTGCCAAGAGTGCCTGGAGATCGAGGTTACGAAGATTGTGGTGTTTTTGTCGTTGTTTTTTAACTCCGTTTCCCTGCCCTAAAGTCATTTTGCACAGGCGGCTGCCTGGCTTAATGTGAAGATGGTACTTTTGCTTCCGGCAAGACTGGGATAGAGCTTCCCACGAGGTGCACTCGGCTGTGGACGTACTTGGGGACGTTCCTGCTTCAGCTGGAGGTTTCTGATTTCTGCTACTTGTCTGTGACTGTGACTGTCTCTGGGACTTAACGAGGAGCTGAGCTGCTGGGGTGACGGGAGCTGGTTGGTGCCTCTGTCAGGATGGCGATGGCTGGGGCGAGGCTGAAGAACCGGAGCTACGCAGGGGTGGCATCAGCGGCGGATGCGAGGCCATATGAGTATGAGCCTTATGTTGACTTGGATTGGGAACGGTTTGGTATCTCGGTCCAAACTGGGCCCCAGATGTCCAGGGGAGCAATTACTAAGGCCATGAATGACCTTCTTGGGGGGCGGGCTGTTGTCTCTTCCGAGCTCGAAAGGGGAAAGGTGGAGATGATACTAAAGACCCGGGAGGATGTGGCCATAGCGTTGGTGAGGGGTCTCATTGGGGGGGGTCCACATACAGGTTGGATCCGTGGGTATCTAGGGTGAGACCGGTTCTCCTGCGGAGTTGCCCCACATATATTTCGGATGCAGCACTTATTCCACACCTGTCTAAGTTTGGGGAGGTGCGGTCTAAGTGCTTCAGGCTCATGCACCCCGGGGGGGGACCCGGAGGAAAGAGGGATCTTCAGTTTTAAGAGGAGGGTGTTCATGAAGGTGGGTGAGGGCGAAGGCGCTGAGGGCAGCTTCGAGGTGGAGTTGCAGGGTCTCCGTAGAACCGTGTATTGGAATTGGGGAAAGGCACGGTGTCATGTGTGCGGGGAGTTTGGACATCTCCGTAGGGAGTGTCTTCTTCACGGGGTCGCTGCGAGAAGTTCTAGTGCAGCGGCCCAGGAATGCAATGCTGGCCCATCCGGGGTGGCTCGTCATGCCTCAGTGGCACGGGGTAGTACTGCTGACCTGGCTAGGGCTGCTAGCGCGGCCTCGGTGATCCAGGGCGGCAGTGATAGCCCATCTGGGGCTGCAAGTTCCGCCTTGGGGACCCGGGGCAGAGATGGCCCCCGCCCCCTACGTCCTGAACCTGTGGAGGGGGTGGTGGCTGATGGTGAGGCGCAGGGGGAGGATGATGAGGGGAAGGGGATTTGGGAGCTGCAGAGGAGGAAGGTGAGGAGAAAGCACATTCAAGTGAGTCCAACGCAATCTGAGACCACTCAAGGGGCGCCTGTCAGCTCCAGTGAGGTCCAGAGTGCACTTGCCGTGGCCCAGCAAGGAGCTGAGGGGGTTCAGGAGGGGGTAGGGATGGTAAATCATGCGGGTGGTAAAGTGGATGGGGGTAGTGGGGAGGAGGAAGACTCTTCCTCTATGGAGGCACCGTACCGCCGCATGCTAGTGGGATAAAAAGGTGGTTTGGGCCTAGCGAGGAAGAGCAAGGGCGTGAGCCAAAGTTAGGGGGTTGACTTTTCCAGACCTTCTCCCACTGATGTGGTTGGTGGTCAAGAACTGGTGTCTTCCGGGTTGGAGGTTGAGCCTCCATTTCAGAGTTCTCCCGAGGGGATTACAAGACCGGGTGATAGGGGTGATTCTTCTGAAGTTGTGTGGATGTCTCTTCATCTCAGGGGCCCTTCGAGGGCGTTATCTCATCGGGTGGTGAGGATGGCTCTCCTGGGTGTGTGTCCTCTGGGTCGGAGGAAGTCCTCTCGTTTCAGAAGCCTATTGAGGGTGTTGGCACGTACAATGATGGGGTCGGCGCCTTAGTAGTGTGCCCCCTGAGACGGGGATGAGCAGAGTCAGCCTGAGGGGAGTGGGTCGGGGGCATTGGTGTTCCAGTCTGTGCTCCGCATCAGAGCCAGTGGGGATAATGGGGGTGTGCTGCCTCGCCGGCTGAGGTGGAAGGGGGGAATGTAAAAGAAAGTGGAGAGCCTCTGGGTGTTGCCAGTGGAGGGGATGCTATAGGTGCTGTAGAGGTCGGGCTAGTTCGGGTGGTGATCTCCTTTTAGATTCCGGGGGTGCCAGTGTATCACAGGCCGAGGGGGTGCCTAGTGTTTTTTCTTCCCCAGGCCCAGACGTAGAGGGTGATGGTGGAGTGCAGGGGCCCAGCCCTCCAGTGGGCTGCTTGTTGCAGTCATGGGTTTCGGGACCCTTCCCAAGCATTGACCCTGGGTGTGGTGTCATGCTGGAGGAGGGGGAGAGTGATAAGGCAGTTTTGAGTAGTGGAGTTAACGAACTTTCAGAGAGTTCTGGTCTTTCGATTGCTGACAGCGACCTTGACCATTGTGGTGTGGAGATTGTTGTTGCAGGTGCGAGTGAGTTGGCCGAGTGCCCAGGCTCCAAGGCCGAGTTTCATGCAAGTGATATTCATGAGGTTCGAGAATTCCTAAAAACAAGACGTACCAGCAGAACAAGAATGGAAGCTGCTAAAAGACGGTGGGCTGATCTGCCAGTTTTGATTAAAACTCTCGAGGCTATTCTTGGCAACAAGGATAGTGATCTTCCTGTCTCTGAGAAGAGCCAGTTTCGGGACTTTTTGGTGTTCCTCAGACAGAGAGTTGTTGCGTCCAAGGGGAGTGTGAGGATCTCAATCTAGTGTGCCTTCACATTCACCGTCGCAACATTAAACTTAAACGGGAGTAGAGCGAGTTTCGTAGATTTCAGCTTTTATCAGTCCTTAAAGAGGGGAGATTTGCAGTGTGTTTTCTGCAGGAGACGCACACAGTTGTTAGTGATGAACCTACATGGAGACTGGAGTGGGAAGGGCGGGTCTACATGAGCCATCTCAGCTCGAATTCGAGTAGGGTGGCCTTTCTGTTGGCCCAGAATTTCCTGCCAACTATTCTAAAAGTGCAAGAAGTTGTGCCAGGACGTTTGCTCCATCTGGCCGTGAGCCTGGATGGCATGCCGTTGCATTTCATTAACGTGTATGCCCCTAGCTCCGGTACGATGCAGGCCAGCCCTAATTCAGGAGGTGACTGCTCTGTTGAGCACTATTGATAGGGGAGAGTGTGTCTTCCTTGGTGGGGACTTTAATTGCACACTTGAGGCGCGAGACCGTTCTGGTACTCAGTGTGCCCCTGCTGTAGCAAAGAAGCTGAGAGGTTTGATTGAGTCCTTTGAGCTGGTTGATGCGTGGCAGTACCTCCACCCGGATTCCACTGCGTTTTCGCGGAGGTCTGAGGGTGGTGGTTCCGTATTGATCGAATATACATTTCCCGAGTGTTTGTTTCCCGTGTCTCAGCGGCCTCAATGCGGTTGGTGCCATGTTCGGACCACTGTCTGGTGCGTGTGGACTTCAATCCGGCGCGCACTCGGGCTGGGTCTGCGTACTGGCACTTTAACAACCGGCTGCTGGAGGATCGGTGTTTCTGCGAGTCATTCAGTCGGTTTTGGGTGAAGTGGAGAGAGAGGCGGAGGTGCTCTTCCCTTAGGCAGTGGTGGGATGTGGGGAAGGCTCACATCCATCTCTTTTGTAAGGAGTATACCTGGGGGTCGACCGGACGGCGGGACTCAGCGGTCGAGAGGCTTGAGAGGGAGCTACTGGGTGCAGAGTCTCGCCTGGGTCGGGTTGGTGAGGACTCCTGTGAATGGGGAGAGTTTCAGGAGAAGAAGGAAGCCTTGAGGAATCTGCTGCTTGAGCGGTCCCGAGGCGCTTTCGTGAGGTCGTGGGTCCAGATGATGCAAGATCTGGACCGAGCTTCGCCTTTCTTTTTCTCTCTGGAGAAAGGGAGGGGAGCCCGCAAACAGCTCGTAGAGCTGCTCGCAGATGATGGCTCCTCAGTCACTGATCCGGAGAGGATCAGTGAGGTGGTCAGGTCCTTTTATGGGTCCCTGTTCTCCGCAGGGGGATTCAACGGGGAGGCTCAGCAGGACTTGTGCGAGGGTCTACCGACTGTTGATAGGGAGGTGGCCGATCTTCTTGATGGCCCATTATCTTTGGAGGAGTTGACTCGTGCATTGTTTCAGCTCAGGAAGGGTAAGTCCCCCGGGTTGGATGGGTTGACGGTAGAGTTTGTCAGAGCTTTCTGGGATATCCTGGGGGGTGATTACATGTTGGTTCGGGGGAGAGTCTGGCGGCCGTGGACATGCCCCTCTCATGGCGTAGGGCAGTTGTTGTCTTGCTGCCCAAGAAGGGTGAACTCCGCTTGTTGAAGAACTGGAGGCCGGTCCCTCTCCTATGTACAGGGTATAAAGTATTTGCACGGGCAATGGCAAATCGCCTGGGCTCTGTGCTGTCTCAAATGATTCATCCTGACCAGTCCTATACAGTCCCTGGCCGGTCCATTCAGGATAACATCCACCTGGTCAGGGACCTGATTCATATAGTTCAGGGTACTGGTCAGTCAGCTGCTTTTATGTCTCTTGCTCAGGAGAAGGCTTTTGATAGGGTAGAGCATGATTACCTATTCGGGACATTGCAAGCGTTTGGAATTGGACCGCATTTTGTGGCCCGGGTCCGGCTTTTGTACGCTGCAGCGGAGTGCCTTGTGAAGATTAATGGTGCATTGTTGGCTCCCTTTCATTTTGGGAGAGGGGTCCGTCAGGGGTGCCCCATGTCGGGTCAGTTGTACTCGGTCTGTGTGGAGCCGTTCCTGTGTCTTCTTCGGAGGAGGTTGACAGGCCTGGCCCTACCTGGCCCGGGGGTGGAGGTGGTTCTTTCGGCATATGCAGATGATGTACTCCTTATGTTCACTGATCCTGGTGACCTGCGGAGGATGCGTGACTGCCAGGAGATTTTCTCAGCTGCATCTTCTGCCACGATTAACTGGAGTAAGTGCTCTGGTCTTTTAGTGGGTCAGTGGCAGGTGGATTCCCTGCCGGAGGAGATGGCAAGGTATGTGTGGAGCACCACACATCTCCTCTATCTGGGGGTTTACCTGAGCCCCACTGAGGATGCTTGGCCGGCGAACTGGCAGGAGTTGGAGACGAAAGTGGTTGCCCGGCTGGGGCGCTGGTCGGGCCTGCTTGGAGTTCTTTCCTTTCAGGGGAGGGTGATGGTCATAAATCAGCTGGTGGCCTCTATGTTATGGTACCGGCTGGCTACTCTTGTCCCACCTTCCATATTTGTAAATGCTCTTCAGAAGAAGCTGGTGGATTTCTTCTGGGGAAATAGGAAGCACTGGGTCTCTGCAGCAGTCCTGAGTCTCCCGTTAGAGGAGGGCGGTCAGTCCTTGGTATGCGTGCGTACCCAGGTGGCGGCTCTCCGTCTCAGGACTCTGCGGAGGTATATGTATGTAGAGAACCCCCCCAGATGGCACGCTCTGGCCACGTACTTTTTTCGTCGGGATCGTTGCCTAGGGGGGGTCTCGCAGCTCCTGGTGGCGGGCATCAGTCGACCCGCCCTAAGGGGTTTGCCTGTTTTCTACCGGGATGTGCTCAGAGTGAGGAATTTGGCTGTTTTCAGCCAGTGTGTTGCTCCACGAGGGGAGGGGGATGTTGCGGCTGCGGGAGTGGCCGGTCCTCGCCCAGTCATGGCGGGTGTCGAGGAGAGGCGCGCGCCTAGAGTGGTTCTGGCTGAGCTTTCAACCGCTCCGACAGATCTGCTCATCGGGCCTAGGCTCCGGGATATTTCTCGGGCACCGGCTCCACACAACCTGAGCCGCCTTTCTGAGATGATCAGCATACCGTTTCGTGATGCGAAGAGACGCACATTGTATCGGATGTTCCTGCACATTCTGCACCTCCTTGCCTTCGTTTCCCGTCCTGACACACCTTGGCGGACGGTGTTACCACCTGAAGGCGGGGGAGGTCCCCGGTGGGGGTCCTTCTATAAGGGAGTTGTCCCCCTTTACATTGGGGACCTGGGGTGGAGACTGTTGCACGGAGCGGTGGTTTGTAATAAACTTTTGAGTAGGTTCGCGGGCTCGTCCGCCGCGTGTATTTTCTGTGGCGAGGAAGAGACCGTGTTCCACGTGTACATGGAGTGTGCGAGGCTACTGCCCCTGTACCAATATCTGAAGGGGTTTTTCCTTAAGTTCTGGTTGCATTTTAGTCCCACGATTCTAGTGTTTGGGCATAAGGCAGGGTGTCGGGAGAGCCAAGTGGGGGGGGTGGGACCTCCCTGTCGGTTTGCTCCTGGGCCTGGCCAAGATGGCCATTCGCGGGTCCAGGCAGTGGGCGGTCGATGGTGAGGCTAGAGTTGGCTGCCTACCCCTCTTCCGGGCGTACGTCCGTGCACGGGTGTCCCTGGAGCGGGAACATGCGGTGTTCACGGGGACTCTGGAGGCCTTCCGTGGGCGCTGGTCACCACGTGGGGTTGAGAGTATCGTAAATAATGAATGTACTGTTGTACTATAATGATTTGTTTTGATATAATGTATCTTTTGATTATGTATTGAAGTGTTGTATCATTTGATTGTGTCGAATAAAGTTTTTGAAAAGGAAAAAAAAAAGAGAGAGAGAGAGAGAGAGAGAGAGAGAGAGAGAGATATCCATTGTGACGTCATCAGCCAAAAACAGGCTTTTGAATTAAAACATTTAATCAGATGTGTCAACATTTTGTTTAATAACTCGAGAAATAATGCATGAGGTTTTTTCGAGAAGAAGTGATCGCACACGAACAAATAAATACACACACACACACAGGGTTTTATAGTTACAAGGATACAACAGTAGAAATGCAACTCTTGTTACTCTTCCCATGCCCAACTTTTCAGGTGCGATTTGCTGGCCTATTGCAATCTTTCATTAGTCCATCTGGGAGAATCAGTTAAGCATCTGGTATTTTCTCCGAGACAATTTCATTGCCCGAAGACAACTGTTGGAATCTTGATAAATGTGAATTGAATGCAACGATAACTTAGGGAGTAGTGTTTGGCTTTCGAGAGAATGATGGAGAATGATACAACCCAAAATTCTCTAATGTGACAGAATGTTTGTGTTCCTCATTGCTTCAGAACATACTCCTCTTTCCTGCTCACTCTTTGCTTTGAAGGAATTTCCCCAAATCTCTCAGGATGCTGAAATTTAATTTGACTTGGGACAATATTTATTTGGAATTGTTCCTGCTTTGTCTTTCAAGGTAGGAAAGGTTTGGAGGAGACACAATGAACTGCAGGTGCTGGAATTTTGAGCAAAACACAAAGTGCTGGAGGACTCAGCGGTTCAGGCAGCATCTGTTGAGGGAATGGCTAGGTGACCTTTTGCGTCAGGTCCCTTCTTCAGTCTGAAGAAGGATCCCGTCACCTGTCCAAGATTTTAAGGAATATGTGCCAGCCGCCAGCCGTTGGATTTGCATAGTTAGGCAAAAGGGCCTGTTTCCGTACGTTAGACTTTAGAGATATAGCATGGAAACAGGTAGTTTGGCCCTTCGAGTCTGCGCCAACCAGCAATCACCCCATACACTAAAACTAGGGACAATTTACAGAAGCCAATTAACCTACAAACTGGCACATCTTTGGAATGTGGGAAGAAATCGGAGCACCCGGAATAAACCCACGTGGTCACAGGGAGAAGGTGCAAACTCCGTACAGCCAGCGCCATTGTCAGAATCATGCCCGCAGCAACTCTACCGTTGCACCACTGTGCCTCCCTTCTTCAGTCTGAAGAAGGATCCCGACTCGATGTGGGCAAGTAGGACTTGCTCAATAAGGCAAATTGGTCAGCATGGACAAGTTGGGCGAAAAGGCCTGTTTCTGTGTATATCAATAACAATTCTAAGACTCTGGGGAGAAAGCTGGATATTCTTTAACATGAATTGCTTGTTCACAAATCAAATGTGATCTCAGAATGAGTGAGAATGCTTGGGCTTTAAACGCATTGCAGTATTTCAATCTCTCTCCAGGCTGTCTGAAGGGAATGCATTTATATCTCTATTTGAGGCAGATTTAAAATATAGATGGAGCAGATCTTTTCACACATCATTTTCTGCTTCAGTAGGGGACGACACTGCATCTAGTGTAGTGGGAAGCGTTCGTGTGGAGCTGAGCGTTACGTGCCAGCGAAGCCAATTTGTCTTCTTCCTTCCAATTGCTCCCTGGGTGATGGAGCCTGGCCTTTTCACCATCGATGGTCATGCAGGAGCCAAACTAAACAGTGCAGAGAGAGGAGCCAACTATATGAAGCCACTTTGCCAAGATTAAAATGAGCTCTGTGGAAGGATCCAACAATGAGTTTCGATGGGGAAGGATAGCCAAGGGATTTGGAGCAAACATTTGACGCCTAGGACAGCCAGGACCTAACCGAGCAGTTGGATTTTTCAAGGGACCAAGGGTCAAATGTGGTTAATTGTCGTATGTGACATTAAATGTGTTTAATGTCATATAACAGAACTATGAAATTGTTACTTGCAGCAGCATAACACATCCATTAACACAATACATATGGGTGATACATATTAAACAAAACTTCAATAATTTAATAACCACAATTTGTATGGGGTGGCACAGTGACGCAACAGTAGAGTTGCTGCCTCATAGCGCCAGAGCACTGTACTGTTCTGTGTTTAGCGATTCAGCATGGAAACAGGCCCTTCCACTCATCGAATCAACGCTGACTATCAATTGCCCAGACAATAGTTCTATGTTATCACACTTTTGCATCCTACACACTCAGGGCAATTTACAGAATCCGATTAACCCACAAACCTGCACGACTTTGGAAAGTGGGAGGAAACCGGAGCAGCCGTAGAAAACCCAAACAGTCACATTTAATCATCGAATATGTTTCTCACATTTAATCATCGAATAAGGATAAAGTGGCAGGGTTGTTGAGATTCTAAGGTGTGGGAGAAGTTGAACTGATCTTCAATAGAGCATAATAGGCCAAAAGGCCTCTTCATATTTAGTTTAGTTTAGTTTAGAGATACAGTGCAGAAACAGCTCCTTTGGCCACCGTAGTCCACGCCGACTAGCGATCCCCGCACACGAACACTATCCTACACACTAGGGACAATTTGTGATGGTAATGTTTGAGATGATGCTCACATTACTGCATGTGAAAGGAAATTGTGACCAAAGGTGAGTTTAATGCCCTTAATGATCTGCATATTAAATAATCAGGCAAATTATGGACCATCTGCTGAGTGGAGATTGGTTTTGGCTTATTCCACTGATTTTCTTTTTGTGTAGTACATGTTTGAGGATGATAGAGCCTTCTGGGCTCACAGATGAATCGCTTTATTAGACTGTCTGTCAGCTAATGCGCAAGGAGGTTCGAATTTAATAAAAAATGACTGCTTGACCTTTGCGATTAGTTGGAAGAAAGAGAGTATATTGGGTTGCAGCAGCTCACAATGTCAGTTCATCATGAAACTAAGACCACGATATATTATCCAGCAGATCTTGAAGGGCAGCCATTGAAAACCCTTCTGCCTGACAACTAGCCTCACAGGAAATGACTTCTAGAAACTTTCTTCAGAACCTTTCTCCCAGGGTAAAGCATTAGGTTGAGAGGAGCAAAGTTTAAAGCAGGTACTATCACAATGTTTAAGAAATATTTGGACAAGTACATGGATAGGATAGGTTTAAAGGGATATGGACCAAATGCAGGCAGGGGTGGGACTAGTGGAGATGGGGCATGTTGGGCAGCATGGGCAAGTTGGGCTGAAGGGCCTGTTCCACGCTGTATGACTTTCTTTCTCTGTGATTCTATGAGATGTCATAGAGTCATAAAGTCATAGAATCATACAGCGTGAAAAATGACCCTTTCGCCCAAGTTGCCCACGCTGACCAATATACCCCATCTATACAATGAAAGGCACATGGGGAATTTATTGAGAAAATGTTTCCCTTTATGTTTCAGAGGTTTTTTTTATTTCAAATTTCGAGAAATAAATATATACAATACATGATTTGAGGAAGGACATTCTTGCTATTGAGGCGTAGGTTCACGAGGTTAATCCCCGTGATGGTGGGACTGTCGTATGAGGAAAGATTGGAAAGACTGGGGTTGTATTCACTGGAATTTGGAAGGATGAGAGTGGGTCTTATAGAAACATATACAATTATAAAAGGACTGGACAAGCTAGATGCAGGAAAAATGTTCCCAATGTTTGGAACCAGGGGCCACAGTCTAAGAATAAAAGGGAGGCCATTTAAAACTGAGATGAGAACAAACTTTTTTGTGATTTGTGAATTTGTGGAATTCCCTGTCACAGAAGGCAGAAGAGGCCAATTCACTGGATGAATTAAAAAGAGAGTTAGATAGAGCTCTAGGGACTAGCGGAATCAAGGGATATGGGAAGAAGGTGTTAATACTGGCCAAATTAAAGACACCATAAAATGGAGGATCCCTGCACTTGTCAGAATTCTTTAACATTTCTCAGTTGAAATTTACAGGCTTTGGATGGCGCCAGCCAGTCTAGGCTCAGACTGGTATGCAGGATGGTGAGGGGTCCAGGTGTTCTCCTTGTTTCTCCTAAATTGATAAAATGTATAGCAGTTTTGCAAACGAACCTTAAATGCATCATTTCGATTGGATCGCTGCAAGGGCATTGTAAATAGGATAAATAATGTTGCGAGACGGTCATCCTGTTAATTGATGATTGGTCGAACTGTTGAGCCTTGGAGAAACTGTTTGAATCTCAGGGCACATGTTTCAATGTTTATTATTGTTTGCTTCCTTCTAGAACTTTCTTTCAAATACATTGTATTGGTTACTGTATTATTGGGTTAGGGAAATGTCTATCATATGCTGTGTTAATCAATATCTGTTATTGGACTGTATAGAGATCACCGCCATATGGTTTGACCCCTCAAGGTTCGGGGACCTATAAAAGATAGCTTCCACAAGGTCCTGTGTTGATCTTCTGGGAGAACGCTTGGGACTGCGTGACCTTTTGGAGTGTCTCTGCTTGCACGAGGTTAGGAGGGCTTGGCCAAGCAGATACAAGGATCGAACCCGTGGTGGTTAGGTATAGTAGTGGGGAACTGGTATTGCGTTTTACCAAAATAAAGTTTAGATGCGCAAGAGCTTGACTCAGTATCTTATCGACTGAAACTAGACTGGGGGAAGCTTAGTATGAGCTATTTACAAAGGCAGGCATGGGTTACTGATTATGGATGATCAGCCATGATCACAATGAATGGTGGTGCTGGCTCAAAGGGCCATATGGCCTCCTCCTGCGCCTATTTTCTATGTTTCTATGATCCTTACAAAACTCCATCCGACATTCTCGGAGGCTATACATACATTCAATACTGTTTACACAAATTACACAATTTTATCCCCCACCCTTGCCACTCATGTGGCCCACTGGTGTGGAATCCCTTCTCTTATTTTGAGGGGCGTCTCCACCACACCCTGCCCCCCATGCCCAGCAGCGGAAGGACCCTAGACTGTGGTCCTCCCCCACTGAGCCTTGGCGTTGGCTGCACCGAGCTTCAAGGCGTCCCTCAGCACGTACTCCTGCAGTCTGCAGCGGGCCAGTCGGCAACATTCCCCGACGGACATCTCACTCTGCTGGGAGATTAACAAAGATTGGGCAGACCAAAGAGCGTCTTTCACTGAGTTGATGAACTTCCAGCAGCACTCGATGTCAATCTCTGAATGCATCCCTGGGAACAGTCCACAAATCACAGAGTCCTCTGTGATGGAGCTGTTCGGAATAAACCATGACAGGGACCCTTGCAGACCTCACCAGACTCTTTTTGCAAATCCACACTCTGCAAAAAGGTTGGCAACCGTCTCCTCGCCATAGCAGCCGTCCCGAGGGCAGCGTGCGCTGGTAGTGAGTTTCTGACAGTGCAGGAAGGATCTGACTGGGAGGGCTCCCCTCATTGCCAGCCAAGCCAGGCATTGGTGCTTGTTGGTGAGTTCTGGTGGTGAGGCATTTCACCAGACAAGCTGGGCAGTCTGCTCTGGGAACCACGCCACAGGATCCATGGAGTCATTTCCCTGCAGTGCCTGCAGGACTTTCCGTGTTGACCACTGCCCGATGGACCTGTGGTCAAAGGTGTTCGCAAAACCGGGGACAGGTAGAACCTTAGACGGGTAGTGACACTTGGTGCCCAAGTGACTTGGCTTTACGCTCCGCCTGATGCAGCCACATACGAAGGTGGCCATCAGGGTGAGCTCGACGTTGGGCACGCTTTTACCCCCATTGTCTCCCGACTTGTGCATTGTGGCCCGTCACACCCGGTCCATGCTCCACCCCCAGATGAAGCGAAAGACTGCCCGCGCTGCTTCCACAGCTCAAGTTGCTTCCCCACCTTGGCTATCCGCTCCAGCCAATTCTTGTCACACGCCTTAGCCCCCCCCCCCCCCCCACCCCCCGAACCAGTTCCCCAGCACTTTCAAGAAGTCCAGTTTGATGGTTAAGGGGACGGAAGATCGGTCACGTCAGTTGCCAAAGAGCATGGCCTCGCTCTTCCTACGGTTCACCCTAGCTCCCGTGGCCGACTCAAACTGGTCACAGACGCCAATCAATCTGCAGACCGACCATGGATCTGAGCAGAAGATGGCGACATCGTCCATGTACAGGGAGGTTTTGACCTGAGCGCCCCCACTGGCTGTCAATGTCACTCCACTTATGCTCACGTCCTTCCTGATGGACTCGGCAAAAGGTTCTATACAATAGATGAACAAGGCAGGGAAGAAAGGGCAACCCTGCCTGACTCCAGACCTGAAGGGGAAGCTGTCTGATTCCCACCCATTGACTTGACCTGCACTACAGGTATCGGTGTAGAGCAGTTGGATCCAATTCCTGATTCCCTCCCCAAAGCCCACTTTGGAGAGCACGTCCCTCATGACCGTGTGCAGTATCCTGTTGAAGGCCTTCTCCTGGTCCAAGCTGACAGAGTTTGACAATCTCCTTTCTACATCAGGGCTTAACAGGAACAAGCCCATCGAGAAACCTGAGCACAAAACATTTTAGAGCACAAAACATTTGTTAACACTTTAGAGCCATACTGAGGAGGGAGCTTCTTTATGGGAAAGCTGTTAAACTGAGATTTTGTGTATTCTCAAAATTGAACATAAAATCTCCCATGCAACAATTTGAAGACTGGAGTGTTGTCCCTGGAACTTTGTCCAATACTGATCCCGAAACCTACATCAATACACCAATGGTTCAATTATACTTTGTCCTGGCGATGTTGCAGGGTCAGGCTCACAGTTGATTGATCGGAATCACTTTGCTTTTGGTGGGATTCACAAGAATTCCATTGAGCATTGACCCACATTTGGTGTATTGTGTTCAGTTTTAGTCAACCTGTTATAGGAAAGATGTTGTTAAGCTGGAAAGAGTGTGCAGAGACGATTTACCAGTATGTTGCCAGGACTCGAGAGCCTGAGCTATAGGGAGATGTTGTGCCAGGCTAGGACTTTATTCTTTTGAGTGCAGGAGGATGAGGGGTGATCTTAGAGAGGTGCACACGATCATGAGAGTAATTGTTAGGGTGGATACACAGTCCTTTACCCAAAGTAGGAGAATCAAGAACCAGAGGACATAGTTTTGAAAGGAAATGTTTAATAGGAATCTGAGGGGCAAATCTTTCACCCAGAGGGTGGTGGGTATTGGGAATGAGCTGTCAGAGGAGGCATTTGAGACAGATACTATGACAATATTTAAAAAACATTTGGACAGGTGCATGGAGAGGAAATGTTTAGATGGATATGGGCTAAATGCGGGCAGGTGGGACCTGTGTGGAAGGGGCATCTTGGGCAGCATGGGCAAATTGTGCCTAAGGACCTGTTTCTGTGCTGATTATGACTATAAGGGACTGCAGATGCTGGAATCTTTAATAAAACACAAAGTGCTGGAGGAATTCTGCACCAGCACTTGTGTTTGCTGTTAGTGGGAGCTTGCAATGCACAATTTGGCAGCAGCTAACCCCATCTTCCAACAATGACTGCCCCCAATAAGAATAAACGGCCAGACTCAGTCTGCTCAGCAATTGACCATGTTTCCAACGTGAAAGGTTTTGTAACAATGCATGTTTTTCTCACTGAAGATAGTCACAAAATGCTAGAGTAACTCAGCGGGTCAGGCAGTATCTCTGGACAGAAGAAATAGGTGACGTTTTGGGTTGAGACCGTTCTTCAGACCTCCAAATTCTTCAGTCAGAAAAAGGGTGTTGACCCGAAATGCTAGTCTGAAGAAGAGTTCAGACACAAAATATCACCTATTCCTTTTCTCCAGAGATGCTGCCTCACCCGTTGAATTACTCTAGCATTTTGCGTCTATCATCAGTGTAAACCAGCATCTGCAATTCGTTCCTGCACATGCTTTTTCTCATTGTTGTATTTCAGTGGCGGCAGGCTGGTTTAAGTTACCTGATTGCAATTTATGATGAAACATCGCCAAAATAAACAAGAAAAAAATCGCTACAGCAAGTGCTTACCTGGAGTGTTTTTGTGCTGACACCACGATGTGATGAACTGTACATACCTGAGTCAGCAGACGGAAACTTGTGGCGTGACACCTTTTGCTATTAAATTCAAGATGTTATTTCTTCATGCTCAAAAACCCCCTAACAATTAAGCGACAAATAATATCAGAGCATTTTCAAATTTGTATTCCTGCTTTTGTCAGATTATTGGAGGAACCTACATTGAACATAGGGCAGTACTGCACAGCAACAGGCCATTCGGCCCATAGTCCATGTGTGTCATGATGCCAGGACCAATCCTTATTTGCCTATATGTGATTCATATCCCTCCTAACCCGAAACATCACCTATCCATGATCTCCAGAGAAACTGCCTGACCCGCTGAGTTACTATATGTATATATACTTACTTTATTAGCCAAGTATGTTTTGCAACATACGAGGAATTTGATTTGCCATAGCCATACTAATAAAAAGCAACAGAACATACAAAATACATTTTAACATAAACATCCACCACAGTGACTCCTCCACATTCCTCACTGTGATGGAAGGCGAAAAAAAGTTCAATCTCTTCCCTTCTTTGTTCTCCCGCGGTCAGGGGCCTCGAGCCTTCTGTTGACGGGACGATCTTAACTCCCGTAGCCGGTGGCAGATCCCCCGTGTCGGGGCGATCAAGCTCCTGCATCGGGGGATGTCAGTTTCCTGCACCGGCCGATCGGATCCCGGGTCAGGGCTTGTCGAACATCAGGTGGTTTTGGAGCTCCCGACTCAGTCTCTCCCCAGGCTGCAAGCCCTTGATGTTAAAGTCCGCAGGCAAGGAATCGGCTCCGATCGTAAGTCCACGCTCCGTGGTTGGGCTCAAAGCTAGTCCCAAGCAAGGCCTCCAGCTCTACGATGTTTGGCCGCAGAGCGTCCAGAGATACGATCTAGAAAACAATCGCATCTCCAGCAAGGTAAGAGATTGAAGAAAAGTTTCCCCCGACCCTCTCCCCCACCTCCCACCTCCCACATAAAACAAACCTGAGAACATTAAGACAAACTTTTAAAACACATTAAAAAAAAATTAAAAAAAATAAAGGACAGAGAGACTGTTGGTGAGGCTGCCATTGCAGCGCCACCCAGTGGTCATATATATATATATATATATATATATATTTTGATGACTTAGATGTAAATATTGGAAGTGTGAGAGTATGTTTGCAGATCACAAGAAAATTGGTGGAGTGGATAGCGTGGAAGTTTGTCTAAGGCAAAGTCAGGGTATAGATCAGCTGGGAATTCATAAGTTCATATGTGACAGGAGCAGAATTATTTAAGAAAGAACTGCAGATGCTGGAAAAATCGAAGGTAGACAAAAATGCTGCAGAAACTCAGCGGGTGAGGCAGCATCTATGGAGCGAAGGAATAGGTGATGTTTCATGTGGAGACCCTTCTTCAGACTGAAGGAGCAGAATTAGGTCATTTGGCCTATCGTTTACTCTGCCATGGCTGATCTATATCTCCCTCCTAACCCCATTATCCTGCCTTCTCCCCATAACCCCTGACACCTGTACTAATCAAGAATCTATCTATCTCTGCCTTAAAAATAACCATTGACTTGGCCTCTACGGCCTTCTGTGGCAATGAATTCCCCAGATTTACCATCCTCTGACTAAAGAAATTCCTCCTCATTTCCTTCCTAAAGGAACGTCCTTTAATTCTGAGGATATGACTTCTGGTCTTAGACTCTCCCACTAGTGGAAGCATCCTCTCCACATCCACTCTCTCCAGGCCTTTCACTATTTGGTAAGTTTCTATGTGGTCCCCCCTCATCTTTCTAAGCTCAAGTGAGTAGAAGCCCAGTGCCATCAAACACATCATATGTTAACCCACTCATTCCCGGGATCATTCTTGTAAACCTCCTCTGGACCCTCTCCAGAGCCAGCACATCCTTCTTCAGATAAAGGCCCCAAAATTGCTCACAATACTTCAAATGCAGCCAGACCAGCATCTTATAGAGAGAGCCTCAGCATTACATCCCAGTTTTTGTATTCTATTCCTCTTGAAATAAATGCCAGCATCATATTTGGCTTCGGAAATAAGGTTGGAAGATGGAATTAAATCCCTACAAATGCAAGGTGATACATAAATGTAGAAACAAAGAACTGAAGATACTGAGGATACACAAAAGGTCACAATGTGCTGGAGTAACTGAGAGGGTCAGGTAGCATTACTGGATAACATGGATCGGTGACGTTTCGGATTGAGTTTTAAGAAGGGTTCCGACCTGAAGTCTCACCTATCCACGCTCTCCAAAGATGCTGCCTGACCCGCTGAGTTACTCCAACACTTTTTGTCTTCTTTCGCAAACCAGCATCTGCAGTTCCTTGTTTGTGCTATGAATAGGGACTTACTGGTCAAAATAGACGTGGTGGGCTGAAGGGCCTATCTCTGGGCTGTATGACTCCATGAGTATCTCCAGTAGTTAAAGATTCCATTTCTGATTTCATGGTATTGCCATTTACCAGAGTGTTGTGTTGAAGTGATGTACGAAATTAACTTAATGGCACAGCAGTCTAATTATTGATTCATTCAATCTCAGTTACAGTCCACTTGTCATCCTTTTGATCTCTGTGGTAGCAAAATATCTCCCAGCTGTGAAAACTGGCAATCAGTTCATGTCACAATAGAAGGAATATGACCTCTCCCAGCCAGGTATTAGTTGAGATCAATGAAGTGTTGCAAAGCTGCCACAAAATTCTCCAGTGCTAATAAGTTGCTCAGAATTGGCACTGATGATCTTAAATAGAATTACACTTGATTTGCGTAGAATGATCATAAGAAAATCTAGACACTTATTTCATTCCTCCTTTGAGCTTCCTCATAAGCTGATGTCGTTTCCTGAGAATATTATTTATAGAAAGTAATTTTGGACAAAGCTTGCGGGAGGAAAAAGGAGGATATTGGATTAATAGCGGCATTTGTCAATTCAACTGGCATTTCAAGGGATTATCTCTGCATCAAAGAGTAGAGGCATGGAGTGGGGAACTGCAGTGAGAGGAGGCTGTGTTAATTTTCTCACACTTGAATGTTTATCTACTGAGAGCCATGCTGCGATTTTCTCAAAATAATATTCCTTTCCCAGTTAATTGTACCAATTCAAACATAAACAAACTGCAGACACTGCAGACATTTCACAGCATCGAGTCATAGTCATACAGCCTAGAAGTAGGTCCTTTGGCCCAACTTGTCTATGCCAACTCACATGTACCATCCACACTGCCTGTGTTTGGCCATATCCTTCTAAACCTGTCCTATTCATTTACCTGTCTAATTGATTCTTATGCTTTGCGATAATCCCTGCCGCATCTACCTCCTCCAGCAGGTCGTTCCATACACACTCCACCCTTTGTGTGCAAAAATGACCCCTCAGTTTCCTATTAAATATTTCCCCCATTACCTAAAACCTATGTCTTCTGGTTGTTGATTCCCCTACTCTGGACAAGATACAAGTTTACCCTATTTATTCCTCTCATGATTTTGTACACCTCTATAAGATCACCACTCATTCTCATGCGCTCCAAGGAATAGAGTCCCAGCCTGCTCAAAGTCTCCCTATAGCACAGACCCTTGAGTCCTGGCAACATCCCTCGTAAATTTTCTCAATACACTTTCCAACTTGACAACAAAGGGGAAAAGTATAAAGGAGATGTGAGGAGTAGGGTCTTTACACAGAGAGTGGAGGGTGCCTGGAATGGACCATGTGTTATATAAATGTACTTATTGGTCAGCATAAACATTGTGGGCCGAAGGGCCTATTTCTGTGCTGGTTCCAGCTGAGGTTTTGTCGCACGATTTCACTTTCTTTATGTGTACCAGTGTTTGTAGAGTTTGCATCTGTTTTGATGGAACTTCCAGCCACTGTGCTCTCTCCTCCATGACATTACCAGTTGCATGCACGGCTCATTTGCCGAGCTATTCCTGGCACAGGGCATTATCATTCATCGGCAAGGTTTGATTTCATTATTTAGTTTGGAGATACAGCATGGAACCAGGCCCTTCGCTCCACCTTCCTCACCTCCCCCCTTCTCACCTCCCACCTCCTACTATCCCTCCATCCTGACTGCCCCCACTTCCCTCGTCCCTCCTCAACTTCTACCGAACCATCCTCCCACCTCACTTTTTCTCCTTCGCTCCTCCACTCTCACCTTCTCCCCTACTGGCTACCAATTCCCACCTCGCCCCTCACTGCCCTTCCAAACCTCCCTCTCTCCTCACCTTCTCCCTATCCTTACTCATCTTCTTCCCAACATTTTGGGAAGCTAAACCAGTAAACTAATATTTCTAAAGAGTGTTGGGAAGAACAAAGATCTGTCCCTGAAAGTGAAAGTGAAGAAGTCTGAAAAGGGTGCAGAGAAGATTTACAGGGATGTCGCCATACTTAACGGTCTGAGCTATAGGGAGAAGTTGAGATTAGGACTCTATTCCTTGGAGTGCAAGAGAATGAGGAGTGATCTTATAGTGGTGTACAAAATCAAGAGGAATAGATCGTGAAAATGCACAGAGTCTCTTGTCCAGAGAAAGGGGAATCAAGAACCAGAGGACATAGATTTAAGGTGAGAGGAGAAAGACTTAATAGGAACCTGAAGGGGAAGCTTTTTCACACAGAGCGTGGTGGGTATATGGAACGAGCTGCCAGAGGCGGTAGTTGAGGCAGGTATTATAACAACATTTCAAAGACATTTGGATATTATATGGATGGAAAGGTTTAGAGGGATATAGGCCGATCATGGGAAGATAGGACTAGTGTAGATGGGCATCTTGGTTGGCATGGGCAAGTTGAGCTGAAGGGCCTGTTTCTATGCTGTATGTCTCTATGACCTTGGAGAAATCATCTTTTTTCCCATCCTGGTTATTGGATATATGGTCTAACAGG
The DNA here is from genome assembly GCA_038087875.1 of Malacoraja senta. Taxonomy (NCBI): domain Eukaryota; kingdom Metazoa; phylum Chordata; class Chondrichthyes; order Rajiformes; family Rajidae; genus Malacoraja; species Malacoraja senta. The sequence goes on along the minus strand of JAXLNO010000813.1, from coordinate 14,828 downwards.
AACCTAAGAACCATGACCAGGTTCAAGAACAGCGTGTTCCCAGTGATCATCAGGCTCTTGAACCACCCTGGACAATGTTAATCACAACCCTACATCAGCAACAATCTATGATTGACTGCACAATGTGCATCAGTTTGCATTATTATGGTCTGGTTACTTAGTATCACTGATCATTTCTTGCATTATTGTTTATTGTACATTGATCGATTGATTGTGTTCTATTCTGGTCTGGGTGCAAATAACACTTTTGATTGGTATTGATCGATTGAAAGATACAGAATGGAAACAGGCTCTTCAGCCCAACGACTCCATACTGACCATCGACCACTTGTTCACACTATTTCCATGTTATCCCACTTTCGCATCCACTCCCTACATACTAGGGGAAATTTACAGCGACCAATTATGGTACAAACCTGCATGTCTTTGGGATGTGGGAGGAAACTGGAGCACCCAGAGGAAACCCACGTTGTCACAGGGAGAACGTGCAAACTCCACACAGGCAGCACCCAAGGTCGGGATCGAACCCCGGATCTTTGATGCTTTGAGCTAGCGGCTCTACCAGCTACGCAACTGTGCCGCCCGACTAATTTTGATCTAAATATGCTTTATCACACATGAACCAAGGTAAAAGATTTGGAGAATGATGCTCTCAATTTTTACACAGGCCAAAAATCTGTAACATCTGTCATCTACGCAAAAATGTTGTTAGCTGTGAAATTTCAGTGGGCGAGCTTCTGCCCAACTCCAAGGCAATGGGGTGGGGAGTTCTGTCTTATGTTGGTTTAACATCCATTTAAAGCATTGCACATTTGATTGTCATGCAATTCCTCAGAGTGGGTGAGGTAGATGGTCTCTCAGTGTTGTTATTACGGTGTTGACATCCTATTCTGGGTTATTTTATTGACTGATTTCCACTCCTCTGCTGCCCTGAACACACCTCTGGATCACCACTTCGAAAGGCTCGATAACATCCAATATCTTAACTTCTCTGCGTTCAGACCCTGGGGAACTCAGTGATGATGCTGGTAGAGCCGCTGTTCAACAGCTCCAATGATCCAGGTTCAATTCTGACCTTGGGTGCTATCCGTACGGAGTTTGTACGTTCTCCCTGTGACCACATGGGTTTCCCCCGGGTGGTTCGGTTTCCTCCCACACTGCAAAGAGGTGCAGGCTTGTAGGTTAATTGGCCTCTGTAAATTGTAGGTTGTGGGGAAGGGGGGTTGGGGGTGTGTGGAGAGGGGGCAGGAGAATGAGAGGTCAGTTGATGTGTCTGTGAGATAGAATTAGTTAATTAACTCATCGTTTTACTTCGGAGTCACGTGAAATCTTACTATTGATTGTCATACGCGCAATTGCAGTGATTTACAGGTACAATGAATGTCTTACCTGCTGCAGCATTACAGGCACATAAACATGCTGAAATGCTGCCTGGATAAGAGGCAAGGAGAGGTTGGATAAACTTGTATTGTTTTCTCTAGATCGATGGAGGTTTAGATGGAGGCTTTTATTTTAGTTTAGAGATACAATGCGGAAACAGGCCCTTCGTCCCACCGAGTCCATGCCGACCAGAGATCCCTATACCCAAGCACTATCCTTCACACCAGAGGTAATTTACAACTTTTTAACCAAAGTCAAATGAACCAACTAAGCTGTACGCCTTTGGAGTGTGGGAGGAAACCGGAGCACCTGGAGTAAACCCACACGGACATGGGAAGAACGTGCAAACTCCATACAGAGAGCGCCCATGGTGAGGATCGAACCTGGGTCTCTGGCGCTGGAAGCCAGCAACTCTACCACTGCGCCACCGTGCCTCCCTTGTGAGAAGCATATACAATTTGAGGCACAGATCAGGTAGACAGTCAGAACATTTTTCCCAGGACGGAAAGGTCCAAGACCGGAAGGCATAGCTACAAGTTGAGAGGGGGGACAGGGATATGTGGGGCTGTTTTTTTACGCAGATGGTAGCGTGTGCCTGGAACGTGCTGCCAGGGGTGATGGTGGAGGCAGATATCAGATGCATTTATGAGGCTTTTAGATAGGCACATGGAAGTGCAGGGAATGTATGGATATCGATTATGCACAGGCAGAGGAGATCAGTTTAACTTGACATCAAGTTCGGCCAAATATTATGGGCCGAAGGACCCATTCCTGTGCTCTGCTCTACTATGTTCTATGTTCTTTGTTCTATGTTCTACTTTCTATGACAAATTAAACATAAATCACATATATTTTCTACAAAACAAAGAAAAATAACAAAGACTGCAAAAAAAAAGCAAAAACACAATTAGAAAATCAAGTCTATGGCAGCGCGAGAGGTGGTTCATAGTGTGGGATGTTATAGTTAGAGGTACAATAAAGGTGGATGTTACACTTTTCAGGCTTCTATATCTTCTTCCTGATGGCAGGAGTGATAAGAGAGTGTGGCCAGGGTGGTGTGGATCTTTTCGATGGTGGGGAGGTCAGTACCTGTGATGGACTGGGCAGTGTCACCACTTTTTGCAGTCTTCTTCGCTCCTGGGCATTTGAGTTACCAAACCATGCCATGATGCAACCAGTGAAAGAGAGTCAATAGTTCAAGGTCGGGTGGGTGGCGCGACCCACGTCGCAGCGGCCTCTGCAGTCCGTCTGTCTTTTTTTTTTGTTGTTGTTGGTTGTTGGTTTGTTGTTGGTTTTTGTTTCGTTTGAGTTTCGTTTATAGTGGGGGTTTTTACTGGGTATGTGTGGGGGGGCGGGGGATGGTGGGGGGGGGGGTGGGGTAAACTTGTAAAATATTTTCCCTGCACCGGAGACCCGACCTTTCTCTGTCAGGTCTCCGTTGTCGTTGGGGCCTAGCACCGTGGGGCGGCCTCCAACCGGAATGACCTGGGACTCCAGTCGCGGAGCCGGCGGACTTACTCACCATCGCGAAATTGGCCGAGTTCGGAACAGGAGGAGAGGTGGTGGCGTGCTGCTGCAGCCCGACCCCGGAGATTCGGAGGCTCCAGCCGCCGGCCCGGTGGACGGTGACATCGGGAGCTCGCGGGTCCCTGGTGGGAGACCGCTTTTCGGAGCTCTCGCAACGGCAACTTCTCCCGCCCAAGTTGCGGGGTTGAAAAGGACCTGGAGCAGGGCCTTATATCGCCCGGCGTGGCTTTAATGGCCGCGGGACTTGCTAGCGCCCACTGGGGCTCCAACATCAATACCCAGAGCGCGGCCTTGCATCGCCCGGCGCGGCCTTAATGGCCGCGGGACTCATTTACCATTGCCCGCCGGGGGCTTTGACTTTGACATCGGGAGGAGAATGAGGAGAGCAGGGGAGAGACAAGACTTTGCCTTCCATCACAGTGAGGAGGAGATTCGCTGTGATGGATGTTTGTGTAAATTGTGTTGTGCCTTGGTTCTTTTTACTTGTTTGTATGACTGCAGAAACCAAATTTCGTTTGAACTTAAGGCCCTGTCCCACGGGCAGGCGGTTACAGGCGGTAAGCGCAGCGTAGCAGGAAGTGGGGACAAAGCGGCTGCCGTGCGGGTGCCACCCACGAGCATGCGGCAAGCGCAACCTAACCGGAAGCGGTTGCCGCGCGGAGGCCGAGTGTTTACCGTACGGCCTGTCCCACGAGCATGCGAATGCATGCGGCGAGCGCGGCGTTCGGGTGATGACATCATCGCGCAATGCAACGCGCTACGCGATGACGTCGAGATGGCTCGCGGCGTTCAGGCAGTGCTCGCGGCGTCCAGGTGGTGCTCGCGGCGTCCAAGCGGTGCTCGCGGCGAAGAGGCGGCAGCTGGGCGGCAGGCCGTTGCCGCACGAGATTTTTGGACAGTGTCAGTTTTTCTCAGCACTGCGCGGTGTCGGGACCAACTACATACGGTTCCGCCGATCTGCGTGGGACCGACCCCGTGGGCCCCGCGCAGTCCCCACTTCCTGCTACGCCGCGCTTCACCGCCTGTAACCGCTTGCCCATGGGACAGGGCCATTAGGTTCAAATGACAACAAATATATTGTATCATTGTATCATTGTATCATTGTATCATAGTTAAGTTTAATGTCATGCAGTGTTCAAGAGCCTGAAGGTTGTGGGGCAGAAGCTGTTCTTAAACCTAGTGGTCTCAATTTTTAAAACTCCTCTACCTTCTTGCCAATGGTAGGAGTGAAATTAAAGCATGGACAGGCTGGTGTGGGTCCTTGACGATGCTCAAGTATCAAGAGTGTTTAATAGTCATATGTACCGACAGTGGAACAATGAAATCCTAACTTACAGCAGTGTAAGTCTATACATATTGAGTCTATGGCAATAAAACTCAACCACCTTATTTTACTTCGGAGTCACGTGAGTGACTTCGTGAAGAACCCGCTCAGTGCGCAGGCGCGGCATTACGCCAGCAGTGCAACAGCGGCGGCAGCTGGAGGAAGGCGCACCGGCTGCATTTTGGAAACGGACCGTTGGGTGAGTATATTCAACTAAGTCTAACAGAGAAAGAGAGGGTGGGTGTTCTTAGCAAATAAGTACACTCACCAGAAGACTCTCCAACAGAACTGCCCCAAGCTCAACTCCACCAGAGGAGCGTTTAATCTCAGGGGGGCAGCAACAGGCGGCAGGAATGCTCATAGAGCGCTCCGCTATCCCCGACACCGAGCCGAGCCCAGTCCCGCTAATGCCTGCACAGCGGACAGGGAGCAAAGCCATGAGAGCAACCGGCAGGTAATGTCTAATTTGTCGGATGGGGACATGTCTCCACCTACACGGAGGAGAGACAGCCGCCAGAGCTTACAACAGCTCTTGGAGCAGATGCTCCAGCGAGCTACGCAGAAGGAGCGTTCTCGTGGAGGTAGGTCAGGCACCTCCTCCACAGTGTCTTGGGCACTGCCCTCTGCTCCCTCATTACTGGAGGCTAGCATTGGTGACCAGGGTTGGGCTGGTCTGGAAAGGGGCTGGCGGAAGAATTCGGCAGTATGCAAGGGGTGCAGGAGCAGGAAGAGCTGCTGGGTGTGGTGGACCGCTATGTAGCATCCCCACGTGCTGGAAGACTGCTGGAACCAAACATTTTTTTTAAATAATTTTTTTAATAGAAGTACGGTAGATTACAGTAATGTACAACACGTATATATTAATACATTTTTTGTACCGCTTCACTTTTTTAAACTTTAAGAAAGAAAAAGAAAGAAGTAAGAAAAGTGAAGAAAGTGCGCAAAGGTTGTGAAGTGCAAAAGAGTGTTGGGAAAAGAAAGCCCCTTAGAAAAGAAGTTAGAGAAGGAAGTAAAGTTAGAAAATAGACCCTAGAAAAGAAAGAGAAAGAAAGAAGGAACAATCGCTCTATTATAACTCTTATAACATACTTCATAGAGAAGGAACTACCAACCAAGTCTGTTTTTGTTTTACCTCCCATTACCAGGTCCAGATACCTTTTATTTATTTATTTGTTTTTCTAAATTACTATTGCACCTCATGCTTGTAATAGGTCCAAAAACGTAGACCACGTCTTTTGAAATTGGTCTACTTTGCCTACTAGGAGGAATCTCATCTCTTCCAGATGTAATGTTTCCAACATATTTGATGTCCACATTTTTATTGTTGGTGTGGGCGCATTTTTCCAGAATTTAAGTATAAGCTTTTTTCCCATTATTAGCCCATAATTGAGTAAATTCTTCTGATACACGTTTAATTCAGGAATACCTTCCGATATTCCAAAGATAATCCATTCTGGTTTTGGTACCAGTTTTATTTTGATTAATTTTGAAAAAATATCAAATATTTCAAACCAGAATTTTTGGATTTTTGTACAAAAAACAAAAGAATGTGCTATGGTAGCTTCTTGACATATACATTTATCACAGATTGGTGAGACGTTAGGAAAGATTTTATTTAGTTTGGTTTTTGAATAATATAATCTATGTAATGTTTTAAATTGGATAAGCGTATGTCGTACGTTGATCGAGCATTTATGCACCTGTAATAAATGATTATCCCAACTCTCTTTTGAAATTTTTATACCTAGATCTTGTTCCCAATCTCTTCTAATTCCATCTGTTGTGGGTATTTCTATGTTTAAGATGATATTATATAAGTATGATATTAAATTAACTGATTCCGCCTTTGTCTTCATTGCTTCATCTAGTAAGTCGGAAGGCATATTATAATAATCTTTTGTGTGTGTTTTCAAATAGTCACAGATTTGTAGATATTTAAAATATTGATTATTTTTCAAATTATATTTCAGTTGTAGTTGTTGGAATGATAGTAATTTTTCTAATTCATACAGATCTTCGAGCGTTTTGATTCCCATTCTTTCCCATTGTATAAATGCTTTATCTATGATTGAAGGTTTAAACGATGGGTTATTGACTATTGGTATTAAGAGAGATAGGTTTCTTAATTTTAGATTCTGTTTTATTTGCTTCCATGTTCTAATAGTGCTATATATAATTGGATTTTTATTATAATTTTTATTATTCAAATTTATTGGAGAGAGAATAATCGCTCCTATATTATTCGGGGAGCAATCCCCTTTTTCCATTATAATCCAGTCCACCTGCTGGGCAGAATTGTCCAGCAGGTGAATCATATTTTTAATATTTACTGCCCAGTTATAATACATAAAGTTAGGGAGCGCTAGACCCCCCAACTCTTTTCGTTTGTTAAGGTGTGTTCTTTGTATTCTGTGGGATTTGTAATCCCATATAAAATTTGTAATGTCTGAGTCCAGTTTTTTGAAAAACTTTTTTGGGAGATATATAGGTATTGATTGAAATAGGTAAAGGATTTGTGGTAAGAAAATCATTTTTATAGCATTTATCCTACCTATTAAGGACATCGGAAGTGTTTTCCAAAATTTAATCAAATTATTTAATTTCTTAAGTAGGGGATTATAATTAGCTTTAAACATATCATGGTAATTTCTAGTGATCTCAATTCCTAAATATTTGAATTTTTCCATAGCTATTTTAAAAGGGAATTTCCTGAGATGTGTTGAGTCTTTTGGTTTAATCGACATAATTTCACTTTTGTTCCAATTTATTCTATATCCTGAAAAGGATCCAAAGTCCTCAATTAAGTTTAATATATTTGGTATACTAATTTGTGGTTTTGTGATGTACAGTAGTACATCATCAGCATATAGGGATAGTTTGTTGTTTGAATATTTTGTGTTATAACCGTGAATATTCGAGTGTGTTCTTATTTTTTCAGCAAGGGGTTCAATTACCAAAGCAAATAACAGCGGTGATAGTGAACATCCTTGTCTGTTGCCCCTAGATAATTCGAATTTTGAAGATAATATATTATTAGTTAGTATTCTAGCCGTAGGTTTGTTATATAGTAGTTTTATCCATGCAATAAAGTTTTCTCCCAATTGGAATTTTTGCAATACTTTGATCATATAGTCCCATTCTACTTGATCAAACGCTTTTTCTGCGTCCAGTGAGATGATAGCTAACTCTTGGTCATAAGATTTATGTGAATGCATTATGTTAAGCAAACGTCTCAAATTATTAAATGAGTGTCTCTTAGGTATAAATCCTGTTTGATCCTCATGTATTAGTCTACTAACATACTTGCTTAATCTATTGGCTAATGTTTTTGCTATTATTTTCTGATCCGTATTTAACAAAGCAATAGCTCTATATGATCCTGGTTCTTCTATATTGCTGGAACCAAACATGGCGGCCAGCATCAATCATCTGTCAAATAAGCCCTTGCAGGAGAAGGTACTTCTTGAGGTGCTTGAATTTTATACAGCACCAGAGAACTGTGAGGCCCTCAGAGTGAAGACTGTGAACAGCCAGATCTGGGGTCACGTGGGGTCAAACATGTGTAACCATGAAATCAAGCTACAGCGGATCCTAAGGCTCCGGACGTCGGCCATTACAGCCTTTGCTCGTTCTGTGCAAAGTACGGAGATGGATACTTGCCAGCAGGATGTGCTGGCACTGATGTGCAATACACAATCTCCGGCAGGGAAACATAAGACCTGCCCTCAATCCCAAATTTGCTGGGTTGTGCAGAGCCCCAGCTGCAGAGACGGATGCTCTGTTATTTGGGAAAGACCTCAACAAAAAACTGAGGGACATGGAGGAAGCAGCGACATCTTTCGGCCTCATGAGGGCAGGCCCTGGGACGAGCAAACCAAGAGCTACAAATACCCAAGCGGCAGCACCCCATGACATCCACCAGTCGACGTCCTCAATATGGGACTGGTGAAAGCTCGGGGACCACATTTTATCCCCAAAAGATCTTTTTTAGATCAGGGCCCACAGCGGACCCCATGGAAAATGCGCCACCCCCCAACATCGCCAGCACATCAGACAAGCAAAACCTACAAAAACATCAGGAAAGAAACACCACTGAACATGGAGGTAGGTGGGTCTGGTTCCTGCCAGCATATAGAGAATAAGGGTGCTTTACTAACAGAGGGGAGCTTACACTGGTTTAAAGAAGCATGGGTTACTGTCACGTGTGATAAGTATATACTCAACAGCATTAGTGGAGAGGTCATCCAAAAGACCAAACATGAACCTTTGGAATTTGTATCAAATAAAACCAAAAAAGATGGTGGATGTCGCATCATCATTGCCTTAACATCACTAAATAAGTTTGTTGAGTATATACATTATAAAATGGAGACAGTTGTTACTGCCAAACAACTGATTTCCAAAGGATACTTCATGGCAAGCATTGATCTGAAAGATGCTTACTATCTAATACCCATACACAAGGATCATTGCAGATACCTACAATTTATCTGGTTGGGGCAGCTGAGGCAGTACAACGCATTGCCCAATGGGCTAACCTCAGCCCCAAGATTATTCATCAAAATATTGAAAATAGCCATGGCAAGACTAAGAAACAAACACGTATTGTCATGGCATACCTGGATGATATTCAGATAGTAGGGAAAACTATGGAATTGGCTGTGGCAGCAGTATCAGCTACAAAATAGCTCCTCGAAACTCTGGGGTTCGTCCTACATCCAGATAAATCTAAGTTGAAGCCATCCACTATTATGGACTACCTGGGCTTCACAATTAACTCAGTCCATATGACTGTTACTTTGCCAAAAGGAAATTAAAAAAAAAAAAAAAAAAAAAAAAAAAATTGGTTGCATTAGCACAATCATGCAACTATTTAATGGTCAACAAAGGACCAACTATTCGACAAGTCCCAAGAGTGATTGGGAAAATGGTAGCAGCATTTCCAGCTACACAATGCGGACCTTTGCACTATCAAAATTTACAAACAGCAAAGGTACAGGCACTAAAACGACATACAGGTCACGATGTTCGTGTCATGTAATTACCCACTGAAGCAATATCAGCTACAGTGGTGGGCAGAAAATGTTTGGCATAGTTTCAGCTCTATCATCATCACTAACCTTACTTTAGTTCTTCAAACAGATGCCAGTGCTCAAGGCTGGGGAGCAACTTACTCCATATCCAGCACAGGTGGTAGATGGACTAACCTAGAGTCATCATTACTACTGACACTGGGCATTAACTATCTAGAGATGTTGGGTGCCTTTTATGGGTTAAAAGCATATGTAGCTAATATGCAGCACTTGCATGTTCGGTTACAGATTGATAATACTACGGTGGTGGCTTATATTAACCATATGGGCGGCATAAAATCATTATCATGCGACAAATTGGTCAATGTGATTTGGCTATGGTGTGTCGAAAGACATATTTGGCTATCAGCTACTTATCTACCAGGTAAGCTAAACACAGTGGCAGACACCAGGTCACGCAAATTCAATGATAACATCGAATGGATGTTCAACCCTAAAGTATTTGCTAAAGTTATTAAGCAGTATGGAACGCCAGATATCGATGTATTTGCATCAAGACAAAATCACCAGTTACCTATATATGTCGCTTGGGAACCAGACCCAGAGGCAGCAGCGATACATGCCATCACGCTGGATTGGGGAAATGTCTTCTTCTATGCTTTCCCTCCCTTCTGCCTCATCAGTCGGGTACTTCGCAAAATACAGATGGACTCTGCTTCTGGAATTTTGATGGTGCCCGACTGGCCTACACAGCCATGGTTCCCGGTTCTACATGACATGGTGGTTGAGTCACCAATGGTCTTTCCCAGTGATCCAGGATTATTAACTCACCCAGTATCAGGCATAAGCCACCCATGCCATGAGAAAATTAAACTCCTGGGTTGCAGGCTTTGAATAGATCTTACCTGGAACAGGGATTGTCCGAACGAACCATCACCACCATGTCGGCATCCCTTTGAACATCCACCAAGAGGCAGTACTGAATCAGCATAAGAAAATGGGAGAAGTACTGCCAGGAAACAGGGACAACGTATGCAACAGCCACAGCCACCAACGTACTGGAATTCCTGGCCCATCTACACCATGATGAAGGGATCAGTTACAGTGCCATCAACACAGCGCGAAGTGCTCTTTCTGCTTATCTCAAACCAGCAGGACAACAGGCAATGGGATCCCATCCACTGGTGGTAAAACTGATGAAGGGCATTTATGATATCAAGCCCCTAAACCCAGGTATACCCATATTTGGGATATCAGTGTGGTCCTGACATACCTCAGGGAATGGCCACCAGCCAGATCCCTCAGCCTCGAGCAATCTACACTAAAGACGCTCATGTTGATGGCACTCGTATCCGCTCAGAGGGTCCAATCACGACAAGTTAAAGCTGGACAACATGGTGACCACCCCAGATCAGATCACATTCATCATACAGGGTCTGGTGAAGCAAAGCAGGCCAGGAACAGCTAATCCACTGGTGGTATTCCGGGCCTACCCACAAAAGCCACGGTTGTGTGTCGTGACCCATCTACAACATTACATAGACACAACCCACAATATCAGAGGGAGTGAAAAAGCCTTATGGGTCAGCCACAAGTAACCTCATGGCCGGGTAACGAGCCAAACCATTTCAAGATGGCTCAAACAGGTACTGAAGGCTGCCGGAATAGATACTAATACATTTAAATCTCATTCCACTAGGGCAGCATCTACATCAACGGCCGACAGAATGGACGTACCGGTTGACCATATTCTGAATACAGCAGGATGGTCGAGGGAAACGACATTCAGAACTTTTATAATAAGCCGTTGATGAAACCTGATTTATTTGCAGAGAAAATATTACAAGCTGCAAATATTTAAGTTAAGCCCGGGGGAGCACTTTAATTTTGTTATTGTTAATAACTACCTTTTGTGTTTCTTGAGAAACAGATTCATAGGTTGATTACGATAACACTTCCTCCCTCAAGAACTTTCGGCAGTGAGTGAAATAAAACTGTTACACGGTTTGAAATCACAGAGCTTTGAAATCTTCACGAAGTCACTCACGTGACTCCGAAGTAAAATAGTAAGATTAAACGAGAACTTACCAGTTTGAAGTTTGATCTGTATTTTATGAGGAGTTACGATGAGGGATTACGTGCCCTCCGCTCCCACCCTCATTATATGGATCAAACTAATAAATTGATGTCTCCTTTTCTTTACTATGTTTACTTCAAATACCTGTGTCTATCTGTGATTCCACACCGCTGCTTGGAAGTATGCCGCGCCTGCGCACTGAGCGGGTTCTTCACGTAATCCCTCATCGTAACTCCTCATAAAATACAGATCAAACTTCAAACTGGTAAGTTCTCGTTTAATCTTACTATTTTGAAGCATTCATGAATGGTGGAGGTATAATGTAGTCATGGAGTGATACAGTGTGAAAACAGGCCCTTCGGCGCAACTTGCCCACACCCGCCAACATGCCCCAGCTACACTACCTGCTTTTGGTCCATATCCTTCCAAATCCATCCTATCCATGTATCAGTCTATCTGTTTCTTAAATGTTGGGATAGTCCCTGCCTCAACTACCTCCTCTGGCAGATTTCCATACATCCACCACCCTTTGTGTGGAAAAAGTTACCCCTTAAAAAGTTACCTCTTAAAAATACATCAAACAAAAAACATTGAAATCATACTTCTACAATGCACTAAAACATGATTTCAATACATAAAATTTCAAAAAGTCCCTACCGTGGGAGGGTGGACACCTCCCACGGCCAGTGACCAGGTACCACCAAGGCCAGTGATCGGTGATCGCTCATCCTCCCCACTTTCAAAAATGCTCCGTGGCCCCTGTTTCAGACAGAGAGCACTGCCAGATGTGAGCGGGGAACTGAGGCCAGTTGTCCGTGATGTCTGGATCTCAATGCTCAGCGCTTCGTGTTTCGGAGTTAGCTAATGTTATTGATTTGTAATTAGCCTGATTTGTAATTAGTTGACAAAACCTTAATTTATTAATCCGGAATATCCTGGGGGATGGGATAAGTGTAATATTAAAATGACATGCAAGGTGTCAGGCTGTCTGTCACAACATACAGCCCCGATAACCCATTATTTCCTTCAGTTAAATATTGGGAAGGTAGCACTATTGTCATTTGCCACTCAACTATTATGTTTGTTTACCTCACTGACTATTTCTAACCCCCCCCCTCAAATTCCTTTGACAGGTTGAATAGAAATGTTCCCAATCTCATTGTTTTATTAATTGAACACGTAGATGAACATCCTCAAGGAGTGTAATCAGATGGAAACTGATTCAGATGCGATGTTTAACAGCTTGTTCAAAGAAGGGACATATTTTAAAGGAGTGACAGAGATACTTGCAGGGGAATGTGTGAGGAGGTTATTATTTGTCTTTAGTTTTAGCTTGAACCAGAACATCTGAAGATTCAAAGTTTAATGTAGTAATTGTGCTGATACTGACTCCAACCAACCACCTAATGAATATCAACCACTCTGGAGGTTTTATTTTTCTGATGCCATTTAAACTTCACTTGGATTTCAGTCACTTCAATGTAAAAGTAATTGGGAATGGGGAGCATTGGAACAAAAATTTACCCTCGGTACATATTAACTGTAATATAATAATGTATGCATGTTGGTAGGTGCAATCAAAACAAAGATTTTTAAAATCATTGTTGTGTTATTAATACCACAGAAAATATTATGTACTCTCAAGATCACATTTAATAGAATAATATTGCTTAAATATATAGTTATTGGACTTTGCATTTTGGAAAATTCCCAGCTGCGAGGAAGACAGCAAAATACTGAAAATATTGGGGGTGAAAGTGACTTCAGGACAGTTTGTTAGGAAAATGAAAGAAATGGTAACAGAATACTTATACAGCTGAGTGAGTATAATTTTATGGATAAACTAAACTAAATTAAGCATTGAATCTAAAACAGAATTCACTCTGCATTTCTACCTGTAGATTATGCCAGAATTATCGACATTAACAGTCTATACTTCATATTTCCATTATCTGCAGGGGATTCTTTTTTTTTCACACCTTGACATGTTGGGTTCTTGAAACAAGGTGAGTAGAGATCCAATAGAGACGAAAACACAAGGAACTGCAATTTCTGGTTTAACAAAAAAAGATACAAAATGCTGGAGTGACTCAACGGGTCAGGCTGTATCTCTGGGGAACATGGATAGGTTTAGTTTTGGTTTGCCTGACCCACTGTGTTACTCCAGCAATTTGTTTTGTTTAGAAACAGGCCCTTTGGCCCATTGAGTGCAAACCAACCAACGATCACCCATTCACACTAGTTCTATTTTATCCCACTTTCTCATCCACTCCCTGCACACTAAGGGGAATTTACAGAAGCCGATGAATAAACAAAGCTTCACTTCTTTGGAATGTGAGAAGAAACTGGAGCACCCGGAGAAAGCCCACGCGGTCACAGGTAGAACGTACAAACTACATACAGACAGCACCCATAGTCAGGATCGAACCAGGGTCTCTGTGCTGTGAGGCAACAACTCTACCACTGCGCCACAATTTATGTCTCTTTTCGAATAGAGATGCGATAGCCATGATCAAATCGAATAACAGGGGAGTCAAAATGAGCAGCTTGGCCTCCTTCTGTTTTAACATTTCACGCTTTATTATTTCCAATACGTCCAAATGAAACAATTCATTTCCATTCCCTTGGATCATCTGCTGTGAGGGTAATTATTGATTGGACAGCTGCAGTGAATGGACACGGTCCATTAAACCAGGAAGCGTTCTGTTTCAGCAACAAACAGATGGCTGATGAACGCACGAATACCAAAATAAGCGTTTTGGTATTCGTGCCTGATTTGGTAAGCGTGCCTGATTCCTCGGCTACAATCAGGACGGTCAGACCTGAGTGCTGGCTTGAGCATCAGTGTCTGGTCTAGGGTTACTGCGTAGCTCCTGTCAGTCTCTGTGCTCAGTTACCCAGACCATCACTGGGCAAGTGCTAAACTGGTCCTTGAGCTTATCTTTTATACAACATCAGGAAACTCATTCCAATGCTGCCAGCTGTCCTCAAGCGTCCTGTAAACAATTCAACATCCAGGAAACAGAAACTGGCCTCCACAGCAGACAGAACAGTTTTATTTTTGGCTGTGCTGTTCATCGTGTTCATTGGTAAGTTTCAGAAGCATTCCATCGCAAAGTTCTGTTACCATGCATCTCCAGGACAACTCATGAATCAAATGGGCAACTCAAGAACCATGAGGACAACAAATGAACCAAATGGACAACTCATTAACCAAATGGCAACAAGTCATGAACCAAATGGGCAATTCATAAACCAACTGGACAACTCATGAACCAAACGGGCAATTCATGACTATTGGGACGACTTATGAACCAAACAGCTCAACTCATGAACCAAAGGTGCAACTCGTTAATAATGGAGACAACACATGAACAATTGGGACAACTCATTAACCGTGGGAACAAGTCATCAACCAAGCAACTGACTCATGCACCGAATGGGCAACTCATGAACCAAATGGGAAACCCATGAATGACTGGAACAA
>JAXLNO010000812.1:32500-40102 GCA_038087875.1 Malacoraja senta | reverse complement strand
GAGAGGGAGAGAGAAGGGAAAGAAGGGAGAGAGGGGAGATGGAGAGAGAGAGAGGAGAGGGAGACGGGAGAGAGAGAGGGAGGGGAGAGAGAGGGGGAGAGAGAGAGGGAAAGAGGGGGAGTGAGAGAGGGGAGAGAGAGGAGAGAGGGGGAGAGAGAGAGGGAAAGAGAGAGAGAGAGGGAAAGAGGGGGAGTGAGAGAGGGAAAGAGGAGAGAGAGAGGGAAAGAGGGGGAGTGAGAGAGGGAAAGAGGAGAGAGAGGAGGGGCGAGGGGAAGAGGGAGGTGGCGGAGGAAGAGAGGGGGGCATGAGAAGCGGGGTGGGTGGGTGGGGGGGGTTAATTAATGATGTCTACTGTCAGGGTGGGGGGGGAGGGGGGGAGAGGCTGCTGGGGGAATGAAGGCTGCCAAGGGTGGGGGTGAGGGGGGAGAGTGTGACGGGGTGTTCAGGGCACCCCCAGGGGCAGGGTAAATGAGATGTAGTCCCCCATCGCCCCCCACTCGGGACGCAGGGTCTGGTAGATGGTGATCCAGGTGGTGAGGGCAGCGACCCAGACCGACAGCCCCAACGCGGACAACTTGACGTCTGGGGGAGACACAGAGAGAGGGGGGTCAGAGTACAGTCAACACTATCCCGTCCGCGTCCCACCTCTCCCCTCTCTATCCCCCCTTCTCCCTCTCCTTCTCCCACCTCCTCTCTCTCTCTCTCCTTCTCTCTCTCCCTCTCTCTCTCTCTCTCTCCTTCTCTCGCCCCCTCTCTCTCCCTCTCTCTCTCTCCTTCTCTCGCCCCCTCTCTCTCCCTCTCTCTCTCTCTCCTTCTCTCGCCCCCCTGTTCAGCTCAGTTTATAATGGAAAGACTATAAATGATTACAATCGAACCCCTCTCTATCTGCCCCTCTCTCCCTCTCCCCCTCTCTCCCTCTCTCTCCCCCCTTTCCTCCTCTCTCCCCCTCTCTCCTCCTCTCTCTCCCTCTCCCCCTCTCCTCCTTCTCTCTCCCCCTCTCTCCTCCCTCTCTCTCTCCCCCTCTCCCCCCTTTCCCCCTTCTCTCGATCTCCCCCTCCCCCTCTCTCTCCCTCTCTCTCCTCCCTCTCCCTCTCCCTCTCTCCCCCTCTCTCTCCCTCTCTCCTCCCTCTCTCTCCACCTCTCTCTCTCCCCTTTTTCCCCCTCTCTCTCTCTCTCTCTCCCTCTCTCTCTCCCTCTCTCTCCCCCCTCTCTCCCTCTCTCTCTCTCCCCCCCTCTCTCTCTCTCTCTCTCCCTCTCTCCCCCCCTCTCTCCCCCTCTCTCTCTCTCTCCCCTCGTTCAATCCCCTGCTCCCCCCCTCCAAACCCTGCTCTCTACCCCACCCCTCTTTGAATCTCTCTCTTCTCTCCCCCCCTCTCGCTCCCCCTCTCCGTTCTATCTCTCTCTAGGGGAGAGGAGAGGAGGAGGGGAGGAGAGGGAGGAGGGGAGGAGAGGGGAGGGGAGGGGAGGAGAGGGGAGGAGAGGGGAGGAGAGGGGAGGGGAGGGGAGGAGAGGGGAGGAGAGGGGAGGGGAGGGGAGGGGAGGAGAGGGGAGGGGAGGGGAGGAGAGGGGAGGGGAGGAGAGGGGAGGGGAGGAGAGGGGAGGGGAGGGGAGGGGAGGGGAGGGGAGGGGAGGAGAGGGGAGGGGAGGGGAGGGGAGGAGAGGGGAGGGGAGGAGAGGGGAGGAGAGGGGGGGAGAGGGGAGGGGAGGAGAGGAGAGGGGAGGAGAGGGGAGGAGAGGGGGGAGAGGGGAGGGGAGGGGAGGGGAGGGGAGGGGAGGAGAGGGGAGGGGAGGGGAGGGGAGGAGAGGGGAGGAGAGGGGAGGAGAGGGGAGGGAGGGGAGGGGAGGGGAGGGGAGGAGAGGGGAGGGGAGGAGAGGGGAGGAGAGGGGGGGAGAGGGGAGGGGAGGGGAGGGGAGGGGAGGGGAGGAGAGGGGAGGGGAGGGGAGGGGAGGAGAGGGGAGGAGAGGGGAGGAGAGGGGAGGAGAGGGGAGGGGAGGGGAGGGGAGGAGAGGGGAGGGGAGGGGAGGAGAGGGGAGGGGAGGAGAGGGGAGGAGAGGGGAGGGGAGGAGATGACTCACATTTCTTTATCTGAAGTTGTTCATTAAACTGTGGCTTCATGAAGGCCTCTTTGAAGAACCACCCGTAATTCACCCAGCCATAGGAAGGGGAGCAGCGCAAATCCACCTGTGGTCGGAGTAGAATTAGGCCATTCGGCCCATCAAGTCAAACCCAGCACCCGTGGTCAACAGACAATAGACAACAGGTGCAGGAGTAGAGGCCATTCGGCCCTTCCAGCCAGCACCACCATTCAATGTGATCACGGCTGATCATCCCCAATCAGTACCCCGTTCCTGCCTTCTCCCCATATCCCCTGACTCCGCTATCTTTAAGAGCCCTATCTAGCTCTCTCTTGAAAGCATCCAGAGAACCGGCCTCCACCGCCCTCTGAGGCAGAGAATCCCACAGATTCACAACTCTCTGGGTGGAAAAGTGTTTCCTCGTCTCCGTTCTAAATGGCCGACCCCTTATTCTTAAACTGTGTGTGTGTGTGTGGCCCCTGGTTCTGGACTCCCCCAACATCGGGAACATGTTTCCTGCCTCTAGCGTGTCCAAACCCTTAATAATCTTATATGTTTCAATGAGATGCCCTCTCATCCTTCTAAACTCCAGAGTGTACAAGCCCAGCCGCTCCATTCTCTCAGCGTATGACAGTCCCGCCATCCCGGGAATTAACCTGGTGAACCTACGCTGGGCTCCCTCAATAGCAAGAATGTCGTTCCTCAAATTAGGGGACCAAAACTGTACACAATACTCCAGGTGTGGTCTCACCAGGGCCCTGTACAACTGCAGAAGGACCTCTTTGCTCCTATACTCAACTCCTCTTGTTATGAAGGCCAACAGGGCCAAAACTGCACACAATACTCCAGGTGTGGTCTCACCAGGGCCCTGTACAACTGCAGAAGGACCTCTTTGCTCCTATACTCAACTCCTCTTGTTATGAAGGCCAACAGGGCCAAAACTGCACACAATACTCCAGGTGTGGTCTCACCAGGGCCCTGTACAACTGCAGAAGGACCTCTTTGCTCCTAGACTCAACTCCTCTTGTTATGAAGGCCAACAGGCCATTGGCTTTCTTCACTGCCTGCTGTACCTGCATGCTTACTTTCAGTGACTGATGAACAAGGACCCCCAGATCCTGTTGTACTTCCCCTTTTCCCAACTTGACGCCAAGTTGGACGGGATCGAACCCGAGGTCCCCGGCGCCGCGAGGCAGCGATTCCACCCGCTGCGCCACCGACCAGCCCAGACTCACCACGGGGGAATAGATCGGGCGGACGCACAGAGTCTCTCGTCCCGAGTAGGGGGATCGAACGCAGCGATTGCCCGTTCATAGACCAGTCCTGTGTTTAGTTCAGAGATACAGCGCGGAAACAGGCCCCGGAGAAAAAGCCACGCAGGTCACGGGGAGAGAACATGCGAACTCCGTACAGACAGCGCCCGTGGTCGGGATCGAACCCGGGTCTCCGGCGTTGTGAGGCGTCAACTCTACCGCTGCACCACCGTGTCGGCCCAAAAAACGCTGCCACTTACGGCTGTGAATTTTGGCCATCTTACTCGGAGTCCCCCTCCGCTGCGCAGGACGAGAGGATTTTTCCCATCGATGAAAAATAAAAGAGTTATTAGTGTTTAAAAAAATGTTGAGATGCTCTCTCCTGAAGGCCACGCCCCTTCCGGAGGGACTAAAAACCCGTAAGTGTTGAGTGCCTCAGTCAGTCTCTGCAAGATGGGGGAGCGAGAGGGCCACGTCTCTCAGTCTGAGCTGTGAATAACACTGAACACATGTCTACTAAACTGTGAGTGCCCTTAATGTGGTTTGAAAATGAAAAAGTGTTTTTTTGGTTTGAAAATGCAAAAGTGTTTTTTTTGGTTTGAAAATGTTTGCTAAAAGTGTTTTTTGGTTTGGAAAATGCTAAAGTTGCCTTTGGTTTGAGAATGCTAATATTGCCTTGCCTAATTGAAAAGTTGATTTGAGAATGCCTTGCCTAATTGAAAAGTTGATTTGAGAATGCCTTGCCTAATTGAAAAGTTGGTTTGAGAATGCTAAAGTTGCCTTGCCTAATTGAAAAGTTGATTTGAGAATGCTAAAGTTGCCTTGCCTAACTGAGAAGTTGGTTTGAGAATGCCTTGCCTAACTGAAAAGTTGGTTTGAGAATGCCTTGCCTAACTGAAAAGTTGGTTTGAGAATGCCTTGCCTAATGGAAAAGTTGATTTGAGAATGCCAAAGTTGCCTTGCCGTCTATATAATTAAGTCTAATCTTGACCACTTCCTGTTTGCGCTGTATATTGATTTTAGGAAAAACGCTACCACGTACAGCTGTGATTTTTGGCCATCTTACTCCCCCTCCGCTTATCAGGTGCCGAGGATTTTTCCCATCGATGAAAAATAAAAGAGTTATTAGTGTTTTAAAAATGTTGAGATTCTCTCCCCTGTCAATCATGCCATGAAGGCCACGCCCCTTCTGGTGGGAGAGGGGGAGGGACTATAAAACCCAGCAGTGTGGGCGTGGCTCAGTCTCTGCAAGATGGGGGAGGGAGAGGTCACGACTCTCTGTCTTTGGTGGCCTTGCACCCTGCTTGAAATGGTAGGAAACTGCACTCGAATTTGGTGGCCTTGCACCTTGCTTGAAGTGGCAGGAAACTGCATTTGAATTTGGTGGCCTTGCACCCCGCTTGAAGTGGGAAGAAACTGCACTCAAATTTAGTGGCCTTGCACCCTGCTTGAAATGGGAAGAAACTGCACTTGAATTTTGGTGGCCTTGCACCTTCCTTGAAGTGGGAAGAAACTGCACTTGAATTTGGTGGCCTTGCACCTTGCTTGAAGTGGCAGGAAACTGCACTCAAATTTGGTGGCCTTGCACCCTGCTTGAAGTGGGAAGAAACTGCACTCAAATTTAGTGGCCTTGCACCCTGCTTGAAGTGGCAGGAAACTGCATTTGAATTTGGTGGCCCTTGCACTCTGCTTGAAATGGAATTTCAAGGAATAGCCGTGAGTCAACTGCCCAGCCCACCAGCCTTGAGTGACTGAGCTGCCAGCCCAAGAATCCATTCGGCCCACAATGTCCATACTAGCCCTCTGGAAACAAGTCCCTTCAGCCCACAACACCCATATTAGCGCTCCAGAAAGCCCCCCCCCCCCCCACTGGCCACCAATATTGGAATTGGTGGAGAGGTGGAATATTGCGTTGGGGAACCAGCCCTCCCGTGTGATGCTCGGACCAACGGGCCCCACTTAGTCTAGTTGCAGACAATAGGTGCAGGAGGAGGCCATTCGGCCCTTCGAGCCAGCACCGCCATTCACTGTGATCACGGCTGATCATCCACAATCAGTTAGGTATGTTACAAAACTTGCCTTCAGCGGCGCTGCAGTTCTGCCGCTGGCCGTGTGCGTGACTTTGGCGCCTTTGAGGGGGGGGGGCGGGATTAAAATCGAGTTTTCTACCGCCTGTCGGAGGCGGATATCCTCGGGCTGCTAGCTGATGAAGAAAAACCGACCCGACTTCCGTTCCCGATTTTTTTTTTTTTAATCGCGAGACAATTTAATAATTGGATTAAAATTAAAAAAGCGACTTCTAACGCCCTCAACGCCTACAGCGTGAAGGATCGCAAGAACGGGACAAAACAAAATGTAAGTCGTGTATTTTACATATAACCTTGCTTCTTGGGGTGGCTTTAATCTAATTTCACGTTGGGAAAATGTGATTTGGGCCCCATACAAACCGGAAGTGTTTTTCCTGCCGATATGGGTTCAAATTCACTGCAAATGCAACGTTCCAATCGATCGCGTTCCAGAAAAACCCACTCGCAAGATAATTTAAACGCTCTTTTTTAATTGGACAGTCGTGTCATTAGAGCATCTAAATCATCTATATTTTGTGTTATTGTCAATATTTTTATACTAAATATCAGTTTTAGTCCCATGTATTGTGCAAAAAAATAAATGTTGATTATTATCAGCGTAGGTTCACCAGATTGATCCCTGGGATGGCGGGACTGTCATATGAGGAAATATTGAAAAGACTAGGCTTGTATTCACTGGCGTTTAGAAGGATGAGGGGAAGGGGATCTTATCGAAACATATAAAATTATAAAAGGACTGGACAAGCTCGATGCAGGAAAAATGTTCCCAATGTTGGGCGAGTCCAGAACCAGGGGCCACAGTCTTAGAATAAAGGGGAGGTCATTTAAGACTGAGATGAGGAGAAACTTTTCCACCCAGAGAGTTGTGAATCTGTGGAATTCCCTGCCACAGAGGGCAGTGGAGGCCAAGTCACTGGATGGATTTAAGAGAGAGTTAGATAGAGCTCTAGGGGCTGGTGGAGTCAAGGGATATGGGGAGAAGGCAGGCACGGGTTATGATTGGGGGACGATCAGCCATGATCACAATGAATGGCGGTGCTGGCTCGAAGGGACGAAGGGCCTCCTGCTGCACCTGTTTTCTACGTTTCTACATTGAGTGGATGTTTGTAGATTAATTTATGGGAATTAAACATTAAATTCCTTCCATCTGGCAAATATATTCATGACAGTGAGATTTAAAAATCATGCTATATCGTGAATTCTTGTGTGAATGGGATTAGTTTGTTATTTGGACAGAAACATAGAAACATAGACAATAGGTGCAGGAGTAGAGGCCATTCGGCCCTTCGAGCCTGCACCGCCATTCAATATGATCATGGCTGATCATCCAACTCAGTATCCGTACCTGCCTTCTCTCCATACCCCCTGATCCCTTTAGCCACAAGGGCCACATCTAACTCCCTCTTAAATATAGCCAATGAACTGGCCTCAACTACCCTCTGTGGCAGAGAGTTCCACAGATTCACCACTCTCTGTGTGAATTTTTTTTTTCTCATCTCGGTCCTAAACGATTTCCCCCTTATCCTTAAACTGTGACCCCTTGTCCTGGACTTCCCCAACATCGGGAACAATCTTCCTGCATCTAGCCTGTCCAACCCCTTAAGAATTTTGTAAGTTTCTATGAGATCCCCCCCTCAATCTTCTAAATTCTAGCGAGTACAAGCCAAGTCTATCCAGTCTTTCTTCATATGAAAGTCCTGCCATCCCAGGAATCAGTCTGGTGAACCTTCTCTGTACTCCCTCTATGGCAAGAATGTCCTTCCTCAGATTAGGAGACCAAAACTGCACACAATACTCCAGGTGTGGTCTCACCAGGGCCCTGTACAACTGCAGAAGGGCCTCTTTGCTCCTATACTCGACTCCTCTTGTTATGAAGGCCAACAGGCCAAAACTGTATGCAATACTCCAGGTGTGGTCTCACCAGGGCCCTGTACAACTGCAGAAGGGCCTCTTTGCTCCTATACTCGACTCCTCTTGCTATGAAGGCCAACAGGCCAAAACTGCACACAATACTCGAGGTGTGGCCTCACCAGGGTCCTGTACAACTGCAGAAGGGCCTCTTTGCTCCTATACTCGACTCCTCTTGCTATGAAGGCCAACAGGCCAAAACTGCACACAATACTCCAGGTGTGGTCTCACCAAGACCCTGTACAACTGCAGTAGAACCTCCCTGCTCCTATACTCAA
>JAXLNO010000812.1:0-30000 GCA_038087875.1 Malacoraja senta | reverse complement strand
TTAAGAATTTTGTACGTTTCTATAAGATCCCCCCTCAATCTTCTAAATTCCAGCGAGTACAAGCCGAGTCTATCCAGTCTTTCTTCATATGAAAGTCCTGCCATCCCAGGAATCAGTCTGGTGAACCTTCTCTGCACTCCCTCTATGGCAAGAATGTCCTTCCTCAGATTAGGAGACCAAAACTGCACACAATACTCCAGGTGTGGTCTCACCAAGACCCTGTACAACTGCAGAAGGACCTCTTTGCTCCTATACTCAACTCCTCTTGTTATGAAGGCCAACAGGCCAAAACTGTACGCAATACTCCAGGTGTGGTCTCACCAGGGCCCTGTACAACTGCAGAAGGACCTCCCTGCTCCTATACTCAAATCCTTTTGCTATGAATGCTAATATGACGAAGGGCCTGTTTCCGCGCTGTTTCTCTAAACTTTCTTTCTTTCTTTTAAAATCTTTTCATTAGCCTTTTTTCCCCCCAAAACATAAATAAATAATAAATATAACAATGATATTAATACATAGGGATGAGGATTACATTCATGTTTAAGAAGGAACTGCAGATGCTGGAAAATCGAAGGTAGACAAAAATGCTGGAGAAACTCAGCGGGTGCAGCAGCATCTGTGGAGCGAAGGAAATAGGCAACGTTTCGGGTTGAGACCCTTCTTCAGACTGATAGGGGGTGGGGAGAAGAAAGGGAAAAAGGCGGAGGAGGAGCCCGAGGGCTGGGGGAGGGGAGGAGACAACCAGAGGGCTGATGAAGGGGAGGGGACAGCAAGGGCTAGCAGAATTGGGAGAATTCAACGTTCAGGCCACCAGGGTGCAGGCTGCTCAAGCGCAATATGAGGTGCATTTCCTCCAATTTCCGGTGTTGCTCGCTGTGGCCATGGAGGAGACCCAGGACAGAGAGGTCAGATACGGAATGGGAGGGGGGAGTTGAAGTGCTGAGCCACCGGGAGGTCAGGTTGGCCATTGCGGACCGACCGGAGGTGTTCGGCGAAACGATCGCCAAGCCTCCGCTTGGTCTCATCGATGTAGATCAGCTGGCATCTAGAGCAGCGGATGCAATAGATGAGGTTGGAGGAGATGCAGGTGAACCTCTGTCGCACCTGGAACGACTGCTTGAGTCCTTGAATGGAGTCGAGGGGGGAGGTGAAGTGTTGCATCTCTTGCGGTTGCAAGGGAAAGTGCCCGGGGAGGGGGTGGTACGGGAGGGAAGGGAAGAATTGACAAGGGAGTTACAGAGGGAGCGGTCTTTGCGGAAGGCAGACATGGGGGGAGATGGGAAGGATTACATTCATAACAGATTTAACCTGAATATGAGTCCAGTGTCAAAATACACATTGAATATAGACCTTCTTCAGGGAACGGGGGTTCCCCTCCTCCACCATAGATGAGGCTCGCACCAGGGTCTCTTCCATACCCCGCAACACTGCTCTCTCTCCCCATCCCCCCACTCACAACAAGGGCAGAGTCCCCTAGTCCTCACCTTTCACCCCACCAGCCGTCACATACAACAAGTGATCCTCCGTCAGTTTCGCCACCTCCCAACGTGACCCCACCACTCGCCACATCTTCCCATCTCCCCCCATGTCTGCCTTCCGCAAAGACCGCTCCCTCCGTAACTCCCTTGTCAATTCTTCCCTTCCCTCCCGTACCACCCCCTCCCCGGGTACTTTCCCTTGCAACCGCAGAGATGCAACACTTGTCCCTTCACCCCCCCCCCCTCGACTCCATTCAAGGACCCAAGCAGTCGTTCCAGGTGCGACAGAGGTTCACCTGCATCTCCTCCAACCTCATCTATTGCATCCGCTGCTCTAGATGCCAGCTGATCTACATCGGTGAGACCAAGCGGAGGCTTGGCGATCGTTTCGCCAAACACCTCCGGTCGGTCCGCAATAACCAACCTGACCTCCCGGTGGCTCAGCACTTCAACTCCCCCTCCCATTCCGTATCCGACCTCTCTGTCCTGGGTCTCCTCCATGGCCACAGCGAGCAACACCGTAAATTGGAGGAAATGCACCTCATATTCCGCTTGGGCAGTCTACATCCTGGGGGCTTGAACATTGAATTCTCCCAATTCTGCTAGCCCTTGCTGTCCCCTCCCCTTCATCAGCCCTCTGGTTGTCTCCTCCACTCCCCCAGCCCTCGGGCTCCTCCTCCGCCTTTTTCCTTTTTTCCTTTCTTCTCCCCACCCCCTATCAGTCTGAAGAAGGGTTTCGGCCCGAAACGTTGCCTATTTCCTTCGCTCCATAGATGCTGCTGCACCCGCTGAGTTTCTCCAGCATTTTTGTCTACCTTTGAATATAGACCTCCCGGTCTCTATGTTAAATATAGTTAAATGCTTAAAAGGAAAATTATTTATCCAAGAAATTTCAACAATTTAAGTCCCTGTTTGTCGTCAAGTCCCTTCCTCCGTATAACGGTAAAATGATTTTTATAACGGTTCGAGCGGGAGCAATTTATGTCGTGTGATAATGTTGAATAAATCTTCCCCAAGTCTTATCAAATGTAACCAAGGGTTCAACAATGTCACTCCTGATTTTTTTCTAAATTTAAAACATGATATCGTTTCAGAATACCAGTGGAGTGTGGGCGGAGGGTTAGAGTCGTATCTCCAAACTAAACACAGGACTCGTGGGTGAGCGAGCGATCGCTGGTCGGCACGTACTCGCTAGGCCGAAGCCTGTTTCCGCTCTGTATTTTAGTTTAGTTCAGAGATACAGCGCGGAAACAGGCCCTTCAGCCCACGAGTCCGTGCCGACCTGCGATCCCCGCACACTAACACTATCTAGCAATGTTACAACATTTTGAGATTTTTAAAAATAAAGTTCTGCAATTTATCCCATCAGATAAAGCTTAAAAAGAAGTTTAATTTGACACCGAATTCACTTTCATATCTTCAGTATTAAAGAAGTTATGGCCATTTTCATACTCGGAAATTAGCATCTTGTTCCCTATTGCTTTTCCATTGACTTAACACAAAAGCTGTGATCGAGGACAGTTAAAAGCCCATAACTTTCTTAAAAATTATGATAACTGAAAGAAATTTTCAGTTATTATAGATTGAAGCATTCTGAAACAAATATGAAACAATCTTACTTAGAAGACATGAAAGTAAAGCATATAATTAGTTAGTTACCTAATTGTAGCTAATTACAAAATTCAATTACTAGATCTAAATATCTATCAATTTCTTAAGAATAGATTAACATTTTAAATAGCCTAAGTGTCCAAATAACATTCACACAATAATTCACAATATAACATAATTTTTAAATCTAATTTTCATGAATTTACCAGGCCAAATGGAAGGAAATTGAATGTTTAATACCTGTAAATTAATGGGGATTTAAATCAACTTGTGAGTGAGGATTTCTGGAACGCGATCTTTTGGAACGTTCATTTGCGGTGAATTTAACCCCGTTTTGGCATGAAAAATACTGCCGTTAGTTCGGGGAATAAAATCACCGTGTCGCATGAAAAATGTGAATTAAAGGCTTCTTAAGAAGCACTTTTATACATTTAAAGAAACCACTTTCGTCTACCTGTCCCGTGTGTGAAATCCGTCCCCGTTATCAGCGTTGACGCTTCAGGAGCTGCTTTTGAAATTACTCCAGCGCTGACATTGACGATTTAATAAAAATAAAAAATTCACAAAACGCCACTAGGAACGATTTGTCAGCAAACGCTTGTACTCCAACAAAATATAATTCAGGACAAGGGAGGAGAAACCCGCGTTTTAACCCCGCCCCCCCCTTAAAGGCGCCAAAATCGCGCACACGGCCAGTGGCGCCACTGAAGGTAAGTTTTGTAACATACCTACACCATCCCTCATACACACACACACTGGGGGAGAATTTACAATCTTTACCAGAAGCCAATTAACCTACAAACCCGCACGTACGTCTTTGGAGTGTGGGAGGAAACCGGAGCGCCCGGAGAAACCCACGCGGGTCACGGGGAGAGAGAACGTACATACTCCGTATAGACAGCGCCCGTGGTCGGGATGGAACCCGGGTCTCTGGCGCCGTGAGGCAGCAACTCTACCCGCTGCGCCAACGTGACTGCCACTAGTGTGCGGGGATCGCTGGTCGGCGCGGTCTCGGTGGGGCCGAAGGGCCTGTTTCCGTGCTGTATCTCTGAACTAAACACAGGACTACAGCTCGCACGCAAATAATCGCCTGTGTTGGACGCCATCTTGGGAGCGTTCTCACCTAGATAATATTTGCGGCACAGGTTGAGTTTATCCTCATTGCTGACACGTTCCAGATTCATCCTGGAGATTAAAGTCGTCGCCTTGCTTCCTGAAACACAGGAGACACAGCCTGTTCAGTCTTAAACACCAGGAGAAGAATTCGGCCCATTCGGCCCATTCGGCCCACTCCGCCATTCAATCATGGCCGATCTATCTCTCCCTCCCAACCCCGTTCTCCTGCCTTCTCCCCATAACCCCTGACACCCGTACTAATCAACAATCTATCTATCTCTGCCTTAAAAATACCCACTGACTTGAATCTTTAGTGGGAGAGTCTAGGACCAGAGGGCACAGCCTCAGAATTAAAGGACGCAACGCTGAGCCTCTACAAGGCGCTGGTCAGGCCAACATTCGGAGTAATTGTGAGCCGTTCTGGGCCCCCCCCCCCGTATCTGAGGAAGGACGTGCCGGCTCTGGAGAGAGGGTCCGGTCCAGAGGAGGTTTTAAGGAACGAGTGGGTTAACTAACGTACGATGAGCGTTTGTCGGCGCTGGGCCTGTACTCGCTGGAGTTTAGAAGAACGAGGGGGACCTCATTGAAACGTCACCGAACAGTGAAAGGCCCGGATAGAGCGGATGTGGAGAGGATGTTTCCACTAGTGGGAGAGTCTAGGACCAGAGGGCACAGCCTCAGAATTAGAGGACGTCCCCTTCAGGAAGGAGATGAGGAGGAATTTCTTCAGCCAGAGGGTGGTGAATCTGTGGGATTGGTTCGTTGCCACAGAGGGCGGTGGAGGCCACAAGTCAGTGGGGATTGATATTTAAGGCAGAGATAGATAGATTGTTGATCAGTGCGGGGTTGGGTCAGGGGTTATGGGGAGAAGGCAGGAGAACGGGGTTGGGAGGGAGGGATAGATCGGCCGAATGGCCTCATTCTGCTCCTATCACTTACAAACGATGCCGTAAAAAACATCCACTGACTTGCCCCCCTCCCCTTTAATTGACCCCTCTCCCCTTTAATTGACTCCCCTCCCCTTTAATTGCCCCCTCCCCTTTAATTGCCCCACCTCCCCTTTAATAGCTCCCCTCCCCTTTAATTGCCCCACCTCCCCTTTAATTGCCCCACCTCCCCTTTAATAGCTCCCCCCTCCCCTTTAATAGCTCCCCTCCCCTTTAATTGCCCCACCTCCCCTTTAATTGCCCCACCTCCCCTTTTAATAGCTCCCCCCTCCCCTTTAATAGCTCCCCTCCCCTTTAATTGCCCCACCTCCCCTTTAATTGCCCCACCTCCCCTTTAATTGCCCCACCTCCCCTTTAATAGCTCCCCCTCCCCTTTAATTGCCCCACCTCCCCTTTAATAGCCCCCTCTCCTTTAATAGCCCCCCCTCCCCTTTAATAGCTCCCCTCCCTTTAATTGCCCCACCTCCCCTTTAATTGCCCCACCTCCCCTTTAATAGCTCCCCCCTCCCCTTTAATAGCTCCCCTCCCCTTTAATTGCCCCACCTCCCCTTTAATTGCCCCACCTCCCCTTTAATTGCCCCACCTCCCCTTTAATAGCTCCCCCTCCCCTTTAATTGCCCCCCTCCCCTTTAATAGCTCCCCTCTCATTTAATAGCTCCCCTCCCCTTTAATAGCCCCCCTTCCCTTTAATAGCTCCCCTCCCCTTTAATTGCCCCCCTCCCCTTTAATAGCTCCCCCTCCCCTTTAATTGACACCCCTCCCCTTTAATTGACCCCTCCTCTTTAATAGCTCCCCTCCCCTTTAATTGACCCCCCTCCCCTTTAATTGCGCCCCCTTTAATCAACAGCTACCCCCTCCTCTTTAATAGCTCCCCTCCCCTTTAATTGACCCCCCTCCCCTTTAATTGCCCCCCCCCTTTAATCAACAGCTCCCCCTCCCCTTTAATTGCCCCCCCTCCCCTTTAATTGCCCCCCCTCCCCTTTAATAGCCCCCCCCCTTTGATCAACAGGCCCCCCCTTTAATTTACCCCCTTCCTCTTTAATCAACAGCTCCCACCTCCCCTTTAATTGCCCCCCTCCCCTTTAATTGCCCCCCTTCCCCTTTAATTGCCCCCCCTCCCCTTTAATCAACAGCTCCCCTCCCCTTTAATTGCCCCCCTCCCCTTTAACTACCCCCCTCCCCTTTAAGCGCCCCCGCCCGGATGTTTTCTGTCCCCTCACTCTCACCCCCTTCCCGGTCCGCACCCCGAGCTGCGCAGGCGCTGTCCGGCCGCGCTGCCCGCGGGAGGCCCCGCCCTTCCTTCCTCCCGCCGCCATCTTGGGACTACAACTCCCGGCTGTTGTCGTCCAGCGGCGGCTGCGCAGTGGAGGGTTGGCGTACTACAGGTCCCAGGGTGCACCGCTCCCAATGGGCGACGCGGTCGCAGGTGCCCGGGGCATGCTGGGAGTTGTAGTCCCCATACCACCCAACCACACATGCATTGTCCCAGATAGAACAATGAATTATATCCTTACATTGAGGAACAAAACTTATATTCACAATATCAATAAAATGCAACCGTATCGTATCGCACAACGCACTCGAAACATTATAATAACCCAGTAGAAAGAGTCCCGTTTATATAAGGCCCTGGTGAGACCACATCTGGAGTATTGTGTACAGTTTTGGCCCTGTTGGCCTTCATAACAAGGTTGAGTCTAGGAGCAAAGAGGTCCTTCTGCAGTTGTACGGGGCCCTGGTGAGACCACACCTGGAGTATTGTGTGCAGTTTGGGCCCTGTTGGCCTTCATAACAAGAGGAGTTGAGTCCAGGAGCAAAGAGGTCCTTCTGCAGTTGTACAGGGCCCTGGTGAGACCACACCTGGAGTATTGTGTACAGTTTTGGTCCCCTAATTTGAGGAAGGACATCCTTGTGATTGAGGGAGCCCCAGCGTAGGTTCACCAGATTGATCCCTGGGATGGCGGGACTGTCATATGAGGAAGATTGAAAAGACTAGGCTTGTATTCACTGGAGTTTAGAAGGATGAGGGGGGATCTTATAGAAACATATCAAATTATAAAAGGACTGGACAAGCTAGATGCAGGAAAAATGTTCCCAATGTTGGGCGAGTCCAGAACCAGGGGCCACACAGTCTTAGAATAAAGGGGAGGTCATTTAAGACTGAGGTGAGAAAAAACCTTTTCCACCCAGAGAGTCGTGAATCTGTGGCCATTTGGGACTGAGATGAGGAGAAACTTTTCCCACCCAGAGAGTCGTGAATCTGTGGAATTCCCTGCCACAGAGGGCAGTGGAGGCCAAGTCACTGGATGGATTTAAGAGAGAGTTAGATAGAGCTCTAGGGGCTGGTGGAGTCAGGGGATATGGGGAGAAGGCAGGCACGGGTTAATTGATTGGGGACGATCAGCCATGATCACAATGAATTGCGGTGCTGGCTCAAAGGGCCGAATGGCCTCCTCCTGCACCTATTTTCTATGTTTCTATGTTTCTAATCAGTTTTATTCATCACTTGCACATAAAGTGCAAGTGAAATGAATTTGCCAGCAGCGAGCGGTACAATGATAAAGAACACACAACAGAATAAACATTTAATACTAACATCCACCACAGCATTCATCACTGTGGTGGAAGGCACAACATTTGGCCAGTCCTCCTCCATTTCCCCCCGTGGTCGGGACCTCAACCCTCCGCAGTCGCTGCTGCGGGCGTCCAGATGTGCAGACAAGATAAGTCCAGGTAAGTTGAGAATCGGTGCCTCCCCACCGGAGACCACGGCTTTCAGGTTGGTCGAAGATTTAAAGTCCCCGCCGGGCCGCAGCCAGAAGCACCGCAGACTGGAGTATTGTGTAGGAGTAAACGGGTCCTTTTCACAATGGCAGGCAGTGACTAGTGGGGTACCGCAAGGCTCAGTGCTGGGACCCCAGCTATTTACAATATATATTAATGATCTGGATGAGGGAATTGAATGCAACATCTCCACGTTTGCGGATGACACTAAGCTGGGGGGCAGTGTTAGCTGTGAGGAGGATGCTAGGAGGCTGCAAGGTGACTTGGATAGGCTGGGTGAGTGGGCAAATGTTTGGCAGATGCAGTATAATGTGGATAAATGTGAGGTTATCCACTTTGGTGGCAAAAACAGGAAAGCAGACTATTATCTAAATGGTGGCCGACTAGGAAAAGGGGAGATGCAACGAGACCTGGGTGTCATGGTACACCAGTCATTGAAGTAGGCATGGAGGTCCAGCAGGCAATGAAGAAAGCCAATGGTATGTTAGCTTTCATAGCAAGAGGATTTGAGTATAGGAGCAGGGAGGTTCTACTGCAGTTGTACAGGGTCTTGGTGAGACCACACCTGGAGTATTGCGTACAGTTTTGGTCTCCAAATCTGAGGAAGGACATTATTGCCATAGAGGGAGTGCAGAGAAGGTTCACCAGACTGATTCCTGGGATGTCAGGACTTTCATATGAAGAAAGACTGGATAGACTTGGCTTATACTCTCTAGAATTTAGGAGATTGAGAGGGGATCTTATAGAAACTTACAAAATTCTTAAGGGGTTGGAGTGGATAGATGCAGGAAGATTGTTCCCGATGTTGGGGAAGTCCAGGACAAGGGGTCACAGCTTAAGGATAAGGGGGAAATCCTTTAAGACCGAGATGAGGAAAAACTTTTTCACACAGAGTGGTGAATCTGTGGAACTCTCTGCCACAGAGGGTAGTTGAGGCCAGTTCATTGGCTATATTTAAGAGGGAGTTAGATGTGGCCCTTGTGGCTAAAGGGATCAGAGGGTATGGAGAGAAGGCAGGTACGGAATACTGAGTTGGATGATCAGCCATGATCATATTGAATGGCGGTGCAGGCTCGAAGGGCCGAATGGCCTCTACTCCTGCACCTAATTTCTATGTTTCTATGTTTCTATGACCGCAGGGCCGGAGGTTGGAGCTCCCCTCCAGGGATCCCCGGCGAGGGACCCCGCTCCTGATGGCAAGTCCCCGCCGCGCCGGCGGTAGAAGTTGGCCGCGGGGCCGGCGGTCGGAGCTCTTCTCCTCCCGGGTCCCCAACGAGGGACCCCAGGCTACGGACGCCGCGCCAGCTGCAGCTCTGCTTCAGGCTCCCGCGGGCCAGCGGAACGGGAGCGCTCCCGCTCCACGACGGGAGTCCACGCTGCGCCCGCCGCTGAAGCCCCGGGCGCGTCTCCGGGGAAAGGCCGCACCGGTCCTCGCTGTCGGAAAAAGTCGTGGAAAAAGTCGTGGAAGCGGAAGTGCAATCGTAGAGAAACCGGTGGCGGTGCCTAACATGGAAACATAGACAATAGATGCAGGAGGACAATAGATGCAGGAAACATAGACAATAGATGCACCGCCATTCATTGTGATCATGGCTGATCGTCCCCAATCAATAACCCGTGCCTGCCTTCTCCCCATATCCCTTGATTCCACTAATCCCTAGAGCTCTATCTAACTCTCTCTATCTTTCTACTACCTTCAGGTAGAAGGTACAGGAGCCTGAAGACTGCAACGACCAGGTTCAGGAATAGCTACTCCCCACAGCCATCAGGCTATTAAACCTGGCTCGGACATAACACTGAACTTTACTAGCCAATACTGTTATTTGCACGTTATCAGTATATTGACCATTGTGTATATATTTATAGAATGCCTTGTGGTCAATGCCTACTATGTTCTGTTGTGCTGAAGCAAAGCAAGAATTTCATTGTCCTACCAGGGACACGTGACGATAAACTCATTTGACTTGACTAACCCTCTCTATCTAACACTCTCTATCGGCAGCAGCTCGACTGCAGTCCATCTGTCTCTTTTTTTTAATTTTTGTCCGTTAGATGTGTGATTTTGGCTCTGATTTTTATTTTATTTTTTTAGCTGTGGGGGAAACTGTTTAATCTCTTCCCTGCACGGGTGGAGCCGACTTTTTCCCTGTCGGGTCTCCGGTGTCGTTGGGCCTAACATCGCGAGGGCTCCAGTCGAGGACTCACCATCGCGGAGCTGGCCGGGTTCGGAACGGGGAGAACTTTGTGGTGGCGACCAAACTTCGGAGCTTCTGGAGGCCCGGCGGACAGGAAGATCGGGAGCTCGCAGGCCCCTGGTTTTCGGAACTCCCGCAACGGCAAAACTTCTCCCGGCGGAATCGCGGGGTTGGAGTGGTGCCTAGCATCGCCCCGGCGTGGCTTAAACGGCCGCGGGACTTACTTACTATCGCCTGCCGGGGGCTTTAACATCGGGAGCCCCAGTCGGCTCGACGCTGCTGTTGGAGAAGAACAAAGGGAAGAGATAAGACTTTTGTCTTCCATCACAGAGAGGAGGTGTTGGAGATTCACTGTGATAGATGTTTGTGTAAATTGTGTTAAGTGTGTGTGTTGTTTTTTTTTTGTAATTCCATGATTGTAGGAATGAAATTTTGTTCAAAGCAGTTTGAACGACAATAACAGCGGCCTCTGCAGTCCGTCTGTTTTTTATTTTTGTGTGTTTCGTTTGAGTTTTGTTTATAGTGTTTTTTTAACTGGGTATGTGCGTGGGGGGCGGGAGGGCGGATGGTGTGGGTTGGGGGAAACTTTTAAACTCTTTTCCCTGCACGGGAGACCACACCTTTCTCAGTCGGGTCTCCGTTGTCGTTCGGGCCTAGCACCGTGGAGAGGCCTCCAACCGGAACGACCTGGGGGCTCCAGTCGCGGAGCCTGCGGACTTACTCTCCATCGCGGAGCTGGCCGAGTTCGGAGCGTGGAGAGCTGCGGTGGCGCGCGGCTGCGACCCGACCCCGGAGATTCGGAGGCTTCCAGCCGCGCAGGTCTGGTGGACGGTAACATTGGGAGCTCGCGGGTCCATGGTGGGAGAGTTTTGGTCTCCAAATCTGAGGAAGGACATTATAGCCATAGAGGGAGTGCAGAGAAGGTTCACCAGACTGATTCCTGGGATGGCAGGACTTTCATATGAAGAAAGACTGGGTAGACTCGGCTTGTACTCGCTAGAATTTAGAAGATTGAGGGGGGATCTTATAGAAACGTACAAAATTCTTGTGGGGTTGGACAGGCTAGATGCAGGAAGATTGTTCCCGATGTTGGGGAAGTCCTGGACAAGGGGTCACAGCTTAAGGATAAGGGGGAAATCCTTTAAGACCGAGATGAGGAAAAACGTTTCCACACAGAGAGTGGTGAATCTGTGGAACTCTCTGCCACAGAGGGTAGTTGAGGCCAGTTCATTGGCTATATTTAAGAGGGAGTTAGATGTGGCCCTTGTGGCTAAAGGGATCAGGGGGTATGGAGAGAAGGCAGGTACGGGATACTGAGTTGGATGATCAGCCATGATCATATTGAATGGCGGTGCAGGCTCGAAGGGCCGAATGGCCTCTACTCCTGCACCTATTGTCTATGTTTCTATGTATCTATGACCGCTTTTCGGGGCTCCCGCAACGGCGGCTACTCCCGCCCGAGTTGCGGGGTTGAAGATGACCTGGAGCGGGGTCTTACATCGCCCGGCGCGGCTTTAATGGCCGCGGGACTTGCTAGCGCTACCGGGGGCTCCAACATCAAGAACTGGAGCGTGGCCTTGCATCGCCCGGCGCGGCTTTAATGGCAGCGGGACTTACTAGCGCTACCGGGGGCTCCAACATCAAGACCTGGAGCGCGGACTTGCATCGCCCGGCCGCGGCTTTAATGGCAGCGGGACTTACTTACCATCGCCCGGCGCGGGCTTTGACTTTGACATCGGGAGGAGAATGTGGAGTGCAGGTGAGAGATAGGACTTTGTCTTCCATCACAGTGAGGAGGAGATTCACTGTGATGGACATTTGTGTAAATTGTGTCGTGTCTTAGTTCTTTTTACTTGTTGTATGACTGCAGAAACCAAATTTCGTTTGAACTTCATTTGAGGTTCAAATGACAATAAACGGTATTGTATTGTATTGTAATAAGAGGCATTCTATACTAGTCTACCGAATCACAATTATAATAAACCAGTAAAAAAGAGTCCCGTTTATATCAACGGGTCGATGGTGGAAAGGGTCAAGAGCTTCAAATTCCTGGGCGTGCATATTTCTGAAGATCTTTCCTGGTCCCAGCACACTGATGCAATCATAAAGGAAGCACATCAGCGTATCGAGGGGGCGCCGTCGGGTATGGCTGCCCAGCCTGTTGTACAGGGCCCGAGTGAGACCACTCCTGGAGTATTGTACAGGGCCCGAGTGAGACCACTCCTGGAGTATTGTGTGCAGGTTTGGCCTGTTGGCCTTCATAACAAGAGGAGTTGAGTATAGGAGCAAAGAGGTCCTTCTGCAGTTGCACAGGGCCCTGGTGAGACCACACCTGGAGTATTGTGTGCAGTTTTGGCCTGTTGGCCTTCATAACAAGAGGAGTTGAGTATAGGAGCAAAGAGGTCGTTCTGCAGTTGTACAGGGCCCCTGGTGAGACCACACCTGGAGTATTGTGTGCAGTTTTGGCCCGTTGCCTTCATAACAAGAGGAGTTGAGTATAGGAGCAAAGAGGTCCTTCTGCAGTTGTACAGGGCCCTGGTGAGACCACCCTGGAGTATTGTGTGCAGTTTTCGCATGTTGGCCTTCATAACAAGAGAGTTGAGTATAGGAGCAAAGAGGTCCTTCTGCAGTTGTACAGGGCCCTAGTGAGACCACACCTGGAGTATTGTGTGCAATTTTGGCCTGTTGGCCTTCATAACAAGAGGAGTATAGGAGCAAAGAGGTCCTTCTGCAGTTGCACAGGGCCCTGGTGAGACCACACCTGGAGTCTTGTGTGCAGATTTGGCCTGTTGGCTTTCATAAGAAGAGAGTGAGTACAGGAGCAAAGAGGTCCTTCTGCAGTTGTACAGGGCCCTGGTGAGACCACTCCTGGAGTATTGT
This sequence comes from Malacoraja senta, assembly GCA_038087875.1. Taxonomy (NCBI): domain Eukaryota; kingdom Metazoa; phylum Chordata; class Chondrichthyes; order Rajiformes; family Rajidae; genus Malacoraja; species Malacoraja senta. The sequence continues at coordinate 16,989 of JAXLNO010000812.1, read as the reverse complement.
GTGCAGTTTTGGCCTGTGGGCCTTCATAAGAAGAGGAGTTGAGTATAGGAGCTAAGAGGTCCTTCTGCAGTTGTACAGGGCCCTGGTGAGACCACACCTGGAGTATTGTGTGCAATTTTGGCCTGTTTGCCTTCATAACAAGAGGAGTTGAGTCTAGGAGCAAAAGAGGTCCTTCTGCAGTTGTACAGGGCTCTGGTGAGACCACACCTGGAGTATTGTGTGCAGTTTTGGTCTCCAAATTTGAGGAAGGACATTTCTTGCTATTGAGGGAGCCCAGCGTAGGTTCACCAGTTAATTCCCGGGATGGCGGGACTGTCATATGCTGAGAGAATGGAGCGGCTGGGCTTGGACACTCTGAGTTTAGAAGGATGAGAGGGTATCTCATTGATACATATAAAATTGTTAAGGGTTTGGACACGCTAGAGGCAGGAAACACGTTCCCGATGTTGGGGGAGTCCAGAACCAGGGGCCACACACACACACAGTTTAAGAATAAGGGGTCGGCCATTTAGAACGGAGACGAGGAAACAATTTTTCTCACAGAGAGTTGTGAGTCTGTGGGATTCTCTGCCTCAGAGGGCGGTGGAGGCCGGTTCTGGATGCTTTTCAAGAGAGAGCTAGATAGGGCTCTTAAAGATAACGGAGTCAGGGGATATGGGGAGAAGGCAGGAACGGGGTACTGATTGGGGATGATCAGCCATGATCACATTGAATGGCGGTGCTGGCTGGAAGGGCCGAATGGCCTCCTCCTGCACCTGTTGTCTATTGTCGAATGAACTTGACATTAAACATAAAAATATCCCCTCACAATGGTTCCCACTGTGAGGGAAGGCTCGAAGGGCCGAATGGCCTTCTCCTGCACCTGTTGTCTATTGTCTATTGTCTATTGTAAACAGATGGTTCGTTTTTGGCGGTCTAGTCTTTTTGTGTGTGGGAGGGGGGAGTTGAGTGAAGGGGGTAACTATATTTCTCAGTCCCTACCTGGTCGGAGAGGTGGCCTTCCTCCGAGCTGAATCTTCGCTCCTTCCTCGTGGCCTACTAGGCGGGATGGAGCGGCGTTTCCTGCCGGGACCGGCCAGAACCTCGGCTTCGGCGGCGGCTCGGCGCTGAAGCACCATCGCCGAGCGGGCGATGCCTCGCCCGGGTCGCCGTGTGGCAAGCTCCGGAGTGCTGGGACCGCCGACTCCTACGCCGCGGAGCCTGGGATCTCTCGCCAAGATCGCCAGTGTCGGCGCTCCGTCCAGCGCGGCTGTGGACTTCAGGGAGCCGTGGTCTCTGGGCAGCAAGCGGCCGTTCCAGACGCTCCAAGCCGCTGAGAGTGTTCTCCCGAAGCCGGAGCTCCTTCATCCCGGGGGAGGGCCTGAAACATCAGGCCCTATTGAAACATCAGGCCCTATTGAGGCTCCGACTGCAGAGGCCTCAATAGGCCCGACCATGGACGAACAAGAGGAAGAGGACTGGACTTTGCTGCCTTCCCTCACAGTGGGAAGGGCTAGAGTGTCCAAGCCCTTAACAATCTTATATGTTTCAATGAGAACCCTCTCATCCTTCTAAACTCCAGAGTGTACAAGCCCAGCCGCTCCATTTCTCAGCATATGACAGTCCCGCCATCCCGGGAATTAACCTGGTGAAGCTACGCTGGGCTCCCTCAATAGCAAGAATGTCCTTCCTCATATTAGGGGACCAAAACTGCACACAATACTCCAGGTGTGGTCTCACCAGGGCCCTGTACAACTGCAGAAGGACCTCTTTGCTCCGATACTCAACTCCTCTTGTTATAAAGGCCAACAGGCCAAACTACACACAATACTCCAGGTGTGGTCTCACCAGGGCCCTGTACAACTGCAGAAGGACATCTTTGCTCCTATATTCGATTCCTCTTGTAATAAAGGCCAACAGGCCATTGGCTTTCTTCACTGCCTGCTGTACCTGCATGCTTACTTTCATAAACTAATGTACAAGTCACAAGTCAAGTCACATATATTTCTCTAGCACATTTAAAAAACAACTCTCGTTGGCCAAAGTGCTTGACATTTGTTATAAGAATAGCACAAACAAAACAAACTACATCCATATATACATGTAGCCCTCACTCAGAGGACGTCAGGAAAGGCTTGGGAGTATAGATACGTCTTTAGTCTTGACTTAAAGGAGTGGATGGAGGGGGCAGTTCTGATGGGAAGGGGGATGCTGTTCCACAGTCTAGGGGCTGCAACCACAAAGGCCCGGTCGCCCCTGAGCTTCTGCCTGGACCGTGGGACATTCAGCAACCCCAAGTCGGCCGATCTGAGGGGCCTGGAGGTGGAGTGGTGGGTGAGAAGACTTTAAATGTAGGTGGGGGCAAGCCATTGAGGGCTTTGTAGACACGGAGGAGGATCTTGAAGTTTATACGGAACCAACCGCACAGGAAGAGAGGAAGAGAGGCCAGGATCGGGGTGGGGGGGATGTGGTCCCTTTTTCGGGTGCCCATCAGGAGTCTCGCTGCGATTGGCGTTTTGGACCAGTTGCAGGCGGGACGGGGAAATGGCTGATGCCGGTGTAGAGGAGTTGCAGTAATCTAGGCGGGAGGAGATGAATGTGTGGATGATCTTTTCGGGGTCATCAAACTGGAGGAATTGTTTGATTTTAGCTATCGTTCGTCCGAAGCTGAAAGAAGCTAGCTTTTACCCACGGCATGGACTTGTTTGTCAAATTTCAGTACAAGGATCCCAGATCCCGTTGTACTTCCCCTTTTCCCAACGTTACGCCATTTAGATAGCACCAAAGGTCCGGTCAACTTCCTCTGATGTTCAGCCATGGTCGGGGCCTCCGGAGCCTTCCGCAGTCATCGCCAGGGGTAGCCCACCACTCAGGCCTTCTCACCGGGGATGCTGGAACTCCGACGTCGGAACGGGAGGCCAACCCCAGCGGCTTGGACCTGCAAATCGGCCGCTTCCCACCGGAGTCCGCGGCTCCCGAAGTCTCCCAGCCCGCACCAGGCGGAGATTCCACTTGTTTGGGGGGGGGAAGGATAAAATAATAGGCAATAATATTAATATTAATAATAATAATAATAGATTTTATTTATATAGCGCTTTCAGGACTCAAAGTCGCTTTACAATTGAGAGTCAGGAATAAGCAAAACCAAATAGAGCAGTAAGGACAGAGGGGAGGGGAACATGGGACTAAGGGTATGCAGAGGTGAAGAGATGGGTCTCGAGGCGGGACTGGAAGATGGTGAGGGACTCAGAAGTTCGGACCGGTTGTGGGAGGGAATTCCAGAGCCTGGGAGCTGCCCTGGAGAAGGCTCTGCCTCCGAAAGTGCAGAGGTTTGGATTTCGGAGTGGAGAGGAGACCGGCTGATGTGGATCTGAGGGTTGGTAGGGGGAGAGGAGGTCAGTGAGATAAGGGGGGGGCCAAGTGGTTGAGGGCTTTGTAGGTGAGGACCAGGATTTTGTAGGTGATCCAGGTGGGAAATGGGAAGCCAGTGAAGTTCTTTGAGAACTGGTTGGTGTGGGTGATGAGTCGGGCGGCTGCGTTCTGGACCAGTTGGAGTCGGTTGACGGTTGCTGGAAATGATTCCGAAAAGAAGAGAGTTGCAGTAGTCCAGTCGGGAGGAGATGAAGGCATGGATGAGTCTTTCAGCAGCGGGGGGTGTGAGAGAGGATCTGGTTTTGGCAATGTTGCGGAGGTGGAAAAAATGATGTTTTGACAACATGGCGGATGTGAGGCTCAAGGGAGAGGTGTTGAGTTAAGGATCACGGGCCTGAGGAGATGGGGAGACAGTGGTGCCGTCGATAGTGAGAGTGGGGTTGTTAATTTTAGTGAGTGTTGATTTGGAGCCAATGAGGAGAAATTCTGTTTTGCTACTGTTTTAATTTAAGGAAGTTGAGTTGCAATAGACAATAGACAATATCTGGTCCTCGATTCCCCTACTCTGGGCAAGAGACTGTGCGTCTGTCTACCCGATCTATTCCCCCTGGTGATTTTGTACACCTCTATAAGATCGCCCCTCATCCTCCTGCGCTCCAAGGGAATAGAGTCCCAGCCCTGCCCCAACCTCTCCCTGTAGCTCAGGCCCCTCGAGTCCCCTCGTAAATCTTCTCTGCTTCCTTCCATGAATCCAATTTTCTATCCATTCAGCTGTCTCTCCTTGGTTCCCATGAGATGCAAATCTTCCAGAGCGGCCTTGCATCACAAAATGATGCATTTTTTCAGGATGCATCACGGCAGATATCCCTCCAATCCTGTCCTATCCATGTACCTGTCCAACTGTTTCTTAACGTTGGGATAGTCCCAGCCTCAACTACCTCCTCCGGCAGCTCGTTCCATACACCCACCACCCTCGAAAAGTGTGGACAAGTTACCCCTCAGGGTTCCTATTCAATCTTTTCCCCTTCACCTTGAACCCATGTCCTCTGGTCCTCGATTCCCCTACTCTGGGCAAGAGACTCTGTGCGTCTGTCTACCCGATCTATTCCCCTGGTAATTTTGTACACCTCTATAAGATCGCCCTTCATAGAAACATAGAAACATAGAAATTAGTGCAGGAGTAGGCCATTCGACCCTTCGAGCCTGCACCGCCATTCAATATGATCATGGCTGATCATCCAACTCAGTATCCCGTACCTGCCTTCTCTCCATACCCCCTGATCCCTTTTAGCCACAAGGGCCACATCTAACTCCCTCTTATATATAGCCAATGAACTGGCCTCAACTACCCTCTGTGGCAGAGAGTTCCACAGATTCACCACTCTCTGTGTGAAAAAGTTCTTCTCATCTCGGTTTTAAAGGATTTCCCCCTTATCCTTAAGCTGTGACCCTTGTCCTGGACTTCCCCAACATCGGGAGCAATCTTCCCTGTATCTAGCCTGTCCAACCCCTTAAGAATTTTGTACCTTTCTATAAGATCCCTCTCAATCTCCTAAATTCTAGAGAGTATAAACCAAGTCTATCCAGTCTTTCTTCATAAGACAGTCCTGACATCCCAGGAATCAGTCTGGTGAACCTTCTCTGCACTCCCTCTATGGCAATAATGTCCTTCCTCAGATTTGGAGACCAAAACTGTACGCAATACTCCAGGTGTGGTCTCACCAAGACCCTGTACAACTGCAGTAGAACCTCCCTGCTCCTATACTCAAATCCTCTTGTTATGAAAGCTAACATACCATTCGCTTTCTTCACTGCCTGCTGCACCTGCATGCCTCACTTTCAATGACTGGTGTACCATGACACCCAGGTCTCGCTGCATCTCCCCTTTTCCTAGTCGGCCACCATTTAGATAATAGTCTACTTTCCTGTTTTTGCCACCAAAATGGATAACCTCACATTCATCCTGCCTTCGCCCCATACCCCCTGACTCCGCTATCTTTAAGAGCTCTATCCGACTCTCTCTTGAAAGTATCCAGAGAACCGGCCTCCACCGCCCTCTGAGGCAGAGAATTCCACAGACACACAACTCTCTGGGTGGAAAAGTGTTTCCTCGTCTCCGTTCTAAATGTGCCGTGTGAGGCTGGGGGGACAATAAGGTTGGAGGCTGTGGAGGCCAGAGAGCCGGAACTGATAAGATCAGAAATATTTTGTAATGTTATGGCCTGGTGCTCATCTCTGAGTTTCCTGACCCATCTGAAGAAGTGTCTCGACCCGAAACGTCGCCTATTCCTTCTCTCCAGAGATGCTGCCTGTCCCGCTGAGTTACTCCAACACTTTGTGTCTATCTTCGATTTAAACCGGCATCTGCAGTTCCTTCCCACACATTTTGCCCACCTCCAGCAGCCATGTTGGAAAAAGCGCGACGCTGGTAGGTGGGGAGGATGCGCGGATCACTTTGTACCTGTCCACATTCTCCACAGAGATGCTGCCTGACCCGCTGAGTTACTCCAGCACTTTGTACCTGTCCACGCTGTTGTTTTGAATGAATGAATAAGTTTATTGGCCAAGTATATTCACATACAAGGAATTTGCCTTGGTGCTCCGCCCGCAAGTGAGAACATGACACGCAGTGACAGTCAGGAATCGCACATAAAACATGAATAATAAACAGAAAAAAAGCTGTTCACTGTACCTCTGTTAACGTGACAAGAAAACGGGACTGGACAAGCTAGATGCAGAAAAAACGTTCCCAATGTGGGGCGAGTCCAGAACCAGGGGCCACACACAGTCTTAGAATAAAGGGGAGGTCATTATGAGTTGATTTGAGTAGGAGCAGGGAGGTTCTACTGCAGTTGTACAGGGTCTTGGTGAGACCACACCTGGACCAAAACAAAAGAGGAAGCCTACAAATAGCCAGAACAAGCAGCCTACCAGAGGACTGGGAGAAATTCAGAGTCCAGCAGAGGAGGACAAAAGGCTTAATTAGGAAAGGGAAAATAGATGATGAAAGAAAACTGGCAGGGAACATAAAAACTGACTGCAAAAGTTTTTATAGATATGTCAAGAGGAAAAGATTAGGTTAAAACAAATGTAGGTCCCTTGCAGTCAGAAACAGGCAAATTGATCATGGGGAGCAAGGACATGGCAGACCAATTGAATAACTACTTTGGTTCTGTCTTCACTAAGGAAGACATAAATAATCTGCCGGAAATAGCAAGGGACTGGGGGTTAAATGAGATGGAGGAACTGAGTGAAATCCAGGTTAGCCGGGAAGTGGTGTTAGGTAAATTGAATGGATTAAAGGCCGATAAATCACCAGGGCCGGATAAGTTGCATCCCAGAGTACTTAAGGAAGTAGCCGGAGAAATAGTGGATGCATTAGTGATAATTTTTCAAAACTCTTTAGATTCTAGAGTAGTTCCTGAGGACTGGAGGGTAGCTAATGTACCCCACTTTTTAAAAAGGGAGGGAGAGAGAAAACGGGGAATTATAGACCAGTTAGTCTAACATCGGTGGTGGGGAAAATTCTGGAGTCAGTTATTAAAGATGGGATAGCAGCACATTTGGAAAGTGGTGAGTTCATTCGACAAAGTCAGCATGGATTTATGAATGGTAAATCATGTCTGACGAATCTTATAGAATTTCTCGAGGATGTAACTAGTAGAGGGATAGGGGAGAACCAGTGGATGTGTTGTATCTGGACTTTCAGAAGGCTTTCGACAAGGTCCCACATAAGAGATTAGCATACAAACTTAAATCACACGGTATTGGGGGTTCAGTATTGATGTGGATAGAGAACTGGCTGGCAGACAGGAAGCAAAGAGTAGGAGTAAACGGGTCTTTTTCAGAATGGCAGGCAGTGACTAGTGGGGTACTGCAAGGCTCAGTGCTGGGACCCCAGCTATTTACAATATATATTAATGATCTGGATGAGGGAATTGAATGCAACATCTCCAAGTTTGCGGATGACACTAAGCTGGGGGGGCAGTGTTAGCTGTGAGGAGGATGCTAGGAGACTGCAAGGTGACTTGGATAGGTTGGGTGAGTGGGCAAAGGCATGGCAGATGCAGTATAATGTGGATAAATGTGAGGCCATCCACTTTGGTGGCAAAAACAGGAAAGTAGACTATTATCTGAATGGTGGCCGATTAGGAAATGGGGAGATGCAGCGAGACCTGGGTGTCATGGTACACCAGTCATTGAAAGTAGGCATGCAGGTGCAGCAGGCAGTGAAGAAAGCGAATGGTATGTTAGCATTCCATAGCAAAAGGATTTGAGTATAGGAGCAGGGAGGTTCTACCGCAGTTGTACAGGGTCTTGGTGAGACCACACCTGGAGTTTGCGTATAGTTTTGGTCTCCAAATCTGAGGAAATACATTCTTGCCATAGAGGGAGTACAGAGAAGGTTCACCAGACTGATTCCTGGGATGGCAGGACTTTCATATGAAGAAAGACTGGATAGACTCGGCTTGTAATCGCTAGAATTTAGAAGATTGAGGGGGGATCTTATAGAAACGTACAAAATTCTTAAGGGGTTGGACAGGCTAGATACAGGAAGATTGTTCCCGATGTTGGGGGAAGTCCAGAACAAGGGGTCACAGTTTAAGGATAAGGGGGAAATCTTTTAGGACCGAGATGAGGAAAACATTTTTCACACAGAGAGTGGTGAATCTGTGGAATTCTCTGCCACAGTAGGTAGTTGAGGCCAGTTCATTGGCTATATTTAAGAGGGAGTTAGATGTGGCCCTTGTGGCTAAAGGGATCAGGGGGTATGGAGAGAAGGCAGGTACAGGATACTGAGTTGGATGTTCAGCCATGATCATATTGAATGGCGGTGCAGGCTCGAAGGGCCGAATGGCCTCCTCCTGCACCTATTGTCTATGTTTCTATTTAAGACTGAGGTGAGAAAAAACATTTTCACCCAGAGAGTTGTGAATCTGTGGAATTCCCTGCACAGAGGGCGGTGGAGGCCAAGTCACTGGATGGATTTAAGAGAGAGTTAGATAGAGCTCTAGGGGATGGTGGAGTCAAGGGATATGGGGAGAAGGCAGGCACGGGTTATTGATTGGGGACGATCAGCCGTGATCACAGTGAATGGTGGTGCAGGCTCGAAGGGCTGAATGGCCTCCTCCTGCATCTATTTTCTATGTTTCTATGATATGGGGAGAAGGCAGGCACGGGTTATTGATAGGTGACGATCAGCCATGATTATAATTGAGGTGGATAGAGAACTGGCTGGCAGACAGGAAGCAAAGAGTAGGAGTAAACGGGTCCTTTTCAGAATGGCAGGCAGTGACTAGTGGGGTACCGCAAGGCTCAGTGCTGGGACCCCAGCTATTTACAATATATATTAATGATCTGGACGAGGGAATTGAATGCAACATCTCCAAGTTTGCGGATGACACTAAGCTGGGGGGCAGTGTTAGCTGTGAGGAGGATGCTAGGAGGCTGCAAGGTGACTTGGATAGGCTGGGTGAGTGGGCAAAGGCATGGCAGATGCAGTATAATGTGGATAAATGTGAGGTTATCCACTTTGGTGGCAAAAACAGGAAAGTAGACTATTATCTGATGGTGGCCGATTAGGAAATTAGCTGGCAGGCACGGGTTATTGATTGGGGACGATCAGCCATGATCACAATGAATGGCGGTGCTGGCTAGAAGGGCTGAATGGCCTCCTCCTGCACCTATTTTCTATGTTTCTATGTAGCAAAAGCAAAACTAATCTGAGCTGGAATATTATTTTTGCGTCAATTGAATAGACGATGAAAAGAAAAAGGGAAATAATTGATTGCATTTGGTTTTTCCGAGGTTTGAACAAAAAAAGAGAGTCTGCTTCGGCTGCAGTGACTGCAACGGACGCAGGGCTGGTGTTTGCTGCATTGGTGCTGAAGGCATTGTCCTGAAATGGGCTGTGATGTCAAGTCCGAGTTTGGCCAACTTCCCCAGGTTGTGATGGGAGTTGTAGTCTCTTCACCCTCCCCCCCCCCATTGTCCCCTATGCTGCTGGTGGCTCTAGAGGACTACAACTCCCAGCGGCCCTCGCGGCCCACTCCCCCCTTGGCTGGAGGCGGCGCATGCGCCGTCGCGTGCCTTATCTTCCATCGATTATACTACACTTCCCGGCGTCCCTTCGGGGGGTGGGGGGAGCATGCGCAATGGCGGCCAGTCTGTGTGAAGTTGGGACATGCGCAGTTGTGTGTGTGTGGGGGTAGGAAACTACACTTTGAAGAGGTAACTACACTTCCCCGGCATCCTCGTGGAGAGGAGCATGCGCGCCGAGCCGGGCGGAGGGTGAACTACACCTCCCGGCGTGCCTAGAGGAGGGTGGAACTACAGCTCCCGGCGTGCCTAGAGGTGGGTGCATGCGCAGTGGGGGGGTGGAGAGGGTGGGGGAGGAACTACAGGTCCTGGCGTGCCTAGAGGAGGGTGCATGCGCAGTGGGGGGTGGAGAGGGTGGGGAGGAACTACAGGTCCTGGCGTGCCTAGAGGAGGGTGCATGCGCAGTGGAGGGTGGAACTACAGCTCCCGGCGTGCCTAGAGGAGGGTGCATGCGCTGTGGGGGGGGGGGTGGAGTGGAACTACACCTCCCGGCGTGCCTAGAGGAGGGGAGCATGCGCAGTGGGGGTGGAACCTACACCTCCCGGCGTGCCTAGAGGTAGGGTGCATGCGCAGTGGGGGGTTGTGGAACTACAGGTCCTGGCGTGCCTAGAGGAGGGTGCATGCGCAGTGGCGGGTGGAGAGGGTGGGGGTGGAACTACACCTCCCGGCGTGCCTAGAGGAGGGTGCATGCGCAGTGGGGGGTGGAGAGGGGGTAGAGGAACTACACCTCCCGGCGTGCCTAGAGGAGGGGAGCATGCGCAGTGGGCTACTCCCCCCCTTTCTTCTCTCTCTCTCTCTCCCCCCCCCCCCCTCCCTCCCGCCTTGTTCGTTGGATGTCCAAGATGGCGCAGGCAGCGGGCCGGTGCCGCTTCCCGGCCAGGCCTTGCGAGAGGAGGCGCTGGGCGGTGAGGAAGAGGAGGAGGAGCCGGGCAGCCCGGGCAGCAGCAGCAGCAGCAGCAGCAGCAGCAGCAGGCGGCGGCAGCAGCAGCAGCGGGGGCGGGAGGGCGAGTGGGCCTGGGCTCCCGGGCGCCTGGAGCTCGGCCTCGGCCGCTTCCAGCAACTGGTCGGCGGCGGCAGCGGCAGCGGAGCGGGAGCGAGGTGACTGGACTGGGCCCGGGGGGGGGGAGGGGGGACCAACCCCAGATCCGGGACCGGCCCCCGGGGGCGCGCGCCCTTTGTGTTGGGAGCGCGCGGCAACCGCCATGCAATGCAATACAATGCAACACAATGCAACGCAACGCACACCCCTTTGCGAATGCACCCGTGCATTGCATGCACCTCCCTGCAAATGCATCGACGCATATATTGCATGCACCCCCCACATCAACCACTTGCAAATGCATTCATGCACACATCCCTTGCAAATGCATTCCACGCATCCTTGCAGCCCGCCCGCCTTCCTCTAATCTGCATTGGGCCCCTTTATTAAAAAATCTTCTTCTTGTTGTTGCATTTCGTAGGTTGCAATCCTTCCCAAAGCCCATATTGCATTTAAAATAAATAGTTGCATTTCGTAGGTTGCAATCTTTCCCAAAGCCCATATTGCATTTAAAAATAAGACAGTGCAGGTTGCATTTCGTAGGTTGCAATCTTTCAAAAAGCCAAATATTGCATTTAAAATAAAATAGTTGCATTTCGTAGGTTGCAATCCTTCCCAAAGCCCATATTGCATTTAAAAATAAGACAGTGCAGGTTGCATTTCGTAGGTTGCAATCTTTCAAAAAGCCAAATATTGCATTTGAGATAAAAATGTTGCATTTCGTAGGTTGTGATTCTTCAAATGCCCAATATTGCATTTAAGTTGCAATTCGTAGGTTGTGATTCTTTAAAAGCCCTATATTGCATTTAAATTAAAATGTTGCATTTTGTAGGTTGCAAGTTCTTCAAATGCCAAATATTGCATTTAAAATAAATTGTTGCATTTCGTAGGTTGCAATCCTTCAAAGTAATTGTATTTAAGATAAAACGTTGCATTTTGTAGGTTGCAATTATTCAAAAACCAATATTGCATTTAAAATAAAATTGCATTTCGTAAGTTGCAATCCTTCAAATGCCAATATTGCATTTAAAATAAAATGTTGCAATTTGTAGGTTGCAATCCTTCAAAGCCAATATTGCATTTAAATTAAAATGTTGCATTTCATAAGTTGCAATCCTTCTAAAGCCAATATTGCCATTAAAATAAATTGTTGCATTTCATAGGTTGCAATCCTTCAAAAGCCTAATTGCATTTAAAATAAATTGTTGCATTTTGTAGGTTGCAATCCTTCCAAAGCCAATATTGCATTAAAATAAATAGTTGCATTTCGTAAGTTGCAATCCTTCTAAAGCCAATATTGCATTTAAATAAATTGTTGCATTTCGTAGGTTGCAATCCTTCTAAAGCCAATATTGCATTAAAATAAATTGTTGCATTTCGTAGGTTGCAATCCTTCTAAAGCCAATATTGCATTTAAAATAAATTGTTGCATTTCATAGGTTGCAATCCTTCAAAAGCCAATATTGCATTTAAAAATAAAATGTTGCATTTCATAGGTTGCAATCCTTCAAAAGCCAATATTGCATTTAAAAAACAACAACATTGCATTTTGAAGGTTGCAATCCTTCAGATGCCCGCTGCATTGTAAAAAAAAACATTGCTTGTTGCATTTTGGAGGTTGGAAACCCTCGCAATGTTCAATGGTTTTTAATGCAACATTTGCAACCTCTGAAATGCAATTTCTAATGATTTTTTTAATGCAATCCTTGGATTAAAAAAATATTGCATTTTGGTGGTTGAAAACTTTGCAGTACTTTATGTCCTTTTAAAAGCAAAACTTATCAAATGCAACATGCAATGTTTTTAAAATGCTTTTCACAGGTTGCAAACCCTTGAGAAGCCCGTTGCATTTAATAAAAAAATATTGGATGTTGCCTTTCGGAAGTTGCAAACCGTGCATTTTAAAAAACATTGAACGTCGCATTTTGGAGGTTGCAGCCCTTGAGAAGCTCGTTGCATTTAAAAAAACATTGGATGTTGCCTTTCTGAGCTTGCAAATGTTTGAGAAGCCTTGGTTCTCTGGTTCTCCCAAAATATTCCAACTGGAATTTAAGCTCGTTGCATTTCAAAAGCATTGGATCTTTTCTGTTGGTTGCAAACCATGCATTTAAAATAGCATTGGGCGTTGCATTTTGGAGGTTGCAAACCTTGCATTTGAAAAAGCTGTGGATGTTGCATTTCGGAGGTTGCAATTCCTTGAGAAGCATGTTGGCATTAAAAGCCTGTTACATTAAAAAAAAACATTTGAATGTTGAATTTCGAAGGTAGCAAATCTTGCATCGGATGTTGCATTTCGCAGGTTGCGACATGAGATGTCCGTTGCATTTAAAAAACATTGGATGTTGCGACTTGGAGGTTGCAAACCTTGCAACGTCCAATGTTCTTTTAAATGCAAAGTTTCCAATCTCCGAAATGCAGCATGCAATGTTTTTTAAATGCAAGGTTTGCAACCTCCAAAAATGCAATGATTTAAAAAATATATTTCGGAGGTTGCAAACGTTGCATTTAAAGAACTTTGCATGCTGCATTTCTGTTTATTTTAAATGCAATGGGCTTGTCAAGGATTGCAACCGCAGAAATGCAACATGCCGTGTTATTTTAAACACAACGTGCTTCTCAAGGTTTGCAGCCTCCGAATGCATTTTAAAAAAATTGGATGTTGCATTTCGGAAGTTGCAAATCTTGCATTTCAAAACAACATGTTGCATTTCTCGCAGAGTGCAATCCTTGACAAGCCCGTTGCATTTAAAACATATTGGATGTTGCATTTCGTAGGTTGCAAACGTTGCAACTTCCAATGTTTTAAATGCAAGGTTTGCAACCTCCAAAATGCAATGTTTAAAAAAAAAAGCATCTCAGAGGTTGCAATCCTTAAGAACCATGTTGCATTAAAAAAACATTGCATTTCTGAGGTAGCAAAACTTGCGGTTAAAGCATTGCATGTTGCATTTCGGAGGTTGCAATCCTTGACAAGCCTGTTGCATTTAAAAGGACAGTGGATGTTGGATTTTGCAGGTTGCAATCCTTGTTGCACTTACAAAACATTGCATGTTGTTTTTCCGGTGTTTGCAATTTCCTGAGAAGCATATTGCATTAAGAGCCTGTTGCATTAAAACAAAATTGTGTGTTGCACTTTAGAGGTTGCAAACCTTGCATTATAAAAAACATTGCATGTTGCATTTCTGAGGTTGCAACTCCTTGCGAGGCCAGTTGCATTAGATAAAACATTCTTAGCATTCATAGCAAAAGGATTTCAGTATAAGAGCAGGGAGGTTCTACTGCAGTTGTACAGGGTCTTGGTGAGACCACACCTGGAGTTATTGTGTGCAGTTTTGGGGCCTGTTGGCCTTCATAACAAGAGGAGTTGAGTATAGGAGCAAAGAGGTCCTTCTGCAGTTGTACAGGGCCCTGGTGAGACCACACCTGGAGTATTGTGTGCAGTTTTGGCCTGTTGGCCTTCATAACAAGAGGAGTTGAGTATAGGAGCAAAGAGGTCCTTCTGCAGTTGTACAGGGCCCTGGTGAGACCACACCTGGAGTAATGTGTACAGTTTTGGTCCCCTAATCTGAGGAAGACATTCTTGCCATAGAGGGAGTACAGAGAAGGTTCACCAGACTGATTCCTGGGATGGCAGGACTTTCATATGGAGAAAGACTGGATAGACTCGGCTTGTACTCGCTGGAATTTAGAAGATTGAGGGGGGATCTTATAGAAACTTACAAAATTCTTAAGGGTTAAAGAAGAAGGGTTTCGGCCCGAAACGTTACTTATTTCCTTCGCTCCATAGATGCTGCTGCAACCGCTGAGTTTCTCCAGCATTTTTGTCTACCTAAAATTCTTAAGGGGTTGGACAGGCTAGATGCAGGAAGATTGTTCCCGATGTTGGGAAAGTTGGGGAAGAACAAGGGGTCACAGTTTAAGGATAAGGGGAAGTCTTTTAGGACTGAGATGAGAAAAACATTTTTTACACAGAAAGTGGTGAATCTGTGGAACTCTCTGCCACAGAAGGTAGTTGAGGCCAGTTCATTGGCTATATTTAAGAGGGAGTTAGATGTGGCCCTTGTGGCTAAAGGGATCAGGGGGTATGGAGAGAAGGCAGGTACGAGATACTGAGTTGGATGATCAGCCGTGATCATATTGAATGGCGGTGCTGGCTCGAAGGGCCGAATGGTCTACTCCTACACCTATTGTCTATGTTTCTATTGTATGTTGCATTTCCAGTTTTTTTAATGCAATGGGCTTGTCAAGGACTGCAACCTCAGAAATGCAACATGCAACGTTCTTTTAAACACAACGTGCTTCTCAAGGATTGCAGCCTCCGAAATGCATTGGAAAAATTGGATGTTGCTTTTTGATGGTTGCAAATCCTGCATTAAAAAAATCATTGCATGTTGCATTTCGCAGGTTGCAATCCTTGACAAGTCTGTTGCATTACAAAAAATTGGATGTCGCATTTCAGAAGTTGCTAACCATGCATTTAAAAAACATTGGATGTTGCATTTCGGAGGCTGAAAACGTTGCATTTAAAAAAACCGTTGGATGATGCATTTCGCAGGTTGCAAATTGTTGAGAAGCCTGTTGCATTAAAAATATATTGGATATTGCATTTCTGAGGTTGCAAATCCTTGAGAAGCACGTTGCATAAAAAAAACCTGGGTGTTGCATTTTGAAGGTTGCATTGGATGTTGCATTTCGGAGATGGCAACCCTTTAGAAGAATGTTGCATGAAAAAAAATGGGCGTTGCATTTTATGAAAGCAAATACTTGAGAAGCACATTGCATTTAAAAAAAACTGTTGCATTTCGAAGGTTGCGAACTTTGCATTTTAAGAACATTGGATGTTGCATTTCGGAGGTTGCAGACTTGCATTTAAAAATACAGTGTCCATTTCGCAGGCTACACCGCTTGAGAAGTGCGTTGCATTAAGAACATTGCAGGCTGCGTTTCAATGCAGTGTTTAGATGCGTTGGTACTGCATGGCTGGCCCCTAATTTGAGGAAGGGCATTCGTGCTATTGAGGGAGCCCAGCGTAGGTTCACCAGGTTAATTCCCCGGGATGGCGGGACTGTCATATGCTGAGAGAATGGAGCGGCTGGGCTTGTACACTCTGGAGTTTAGAAGGATGAGAGGGCATCTCATTGAAGCATATAAGATTATTAAGGGTTTGGACACGCTAGAGGCAGGAAACATGTTCCCGATGTTGGGGGAGTCCAGAACCAGGGCCACACACACACACAGTTTAAGAATAAGGGTCGGCCATTTAGAACGGAGACGAGGAAACACTTTTCCACCCAGAGAGTTGTGAGTCTGTGGGATTCTCTGCCTCAGAGGCGGTGGAGGCCGGTTCTTTGGATGCGTTCAAGAGATAGGGCTCTTAAAGATAGCGGAGTCAGGGGATATGGGGAGAAGGCAGGAACGGGGTACTGATTGGGGATGATCAGCCATGATCACATTGAATGGCGGTGCTGGCTTGAGGGGCCGAATAATAATAAAACAAGGTCCCACTGGCCACTAAGATGTTGGTGAGACAGCATTTAGTGTATTGTGCCCAGTTCTAGGAAAGATGTTGTCAAGTTCGAAAGGGTTCAGAGAAGATTTACCAAGGATGTTGCCGGGACTCGAGGGGCTGAGCTACAGGAGAGGTTGAGTAGGCTGGGGTCTCTATTGGAATTGGAGGCCAATTCACTGGATGTTTTTAAAGAGAGAGTTAGATTTAGCTCTTGGGGCTAAAGGAATCAAGGGATATGGGGGGAAAGCAGGAAGGGTACTAATTTTAGATGATCAGCCTTGATCATATTGAATGGTGGTGCTGGCTCGAAGGGCCGAATGGCCTACTCCTGCACCTAGTTTTCTATGTTTCTATGTTTATTCCCTTGGAGCGCAGGAGGATGAGGGGCGATCTTATAGAGGTGTACAAAATCACCAGGGGAAATAGATCGGGTAGACAGACGCACAGAGTCTCTTGCCCAGAGTAGGGGAATCGAGGACCAGAGGACACGGGTTCAAGGTGAAGGGGAAAAGATTGAATAGGAATCTGAGGGGCAACCTTTCCACACTTTTCGAGGGTGGTGGGTGTATGGAACGAGCTGCCGGAGGAGGTAGTTGAGGCTGGGACTATCCCAACGTTTAAGAAACAGTTGGACAGGTACATGGATAGGACAGGTTTGGAGGGATATGGGCCAAACGCAGGCAGGTGGGACTAGTGTAGATGGGGCATGTTGGTCGGGGTGGGACTAGTGTAGATGGGGCATGTTGGTCGGGGTGGGACTAGTGTAGATGGGGCATGTTGGTCGGGGTGGGACTAGTGTAGATGGGGCATGTTGGTCGGGGTGGGACTAGTGTAGATGGGGCATGTTGGTCGGGGTGGGACTAGTGTAGATGGGGCATGTTGGTCGGGTGGGACTAGTGTAGATGGGGCATGTTGGTCAGGTGGGACTAGTGTAGATGGGGCATTGGTTGGTTCGGGGGGGGTGGGACTAGTGTAGATGGGGGCATGTTGG
>JAXLNO010000811.1:15000-121999 GCA_038087875.1 Malacoraja senta | reverse complement strand
TCCTGCCTCTCCCCTTTCTTCTTCCACCCTCCCCCCCCCCCCAATCCGTCTGCAATCAGCATGAAGAAGGGTTTCGATTTGAGATGTGTAGGAAGGAACTGCAGATGCTGGTTTAAACGTGAGCAACATACAACCCAGCGGTATGAATATTGATATCTCTAACTTCATGTAACCCTTGCATCCCCTCTCTCTCCATCCCTCCCCCACCCAAGTCGCAACAGCTTCAAAGTCGTCTTGTTGAGTCTCATTGTCTGTAACTCGTTTTCACCTACACCACAGCTAACAATGGCCTGTTTCTTTTATCATTTCCTTTTTGCATATCTTTCATATGTACTATATCTCTCTACATCATTGTCTATATCTCTCATTTCCCTTTCCCCTGATTCTCAGTCTGAAGAAGGGTCTCGACCCAAAACGTCACCTATTCTTTTTCTCCAGAGATGTTGCCTGACCCGCTGAGTTACTCCAGCTTTTTGTGCCTATCCATGGTCTCCAGAGATGCTGCCTGACCCGCTGAGTTACTCCAGCACTCTGTGAAACGTCACCTATCCATGTTCTCCACAGATGCTGCCTGACCCGCTGAGTTACTCCAGTACTCTGTGAAACGTCACCTATCCATGTTCTCCACAGATGCTGCCTGACCCGCTGAGTTACTCCAGCACTCTGTGTCCTTTTGTGTATGAACCAGAATCTGCAGTTGTGTTCTTCATCAGTTGTAATGTTGTGACAACTGAGCCTGCTTTGATTGGGGAATTATCCATTTTACTTCGGAGTCTCGTGAGTGACTACGTGAATAGAAGCTCGCTAGCCCTCATGCGCGTCATTACGTCTAACGCATGGCGCACAACTGGCTGGCAGGCGCGCTGCTCCTTCCAGCGGTAAGTTCAGAACCTGAAGGTAAGTTTCAAACTTATATTTCAGGTTGTGCTTTTTCCTGCAGGAAGCTCTTTTATAGAGTTCCTGCTAACTGACGTTCGGCTGCGGAGACTACGGGAAATCCCGGCTCCACGTGGGGAACCCCTGCTCGGGAAAACCCGGCTGCGGGAACAGCGGGGTATCCCAGCTCTACGTGGGGAACCCCTGCTCTGGGAAAACCCAGCTGCCGAGGCCGCGGGGAAGCCGGCTCCGCGTGGGGAACCCCTGCTTAGGAAAACCCGGCTGTGGAGACGGCGGGAAATCCCAGCTCCTTGGGGAGACCCGGCTCAGCAGGCCGGATGACCCAGACGAGTTCGGCCGTGAGGGTTCGCCGTGGGGAGCATCCTGAGATGATACACTCCAAGGAACGGAGTCACATCAGCGTGGGTCTCGGGGCCCGCGGCAGCGCCTGGTGCAGGGCTGCATTATATCTCCCTCTCTGAGGAAGGGAGCATAGGGAAGAGATCTCTCTCTCTGAGGAGAGGAGCGTAGGCAGTCAGTGTGTGACTGACTCCAAACTCAGAAGTATGTCCGTGAAACATACTGGAGTGCATGCGTGAGGTTCAAGAATTCTGTCATGGCATTAAGGATTGCGATATCCACGCAAACGGAGGAGCCACTGCAAGGAAGAGTTGGCTTCCAGCCTATGGCAGAGAACCAGGGGCCAGATTTCCCCTCACATTACAAGCTTGGTAAGCATCAATGACCTCGCGTCATACCATTACACGGAAATGAACTTGCATCAGGGCTTACCACAAGACCACCGGTAACCATGGAGGTAGGTGGGTCTGTTCTTTCAGAAACACGGGGTGTGTGGACTAGTTACGAGTTGGTAATAGATTACACTTATTTTTTGCACGAATGTCGACGGATAAATTCAGATCCGTTTATAACTGAATAGATAACATCAATCAGTTTATACTGCACAGTATACAAGGATCCCAAATTAAATTTCCTTTAACTGATTGCCATCCATACAATATACAACAGATTGGACATCTATTCAGTCCAAACTAAAAGGTTTGGGTATATAAGCAGATATCCAAACAAGCGAAAGATGGATGATGTTGGATCACCATTGATTAACTCACATTCACATGTGCAGTATAGACTTTTTAGAATGGGAAACTTTGTTACTGTTTAACAACTGATTTCCACAGGATACTTTATGGCATGCATCGATCTCAAGATGCATACTATTCAGTTCCCATTCACAGGGTTCACCGGAGATATTTGAAATTTAGCTGGATGGTCAATGATAGCAGTTAAACCATTGCAATATGGGCTAACTACAGCTCCCAGGTTATTTACCACATTACCAAGCCAGTGTTTGGGCTGCTCAAAGCTGGAAAATACATAATTATGGCCTAACTGGATGATATTCTAAAACGCTGAATCTTGCTAAATTAGCTGTTTCAGCCGCAAAACTAACATTTAAGGAATTGCGGTTTCTCATCCATCCAGTTAAATTTAAGTTGATACCAACTAAAGTTACAGATTGCGATTTACCTTTAGCTCTATTAATTATCTGTGACTCCGCCCTGGGGCAAGAGATTAGAATTAATGGAAGCTTGTAACAATCTTGTTGCTTATTCATCATGTGGCCAGTGTAATTGCCAATTTAGTGGCTGTTTTCAGCTGTGTAATTGGGGCCTTTGCATTATCAGAACTTACATTGTGCAAAGGAGCAAGCTTTCAAGTACCATGAAGGTCATTGTTAACAGACCTATGCTATTACCAGCTGAAGCTATAAAGTCACAATGATGGACAAACAGTATTCAGCATTGCTCCAGTACTTTTGGTCATTAACCTTCAGTTATATTTCAAACTGATGCTAGTGCTCAGAGATGGGAAATTACTATCCCATCTCTAGTCCCAGAGGCGGATGGGATGTGCATGAGTTACCAATCCCTCAGTTATATGGTATCAACTACCTAAAGTTACTAGGTGCGTTTCATGGGTTAAAGGCTTATTGTGTGAATATGCATATCCGCATGCTCAACTACCATATAACCATATAACCATATAACAATTACAGCACGGAAACAGGCCATCTCGACCCTTCTAGTCCGTGCCGAACACGTATTCTCCCCTAGTCCCATATACCTGCGTTCAGACCATAACCCTCCATTCCTTTCCCGTCCATATAACTATCCAATTTATTTTTAAACAAGTTGACACACTACGGTGGTGGCATATATTAATCACATGGATGCAATCAAGTCAATATCCTGTGATAGTTTACCTAACCTCATTTGGTGTTGATGTATCATCACGTAAATCAATGACAACACAGAATGGATGTTGGATCACAAAGTATTTAATGACATTGTGGCTCGATGGAACACCAAATATCGATTTGTTTGCATCTAGTCTCAATCACCAGTGGCAAAAATTATCTGACATGGCGGCCATTCTCAGGGGCAGTGGCGATGGATGCATTCTCACTACACTAGGGAGGAATGTTCTTTATGTCTTTCCTCCATTTTGTCTCATCAGTCGGTGCTTGCTTTAAGTTCAGCAAAACTCCGCCTCAGGCTTTTGATAGTGCCTGACTGGCCTACACAGCCATGGGTCTACTCATACTAGGGTATATAACAGAGCCTTTTATGGCTGTTCCCAAACGCAGAAATTTGCTGGTTTACCACGTTACTGGGGAGAACCATCCACGGCATGAGTGAATCAAGTTGTTGGTTTACAGACTATGAGAAGACTTTTCCTGGGATACGGACTGTCAGGTTGTACGGTG
Source organism: Malacoraja senta (assembly GCA_038087875.1). Taxonomy (NCBI): domain Eukaryota; kingdom Metazoa; phylum Chordata; class Chondrichthyes; order Rajiformes; family Rajidae; genus Malacoraja; species Malacoraja senta. The sequence continues at coordinate 118,335 of JAXLNO010000811.1, read as the reverse complement.
GATGTAATCACTGCGGCCTGAAGAGATAGTACCAAGAAACAGTACAAACCTATATCAAGGAATGGGAAGTGTTCTGGTTACAGTCCAATATATCGTATGACACGGTGCGTATAACAGATGTCTTGGAATTCCTCTCGAAGCTATATTTCATGAGAGATGGAGTTATAGTACTATAAATTGTGCCAGAAGTGCCTCTGATATCCAGATTTATGTATAGACCATCCCCAGGTGATTAAAACAGGTTCTGGCTTGTGCAGGAGTGAACACTGATGTTTCAAATCTCACTCCACCAGGGCTGCAGCTACATCAGCAGCGAGGGTTATGCATGTTTCGCTGGACCACATCCTAGCAGCTGCAGGAGGGTCAAACAGTGAGTTTTCCAATGTAATATAACAAACCCATTGCCAGACCGGGGGTATTTGCCAACTCTATTTTTTAGGTTCTGTTTTTTATTCCTCCTGGATGAGTGGGATTACTATGATTATCATTTCGTCATTAAAAAGCATCAGCATGTTTACATTTATGTCATGCTTTATTAAATTTCACTCATCCCTGGTCAGTGTGTGACGCATGGACTCGTGTCCACGGCATGAAATCACAGAGCTTCAAAATCTTCATGTAGTCACTCACTTGACTCCGAAGTAAAATAGTAAGGTTAAATGAGAACTTACCAATTTGAGGTTTCATCTTTATTTTATGAGGAGTTACGATGAGGGATTACGTGCCCTCCGCTCCCAACCCTCTCTCATAAAGATCAGCTGGTAGTTCTAGTTTCTCGAATCTTACTATATTCAGTTCAACAACTGTTATCTGTGATTTCACACTGCTGCTTTGAAAATTGACGCACATGCGGGCTGGTGGGCTTCTATTCACGTAATCCCTCAATGTAACTCCTCATGAAATAAAGATCAAACCTCAAACTGGTAAGTTCTCGTTTAATCTTACTATTCATCCCCAGTTTAAATGGCTGGTGCAGTGTCCCTTTATACAGTCTGATGGTTTCATGTTTCAGGGATGCAGATGCTTGTCTAACAGGTTGTTTGACCTCAGAGGAAACGTAGGCAAAATGGAGCAAATTTATATGAATTATATGAGATGTGAAATTGAGTGTCCAAACAAGGGTCATAAGGTCATAAAGTTATAAGGAATAGGAGTAGAATTAGGCCATTCGGCCCATCAAGTCGAGTTAGCCATTCAATCATGGCTGATCTATCTCTCGCTCCTAACCCCATTCTCCTGCCTTCTCCCCTTAACCCCTGACACCCGTACTAATCAGGGGCACTCCTATATCACAGAGGTCCCCAAGATCAGGAGGGGAATAGATAGGATGAATGCAGGGAGTGTTTTACCCAGAGTACGGGAATCAAGAATCAGAGGACATAGGTTTAAGGTGAGAGGGAAAAGATTTAATAGGAACCTGAGGGGCAATTTTTTCACACAGAGGGTGGGTGGTGTATGGAACTAGCAGCCAGAGGAGGTAATGTAGAAAGGAACTGCAGATGCTGGTTTATACTGAAGATAGACACAAAGTGCCGGAGTAATTCAGAGGGTCAGCCAGCATCTCTGGAGAAAAAGGATGGGTGACGTTTCGGGTCCCAACCTGAAACATCACCCATCTTTTTTTCTCTAGAGATGCTGCCTGACCCACAGAGTTACTCCAGCAATTTGTGTCTCTTGCCAGAGGAGATAGTTGAGTCAGGTACTGTAACAACATTTAAAAGATGGATAGGAATGTTTTAAAAGGATGTGGGCCAAACGCTCACAGGTGGGACTAGTGTAGATGGGGCTTTTTGGTCGACGTGGACATGTTGAGCCGAAGGGCCTGTTTCCATGTTGTATGACTCTAAGTACATCATGCCAAATTAGTTCACAGCATCTGTTGCTTCATGGAAGTAGACGGCTCGAAGAGCGGCCATTTCTTCCTGTTATAAATGGTGCTGGCACATAAGCTCATGGCAGACGGTGGTGATTTTCATATTTCCATTGTTTTTACCCAATGTAATATTATCCTCTGATCTCAGGCCACCATGTACCTTTCATCCTTTATCTGGAAGTTCAGATCTCCGATTAATGGTCCATAGCAAACAGGATCTTACAGGCTCCAGAGACCGGAGAATTGGAACAATATTATATTCTCCCAAAAACAGGGAGTATCATAAGAATAGCATTATAGCTAAATGACTGTACAATAGATGCACTTCACTGAACGCTTGCTCTAAGGTCTACCAGATCTCCCGGTTGCTCACCATTTTAATTCCCCTTCGTATTCCTACGCTGACCTTTCTGTCCTGGGCCTACTCCATTGCCATAGTGTCATACTCCATTGCATAGCGCAAAATGGAGGAAAAGCACTTCATATTCCCCACAGCTTAAGCCCCTGTCCCACTTTCCTGAGTTACTCACGAATTTTCCCTTTGATTCAAACTCGGAGAATGTCCGTAGCGAGTCCGTAGGAGGCCGTAGATATTTCGTAGCGGCTGGTAATGCCAGCCGTAGGTACTCGGGGCATCAGGTAAGTCGGGACGTTTTTTCAGCATGATGAAAAATGTCCACGAGTAAAATAAATACCCTCGAGTACCGACGGCTGGCATCTCCGAGTTTGAATCAAGGGGAAAACTCGGGAGAATTCGTGGTAACTTGGGAAAGTGGGACAGGGGCTTTACAATCCAGCGGTGTAATTTAGTTTTAGTTTAATTTAGTTTAGTTTAGTTTATTGTCACGTGTATCGAGGTGCAGTGAAAACCTTTTTGATGCGTGCTATCCAGTCAGCAGTAAGACAATACATGATTAGAATTGAGCCATTCACAGTGTACAAATACATGATAAGGGAGTAATGCTTAGCGCAAGGTAAAGCCAGCAAAGTCCGATCAAGGACAGTCCGAGGGTCACCAATGAGGTAGATAGTAGTTCAGCACTGCTCTCTGGTTGTGGTAGGATGGTTCAGTTGCCTGATAACAGCTGGGAAGAAACTGTCCCTGAATCTGGAGGTGTGCGTTTGCACACTTTACCTTTAGCCTGATGGGAGAGGGGAGAAGAGGGAGTGGCCAGGTGCGACTCATCCTTGATTATGCTGCTGGCCTTGCCGAGGCAGCGTGAGGTATAAATGGAGTCAATGGAAGGGAGGTTGGTTTGTGTGATGTTCTGGGCATTGAATTCTCAAATTTTAGGTAACATGTAATTCACCTTCTCAAACACTCACCCCCTTTCTCCCCAACTGGCGCCCCCCCCCCCCCATCTCCCTTCCCTCCCCTGAGCTCCACGCAGACCCCCACCTAGTTCCGACCTCCACCCACCCACCCACCTCCTCCTCCACCCTCATCCCTCTGGCTTCACCATCAGCAGCTCCACACACCTGAACTTCGACAGGACTTCATCTTTGCACAAAACATTGCACCCTTTATCTGTGTACTGAGATTGTATCCGTGTCCAGTCTTTGACTGGATAGCATGCAAACAAATCTCTTCACTGTATCTCAACAATAAGCTTGTCAAAAATTGCAGCAGGATCTTGATCGGTTGGGCAGGTGGGCTTTTTCACACAAAGGGTGGTGGGTGTATGGAACCAGCTGCCGGAGGAGGTAGCTGAGGCTGGGACTGTCCCAACGTTTAAGAAACATTTGGACAGGTACATGGATAGGACATCTCCTCTGACAGTTCACTCCACATATGGACCCCCTTTTTGTCGGAAAGGGGTACAGAGAAGATTTACAAAGATGTTTCCAGAACTAGAGGGTGTGAGCTATAGGGAGAGGTTGAGTAGGCTGGGACTCTATTCCTTGGAGCACAGGAGGATGAGGGGAGATCTTATAGAGGTGTATAAAATCATGAGATGAATAGATCGGGTAGATGCACACTCTTGACCAGAGTAGGGGGAATCGAGGACCAGAGGACATAGGTTTAAGGACGACAGATGGCGCAATGGGCTAAGTGTTCGGCTGGCAACCGGAAGGTAGCCGGTTCGAATCCTGCTTGGAGTGCATACTGTCGTTGTGTCCTTGGGCAAGACACTTCACCCACCTTTGCCTGCGTGTGAATGTGTGTGAATGTGTGAATGTGTGTGAGTGATTGGTGGTGGTCGGAGGGGCCGTAGGCGCAGATTAGCAGCCACGCTTCCGTCAGTCTGCCCCAGGGCAGCTGTGGCTACAGAAGTAGCTCACCACCACCGAGTGTGACCGAGGAGTGAATGAATAATGCGATGTAAAGCGCCTTGAGTATTAGAAAGGCGCTATATAAATCCCATCCATTATTATTATTAAGGTGAAGGGAAAAGGTTTAATAATAACCTGAGGGGTAACATTTTAACACAAAGGGTGGCGGGTGTATGGAACAAGCTACTGGAGGTGGTAGATGAGGCAGGGACTCTTACAACATTTAAGAAACATTTGGACAGGTACATGGATAGGACAGGTTTAGGGGATATGGTCCAAATGCAGGCATGTGGGTCTCGTGTAGATGGGACATGTTGGTCGGTGTGGGCATGTGGGCCTGGTGTAGATGGGACATGTTGGTCAGTGTGGGCATGTGGGCCTGGTGTAGATGGGACATGTTGGTCAGTGTGTGGGTCTGGTGTAGATGGACATGTTGGTCGGTGTGGGCATGTGGGCCTGGTGTAGATGGACATGTTGGTCGGTGTGGGCATGTGGGCCTGGTGTAGATGGACATGTTGGTCGGTGTGGGCATGTGGGCCTGGTGTAGATGGACATGTTGGTCAGTGTGGGCATGTGGGCCTGGTGTAGATGGACATGTTGGTCAGTGTGGGCATGTGGGCCTGGTGTAGATGGGACATGTTGGTCGGTGTGGGCATGTGGGCCTGGTGTAGATGGACATGTTGGTCGGTGTGGGCATGTGGGCCTGGTGTAGATGGGACATGTTGGTCGGTGTGGGCATGTTGGGCCTGTTTCCACACTGCATGACTCGATATCTAAGCCAAAACAAAGAAGGGTTCTGACCCGAAACATCACCTATCCATGTCCTCCAGAGATGCTGCCTGACACGTTGAGTTATTGTGAGAGGGGATCTTATTGAAACATATAAGATTATTAAGGGGTTTGGACATGCTAGAGGCAGGAAACATGTTCCTGTTGTTGGGGGGAGTCCAGAACCAGGGGCCACAGTTTAAGAATAAGGGCTAAGCCATTTAGAACGGAGATGAGGAAACACTTTTTCACACAGAGTTGTGAGTCTGTGGAATTCTCTGCTTGGCTCTCTGGATACTTTCAAGAGAGAATTAGATAGGGCTTTTAAAGATAGCGGAATCAGGGGATATGGGGAGAAGGCAGGAACGGGGTACTGATTGTGGACGATCAGCCATGATCATATTGAATGGCGGTGCAGGCTCGAAGGGCCAAATGGCCTGCTCCTGCACCTATTGTCTATTATTCCAGCACTTTGTGTCCTTTTAACCTCCATTGTTAACAGTTGGTTCCGACATCCATCTGATAAAGGATGGTGTGTGTAGGAAGGAACTGCAGATGCTGGTTTAAACCGAAGAGAGACACAAAAAGCTGGAGTAACTCAACGGGACAGGCAGCATCTCTGGAGCGAAGGAATGGGTGACGTTTCGGATGGAGACCCTTCTTCAGACATCTGCCGGCGGAGATTGCAATGTAGAGTTGGGTCAGTTCTCATGCAAAAATATAGTTTGAGTTTGCGATAGGATAATAGTTTGTGTTTTAAAAGGAGATGAAATAGACTGTGGCCCTTTTTCACCTGACCTTGCTCTGCACTCTGCCATGGAGTCTACAAGTTACAGATGCCAGGCAGCATTTCAAGTACTGGAGGGAGCAACTGTATTTCAACTCATTCTCCCAACCCATTAATCTGTGTGTTTACAGTAGATGAGCAGTAATTCAGGGGGCAAGAGGTCAAATCCTGCACTGTACATTGTCGGAACAGAAGAGGACAAAGTGGCTTTGATCATGGATCTGATCATTCATTGATCGGAGAGAATACGTTCAACTTATCAGATAGAAAGTGTGCTCAGAAACAAACCATTCTCTATTGCACTGCCAGTCGACCTTGTGTTTAAGAAAGAACTGCAGATGCTGGAAAAATCAAAGGTGGACAAAAATGCTGGAGAAACTCAGCGGGTGAGGCAGCATCTATGGAGCGAAGGAATAGGCGACGTTTTTAACCTATGTCGTCTATTCCTTCGCTACATAGATGTTGCCTCACCCGCTGAGTTTCTCCAGCATTTTTGTCTACCTTGTGTTTTCAATATATCACTATCTCTAAACTAAACTAGTTTAAACAAAGTTAAACTCGTATATGTTCATAAATTCATAAGTTCTAGGAGCAGAATTAGGCCATTCGGCCCATCAACTCTACCCCACCATTCAATCATAGCTGATCTATCTTTCCCTCTCAACCCCTTCTCCTGGCTTCTCCCCATAAACCCTTGGGCACCGTACTAATCAAGAATCTGCAAATCTCTGCCTTAAAATATCCATTGACTTGGCCTCCACAGCAGGGCTGTCTTAACTGCATTATAGGCCCCTGGTCAAAGCAGTGGACTGGGGCCCCTACACGTCCAGTTTCTTTATGCCAAATCAAATATGCCCTCATGCACTTACAAGATACAAGATACATTTATTTGTCACATGTGCCAGTTGTCACAGTGAAATGTGTGATCACCATACAGCCATACAATAAAATAAAGAACACCACACACGATAGAGTTCAACATAAAACATCCCCACACAGCAGAATCAAACGTTTCCCACTGTGAGGGAAGGCACCAAAGTCAGTCATCTTCCTCTAATGTTCCTGATGTTTACCCGTGGTCGGGGCCTCCGGAGCCCTCCACAGTCGCCGCTACGGGCAGCTCGCCGCTCAGGCCCGCTCGCCGGCATGTTGGAACTCCGATGTCGGAACGGGAGGCCAACCCCAGCGGCTTGGACCTCCAAAACAGCCGCTTCCCACCGGAGTCCGCGGCTCCCGACGTCCCAGGCCGCGCCGGGCGGAGATTCATGCTGGCGGCCCTCGGCGATGTTGGAGTCAGCGCCGCCCACGCTCCGCGTACCACATCCCTGCGATGTTGGAGCAGTGGGCCCCACGCTGGGAGCTCCGCATACCACATCCCCGTGATGTTGGAGCAGTGGGCCCCACGCTGGGAACTCCACGTACCACATCCCCGCGATGTTGGAGCAGTGGGCCCCACGCTGGGAACTCCGCGTACCACATCCCCGTGATGTTGGAGCAGTGGGCCCCACACTGGGAGCTCCGCGTACCACATCCCCGCGATGTTGGAGCAGTGGGCCCCACGCTCCGGAGCTCCACGTACCACATCCCCGTGATGTTGGAGCAGTGGGCCCCACGCTGGGAACTCCGCGTACCACATCCCCGCGATGTTGGAGCAGTGGGCCCCACGCTCCGGAGCTCCAAATGGCAATCCAGGTAGATATCGCCCGCTCCATGGTGAATCCAGCGCTAAACCGCCGCTGCCAAAGCTCTGGACCAGTCCCCGGTCTCCAGTAGGAAAGACCGCTCCAATCCAGTTGGTAGGCCGTGAGGAGGGGGGGTGAGGACGCGACTCGTGGAAATAGTTGCCTCCTCGCCAGGAAGTGACTGGGAAACGGTTTCCCCCTTACTTGCGATGTTCTCCGTTTTCCAAGGCCGCTGAGAACTTTCAACCCGATGCCGGTGTTCCAGCTTCCCGGCGGGTGGGTCTACAACATCGGGCTGCCGTTGCGGCGACTGGCTGCGGAGCCCTCGGACTGGCCCCGATCTCGGGTGGACTGGGAGGAGGACTGGACATTTTGGTGCCTTTCCCTCACAGTGGAGAGTGTCGACTCTGCTGTGGCGGGATGTTCATGTTGAATCTCTAAATAGTGTGTCGTGTCTTTTTTATTCTACCTTTTTATTTTTATTTATATGGTTAATTGTCTGTGAAGCGCTTTGGTTTCAGTAATCTGATTGAAAGGCGCTATATAAATAAACTGACTTTACTTTACTTTACTTTCATGTTCTACAATAACATTCTACAATATATAGAATAGCATGGGGCCCCTATGCATGTGGGGCCCCACGCAACTGCCCAGTGTGCCCATGCATTAAGACAGCCCAGCTCCACAGCCGTCTGTGGCAATGAATTCCACAAATTCATCCTCATCTCCATTCTAAAGGTACCGTCCTTTTATTCGGAGGCTATTGGTTTAATTTAGTTTAGAGATACAGTTTGGAAACAGGCCCTTCAGCCCACCAAGTTCATGCCGACCATCGAATCCTTCTCACTAGTTCGACGTTATCCCGCATTCTCATGCACTCTCCCCACACTAGGGGGCAATTTACAGAGGCCGTTTAACCTTCAAACTCTGCACAGACAGCATCCGAGGTCAGGATCGAACCCGGGTCTCTGGCGCTGTTAGGCAGCAACTCCACTGGTGGTAGGATGCAGATTTGATTTAACTTGATTTATTTTAGGCATGAAGTGATCATTTGATTTATCCAGATGTTTAATATATAGATATATTGTTGGTTAGAACAGACCCAAAGAAAACCCACGCGGTCACAGGGAGAATGTGCAAACTCCATACAGACAGCTCCCGAGGTCAGGATCGAACCCGTGTCTCTGGTGCTGCAAGGCAGCAGCTCTACCAGCTGCACCACTGTGCCACCCTCTTTTCCACCGGTCTATTAAGCTTTGAGATCTTCGACAGATGCACCAGAGGAAGCAGTTTATCAGGATGCATCACGGCTTGGTTTGGGAACAGCTCCATCCACGACCACAAGAAATTGCAGCGAATTGTGGACGCAGCCCAGACCATCACACAAACCAACCTCCCTTCCATTGACTCCATTTATACCTCATGCTGCCTTGGCAAGGCCAGCTGCATAATCAAGGACGAGTCACACCCTGGCCACTCCCTCTTCTCCCCTCTCCCATCATGCAAGAGGTACAGAAGTGTGAAAACGCACACCTCCAGATTCAGAGACAGTTTCTTCCCAGCTGTTATCAGGCAACTGAATCATCCTACCACAACCAGAGAGCAGTGCTGAACTACTATCTACCTCATTGGTGACCCTCGGACTATCTTTGATTGGACTTTGCTGGCTTGACCTTGTGTTATTCCTTTATCATGCATCTATACACTGTAAATGGCTCGATTGTGATCATGTATTGTCTTTACGCTGAAGATAGACGCAAAAAGCTGGAGTAACTCAGTGGGACAGGCAGCATCTCTGGAGAGAAGGAATGGGTGACGTTTCGGATCGAGACCCTACGCTGACTGGTTAGCACGCAATAGAGGTGTCACGCACGTGACAATAAACTAAACTGAATTAAAATGTGCTGATATCCCTTTTAGTCTTTTGTGTAAACTCGTCTTTGACTTATTCTTCATGTGCATAGGTCAACGTAAAAAATGTTGGCAGCGCCACCATCCAATTGACATTTTTTTTCCCCTTTTTCCATCAGATTAATGCTATGAATTGGCACAAGATTAATATCAGGTGCTGTTTTTCACAAGACGGCAATTTAACTGTAGAGTAATCTTGTAATCAAGGTCATGGTATACCTTCTCTCTAAAATCTGGCAACAGAAATCCAACTGTTTATGAGCCGCAGACCCATGAAGTGATGATTAGAATCCTTGTTGGTTATGCACTAGATTCCGCAGTGAATTCTGTTTTCGCTAGTTAAAAATCGAGTTTAATTAAAAAATTAGGAAATTTGAAAATGTGATGCATGGAAAGATGTTCAAATGTTTTACAAAGTGTTGGTGACACAGTTGCATTGCCAGTGGATTCCTGCTAAATCAGACCAAATAATGCATGCGAGAGTCTCAGTTATAGACACAAAATGCTGGAGTAACTCAGCGGGTCAGGCAGTATCTCTGGAGAGAAGGAATGGGTGACGTTTCGGGTCCAGACCCTTCTTCGTGTCTGTTAAAGTGACCTGCACAATCACTGCATCTTACGTTTTAGTTCCAGAGATACAGCGAGGAAACAGGCCCTTCAGCCCAGTGAGCCTGTACCAACCAGTGATTCCTCTACACAAACACTATCCTACACATGCTGGGGACAATTTACAATTTTACCAGCCAAATAAGCAACAAACCTGTACATCTTTGGAATGTTGGAGGAAACTGGAGCACCCGGAGAAATTCCACGTGGTCACAGGGAAAACGTTTAAAGTGCGTACAGACAGCACCCGTAGTCAGGATCAAGCCCGGGTCTCTGGCGCTGTAAGGCAGCAACCCTACCGCTGCGCCACCGTGCTGTCATTCAGAGCCAATCGAGTACAGTCGAGTAGGGAATGGGTTGCTCCTGACAACTCGTAGAAGGAGTCTGAAGAAGGGTCTCAACCCGAAACGTCACCTATTCCTTCCTTCCAGCAATGCTGTCTGTCCCGCTGAGATATACTAGCTGTTTGTGCCTGTCTTCGGTTTAAACCAGCATCTGCACATCCCGCCACAAGGAACTGCAGATGCTGGAATCCTGAGCAAAACACAAAATGCTGGAGAAATTCGGGAGGTCAGGCAGCATCTGTGGAGGGAATGGACCAACGACGTTTTGGACTGGGACTGAAGAAGGGTCCTGACCCAACACGTCGTCTGTCCATTCATTCACTCCACCAATGCTGCCTGACCTGCTCAGTTACACCAGCATTTTGTGTTTCACCTCATAGAAGGATCTGACTCTCATATGGGTCTGATGGCTAAGTTTCCCCAAAGTTAGACACAAAATGCTGGAGTAACTCAGCGGGACAGGCAGCATCTCTGGAGAGAAGGAACGGTTGGTGTTTCGGGTCGAGACCCTTCCTCAGACTGAAAGTCACGGGAGAGGGAGACACAGAGATATCATCATAACTATCATAATTATACTTTATTAGCCAAGTATGTTTTGCAACATACGAGGAATTTCATTTGCCATACAGTCATAGCAATAAAAAGCAACATAACACAAAATACATTTTAACATAAACATCCACCACAGTGACTCCTCCACATTCCTCACTGTGATGGAAGGCGAGAAAAAGTTCAATCTCTTCCCTTCTTTGTTCTCCCGCGGTCGGGGGCCTCGAGCCTTCCGTTGACGGGACGATCTTGGCTCCCGTAGCCGGCGGCATTTGGGCCCCTGCGTCTGGGCGATCAAGCTCCTGCATCCGGGGGAATCTCAGCTCCCCCGTGCCGGGCGATCTGACCCCGGGTCGGGGCTGGTCGAAACCTTCTGCGTCGTTTGGAGCTCCCGACATCGGTCTCTACCCGAGACTATGAGCTCCTCGATGGTGAAATCCACAGGCATCGATCCCAGTCAAGGGATCGGCTCCGATGATAAGTCCACGTCCCCGCGGTCGGGCTTAAAGTCAGTCCCGAGCAAGGCCTCCAGCTCCATGATGTTAGGCTGAAGAGCGACTGGAGATACGATCCGGAAAACAATAGCATCTCTAGCAAGATAAGAGATTGAAAATGTTTCCCCCGACCCCCCCCCCCTCCCCCTGCTCATCCTCAACATAAAACAAACCAGAGAACATTTACACAAACTTTTTAAAACACACTAAAAATAACAAAAAATGACCAAAAAAAGACAGACAGACTGTTGGCGAGGCTGCCATCATGTCGCGCCCCTTGGTGGAATATGGAAGGTTATGGTGTGACAACGAGACATCAAAGGGGATGAAGATCATGTGAAATGTAGAATAGATCACAGTTAGCTTGGGGAAAGTGACAACGAAGCAAATAGGGATAAAATGTCACCAGGAGGGCAGTCAAACTAGTTGGAGAACTAGGATGAGGGAGGGGATGGAGAGAGAGGGAAAGCAAGGGTTACATGAAGTTAGAGAAGTCAATGTTCACACCGCTGGGGTGTAAGTTGCCCAAGCGAAATATGAGATGCTGTTCCTCCAGTTTGCGCTGGGCCTCACTCTGACAATGGAGGAGGCCCAGGACAGAAAGGTCAGTGTGGGAATGGGAGGGGGAGTTAAAGTGTTTAGCAACCGGGAGATCAGGTCGGTGTAGATGGACTAAGCGGTGGTGTTCAGTGAAACGATCGCTGAGCCTGCGCTTGGTCTTGCCGATATACATGAGTCCACACCTGCAACAGCGGATACAGTAGATGAGGTTGGAGGAGGTGCGTGTGGTATACCAGTTGGGAATTTCCAAGGCTGATATTTATTTGTTATTACTATCTTAACAGCCTGCTCTTCTGCCTAAGAGGCCTAAGTTACCATGAGATTGGACCCAGTGTTTTTCACTTCATTTTTTCAGTTTAGAGATACAGCATGGAAACAGGCCGTTCAGCCCACTGAGGCTAGGCTGGCCAGCAATCAACCATACACAAGTTCTATCCTACACACTAGGAACAATTAACAGAGGCCAATCAACCTACAATCTTGTACGTCTTTGGAATGTGGGAGGAAACCGGAGCACCCGGAGAGTCGGTCACGGGGAGAACGTGCAAACTCTGTACAGACAGCACCCGTAGTCAGGATTGAACCCGGGTCTCTGGCGCTGTAAGGCAGCAACTCTACCGCTGCACCATTGTGCTGTCCCCACCATCTCACATCCAGACAGCCACTTCCCAACTAATTAGACTCTGAGACTTTGAGTCTTACCAAAGTGAGTTACTGTAACTTCTCATTTTGTAACTGTGAAGATGGAAGCCTGTTACGTTGGTTTTTTATCCCTTATCTCCTGCCAGACGGATTAGTCCGAGAAATTAGCTCCTTCAATTAAGTTGTTATCAATATCCTGGCTGCATTTTATCAACATTCCCAGATAACTTCACAAATGATGAACCTTCCTTATACGTGGCAAACTGCAAATGTTGCTTCAGGCTGAGAACACTGTCCATTCCTCTGCTGTTGGCTGTTTTCATCCTCTGATAACACATAGAACAGAGAACAGTCCAGGCACAAGAATGCGGGAGTGACTCAGCAGGCAAGCAGCATCACAATGGAGACCCAGGGTGGGGGATCAAAGTAGGAGCCGGCGTGCTTTGTAACTTTGTCAGTGCTGTTGGTGGCTGCTATTTGTATACAATGGGTACGCAAGCAAAGAATCTCACTGTGCCTAGTCACATGTGACAATGAAGTATTCCATTCCATCTCTGGAAAGAAGGAATGGGATAATGTTTCAGGTCAAGACCCTTCTTCAGTCTCCACCTGAGACGTCTCCCATTCCATCTCTCCAGAGACGCTGCCTGTCCCGCTGAGTTACTTCTGCATTTTGTGTCCATCTTCAGTGTAAACCAGCATCTGCAGTTCCTTCCTGTATGTAGAACAGTGCAGCACAGGGCCAGGCCCTTTGGCCCATGACGTCTTTGTTGAACATAGTGCCAAGTTAAACAACTCCACTGCCTTCACCTGGTCCATATCCTGCATAGCCCTGCACCCTATGTAAAAATCTCCTAAACACCAGCATCGTATCTGCCTCCAGCACCACCCCCCAGCAATGATTCCCAGTTACCCACCTCTCCCCAATCAGAATCAGAATCACACTTTATTCACCAAGTATGTTTTGCAACATACGAGGAATTTCATTGGCCAGGTCTGTCATACAATTAAAAGCAACAGATCACTCAAAAACACATTGTAACATGAACATCCACCACAGTGACTCCTACACATTCCTCACTGTGATGGAAGGCGAGAAAAAGTTCAAGTCCCTTCCCTTAGTTCTTCCTCGGTCGTGGGCCTCGAGCCCTCCGTTGACGGGATGATCTTGACTCCCGTAGCCGGCGGCGTTCGGGCCCTCCGCATCGAGGCGATCAGCTCCCGCATCGGGGGATGTCAGCTCCCCTGCGCCGGGCGATAGAACCTCGCGTCGGGGCCGGTGAACCTTCTGTGACGTTGGAGCTCCCGACTCGGCCTCTCCCGAAGACTGTGAGCCCTTGATGGTGAAAACCACGGTGGTCGCGGTGGGAGCGATCCCAGGCAAGGGATCCGCTCCGATGTTAAGTCCGCGCCCCGCGGTGGGGCTCACGACAGTCCGAGGAGGCCTCCAGCTCCAGCGATGGTAGGCTGCAGAGCCCAGAGAATGTGATCCGAAAATTAATCACATCTCCGGGAAGGTCACCCACCTCTCTCCAAGCATATATACTTGTCCTGCACATCTCATTTAAACTTTGTCCCTCTCAACTTAAAGCTATGTCCTCCAGTCTTTGGTGTTTCCACCCTGGATCTCTGACTGTCTACCCTCTCAGCTCATTCCAGGCACCCACCTCCGGAAACAGGCCCTTTGGCCCACTGAGTCCACACCCACCATCAATCACCCATACTCTAGTTCTACTTTGGCATCCGACACACTAGGGGCAATTTACAGAGGACAATTACCGCATGGAAACAGGCCCTTCAGCCCACTTAGTCCGGACTGACCACCAATCGCCCATACACTAGTTCTATGTTATTCCAGTCTTGCACCCTACACACTACGGACAATTTTACAGAAGCCAACTAACCTGTACGGGATTGGGATGTGGGAGGAAACCGGAGCACCCAGAGGAAATCCACAAAGTCACAGGAAGAACGTACAAACTCCACACAGACAGCACGACCTGACTACGGGTGCTGTCTGTACGGAGTTTTACATTCTCCCCGTGACCGCGTGGGTTTTCTCCGGGTACTCTGGTTTCCTCCCACATCCCAAAGACGTGCAGGATTGTAGGTTAATTGGCTTCAGTAAAAATTGTAAATTGTTCCTTGTGTGTAGAAAGGTGCAAGTGTACATGGATCGCTGGTCGGCGCCGACTCGGTGGGCCGAAGGGACTGTTTCCACGTGGTATCTCTAAACTAAACTAAACATAATAACCACAGCCTTTTCCTTCACACAATCTTTTCTTCAATAACCAGCACTGGCAATGAATAAGGTCATAAGGTCATAAGTGAGAGGAGCAGAATTAGGCCATTCGGCCCATGAAGTCTGATCCACCATTCAATCATATAACCATATAACCATAACAGCACGGAAACAGGCCATCTCGGCCCTTCAAGTCCGAGATGGCCTGTTTTTAATTTATTTCTTATTTATTTATTTATTTAATTGTTTTTTTAAAATATTTTTTTTACTTCCCCCCTAGTCCCATCTACGTGCACTCAGACCATAACCCTCCATTCCTTTCCCGTCCATATACCCATCCAATCTATTTTTAAAGGATAAAATCGAACCAGCCTCCACCACTTCCACTGGAAGCTCATTCCACACAGCTACCACTCTCTGAGTAAAGAAGTCCCCCCTAATGTTACCCCTAAACTTCGGTCCCTTAATTCTCAAGTCATGTCCCCTTGTTTGAATCTTCTCTACTCTCAATGGGAAAAGCTTATCCACGTCAACTCTGTCTAACCCGCTCATAATTTTAAAGACCTCTATCAAGGCCCCTCTTAACCTACTGCGCTCCAAAGAATAAAGACCTAACTTGTTCAACCTTTCTCTGTAACTTAGTTGCTGAAACCCAGGCAACATTCTAGTAAATCTCCTCTGTACTCTCTCTATTTTGTTGACATCCTTCCTATAATTAGGCGACCAAATTTGTACTCCATATGCCAGAATTGGCCTCACCAATGTCTTGTACAATTTTAACATTACATCCCAACTTCTATATTCAATGCTCTGATTTATAAAGGCCAGCACACCAAAAGCTTTCTTTACCACCCTATCTACATGGGATTCCACCTTCAGGGAACTATGCACAGTTATTCCTAGATCCCTCTGTTCAACTGCATTCCTCAATTCGCTACCATTTACCATGGCTGATCTATCTCTCCCTCCTAACCCCTTTCTTCTGCCTTCTCCCCATAACCCCTGACACCCATACTAATCGAGAATCTATCTATTTCTGCCTTAAAAATATCCATTAACTTGGCCTCCACAGCCGTCTGTGGCAATGAATTCCACAGATTCACCACCCTCTGACTGAACAGACCACTCCTAAAATAAATAACGTTTTTCTTAAATCTATTATGTTTAATTTCTCTTTAGGCCAGAACCCTCATCATCTGGAAAGAATATGTTTCTTTTTATTCCATTCCATCCCTTCCCAATAGTAAAAAGTCCATAATCTCCAATGGTCAAATGAATGCTATTGCTACTGATTATTGCCATCAGTATTCTCTCGTATAATAAGTGTGGGGGTCTGTTCTAATCACCAATGTATTGACATCACTTGTCTGGGTAAATCAAATGGACACTTCTTGCCTGAAAAAAACATGTTAAATCAACTCTGGATATTGTGGTCCTTACCTGTCAGGGTGGCACAGTGGCACAGCTGGTAAAGCCGCTGCCTCACAGCGCCAGAGACCCGGGTTTGATCCTGATGTCAGGTGTTGTTTGTGTGTGGAGTTCGCTCGTTCTCCCTGTGACCACGTGGGTTTCCTCCGGGTGCTCCGGTTTCCTCTCACACTCCAAAGACGTGCGGGCTTGTAGATCAATTGGCCTCTGTAAATTTCCCCCTCGTGTGCAGGGAGTGGATTAGAGAGTGGGACAACATAGTCCGGGTCAGGTCGGGGGGAGTTCCCCCCCGCCACGGGTACCATGTCATCCCGTGCTACCTGCTCCGTGCTCGGATAGTCGGCGACTAAACCGTCTCCCACACCTGGTTTGCCAGGTGTGGAGGGGGCTGTGGACCCCCAGCAGGACCAAAAACAAGACCTGTCAAAGGGCGGATGAGCTCCTGGCGAGCCAACGGCCATCCACACGTCAGTAGAAGTTGCGATCACTGTCGTACACAGCATTGTAAGGAATGATGATAAAGCACACACACACCAAAATCCTAGACTTCCAGCGGCAGAAGTCCGCAGGAACTGGAGGACAGAGATGTGTGGTGCGTCCGTCACCGTTCCCGTCGGAAACCAGCACCACGGCGTCGCTAATGTTTTCAACGATGATGAATGAATGACAACATAGAACTAGTGTGAACTAATGTGATCGATGGTCAGCGTGGACATGGTGGGCCGAAGTGTCTGTTCCCGTGCTGTATCTCTAAACTGAACGATACCGGACTAAAAAGAAAACTGATAGAAGTGCATAAAATGATGAGAGGCATTGATATGGTGGACAGTCAGAACCTATTTCCCAGGGTGTTAAATGTCAATAACTGAGGGCATAGCTTTAAGGTAAGAGGGGAAAGTTGAAGGGAGATTTGCATGTGGGTGGTGGGTGCCTGGAATGCACTGCATGGTAGAGCTAGATTACAAAGGACAAAGGACAAAGGACATTTATTGTCACGTACACCAAATGGTGTAGTGAAATTTGTCTTGCCATGCAGCACAAATTAGACACAACATTAAAGAAATGTAACATAAACATAAAAACATCCCCCCACAATGGTTCCCACTGTGGGGGAAGGCACAAAGATTAGATAGTGTTGTTTTAGATATGCAGGGAATGGAGGAATCTGGATCACATTCAGGCAGGGGAAATTAGATTCATCGTTTAGGGCAGGAACATTGTGGGCTGAAAGGTCTGTTCTTGTGTTGTTCTACGTTCTATGCTGATTTGAACTTGGCAATTTTTGAGATGGACTATATTGTAATGGGAGCTTTAGAATTTAGAGATGCATCATGGGTACTTTGGCCCACCGAGTCCATGCCGACCAGCAATCACCCCGTAAACTAACATAATCCTACACTCTAGGGAAAATTGACAATTTTTACCGCAGCCAACCAGCGATCACTCTGTATCGCACGCACTGGGGACAAGTTACAGAAGCCAATTCACGTACAAACCTGCATGTCTTTAGGATGTGGGAGGAAACTGGAGCACCTGGAGAAAACCCACGTGGGCACGGGGAGAACGTACAAACTCCGTATAGACAGCATCCCAGGTCAGGATGGAACCCGGGTCTCTGGCGCTGGGAGGCAGCAACTCTACTGCTGCACCACCGTGTTAAATCCTGGAGAAACCACGAGAAATTTCCCAATAAATGAAATGATTGAATTGACCTTAACATAGAAAGGAGCAGAATTGAAGTTGCCATATTATTGCAGATTGCAAGAGGCGTGTGCGGACTAACGCCGCAAAGAAAGCTGCTCACACAATGCCCGAGATGACGACAAATCTCCAGTGGGTGCGGTGCCTGGTTCCTCTACTCTGGAACATCAGTCATTCTGCGAGCTCCTTGCATGGTCTAAACTCTTCACCAGATCGAGAGTGGCCATCAAAAACTCCCATGTTTTATGCACGTTCACACGTTATAGGAGTAGAATTAGGCCACTCGGCCCATCGAGTCCACTCCACCATTCAATCATGGGTGATCTCTGCCTCCTCATCCCATTTTCCTGCCTTCTCCCCATAACCCTTGACACCCATTTCCAATCAAGAATTTGTCTATCTCTGCCTTAAAAATATCCACTGACTTGTCCACCACAGCCCTCTGTGGCTATAGGTTCCACAGATTAACCACCCTCTGACTAAAGAAGTTCCTCCTCACCTCCTTTCTAAAGGAGCGCCCTTTAATTCTGAGGCTGTGACCTCTGTTCCTAGACTCTCCCACCAGTGGAAACATCCTCTCCACATCTACTCTATCTATGCCTTCCATTATTCTGTAAGTTTCAATGAGGTCCCCCCTCATTACACCACAACAAATTTGACTTCATCACAGAATGGACTCTGGCGTGCCTCAGGAATTTACAACTATATTTTGTGGCTTTGGTGAATTATTAAACAGTGAGGAGACACGTGGATGTCGGTTTACAAAAATAATCGCAAAGTGCTGGAGTAACTCAGCGGGTCAGGCAGCATCTCTGGAGAACATGGATAGGTGACGTTTCACAGAGTGCTGGAGTAAGTCAGCGGGTCAGGCAGCATCTGTGGAGTACGTGGGTAGGTGACGTTTCGGGTCGGGATCCTTCTTCAGATCTACGACACGTTCTCCAGAGATGCTGCTTGACCCGCTGAGTTACTCCAGCACCCTGTGTCTTTAATGTAGTCAGGGATGAAGAATTCCAAATGACTTGTTTCGACATTAATATCCTGCATTGTGTTGCTGCCTCTGTAATCACTTCACTCTGCCTGGTGGTGCACCGGTAAAGTTGCTGCCTTACAGCGCCGGAGACCCGGGTTCGACCCTGACTACGGGTGCCGTCTCTATGGAGTTTGTATGTTCTCCCTGTGACCGCGTGGGTTTTCTCCAGGTGCTCTGGTTTCCTCCCACATTCCAAAGACGTGCGGGTTTGTGGGTTAATTGGCCTCTGTAAATTGTCCCTAGTGTGTCGGATAGAACCAGGGATAGGCCCGGACCCGGTGGGCCGAAGAGCCTGTTTGATCGGTATATCTCCAAACTGAACTATTCTTGAAGCAGTGCAGAGGGCTGTTCGACATGGCTGAGCAACTTGTCAAGCGGTTTTTAAATGCCAACATGTTGGTGTTCATATCATCCACTTTATTAAACAAAGCCCTATTGGATATCAGTTTAGGGGTTGGACCCAATCTCTAATCCAAAGTATGAATCCACAAGCTAGACAGAGTGGATGTGGAGAGGTTGGTTCCAGTCGTGTTTGATATCTCCACGCTGAGATAAAGTTTTGACTATCTACCCTATCTATGCCTCTCATAATTTTACCTACTTCTCTCAGGTTAATCATCTTGGTGCTGTCTGTGTGGAGTTTGCATGTTCTCCCTGTGACCATATGGGTTTCCTCCAGGTGCTCTGGTTCCCTCCCACATCCCAAAGGCATGTGGGTTTGGTCAATTGTTCATCTGTAAATTGCCCATCGAAGATGGTCCTGAGCTACTATCCACCTCATAGGAGACCCCCACACAATCTTTAATTGGACTTTACTGCACGTTATCTTGTACCAAACATTATTCTGTAGATGGCTCAATTGTAATCATGTATAGTCCTTGTTGACTGGTTAGCAAGCAACAAAAGCCTTTCACTGCAACGTGACATTAAACTAAACTAAAGTGTAGGGAGTGGATGAGAAAATTGGATGACATAGAACTAGTGTGATAGGGTGATCGATGGTCGGCATGGACTGGGTGGGCTGAAGGGCCTGTTTCCTTGCTGTATTGTTCAATCAATTCAATGCATTTGAAGCAATCAATAAAATGACTACAAAACCAAAATAGCATGATCTGACATCAGCACACTTGGCAAGCTCACATCTGCCTGATGTTCATATTGTACATGTAGATGTAGAGAACAGCTTGGCTGAACGTAATGTGGGATGTCAAAGCCAGGACCTGGGGTAGCATGAGATCACTCAGTCTTGATCTGGCACCATGTAACTCAACCTTACAGTTCAAATCACAGCTCTTTACGATTCAAACCGTATTCATCAAATGTGTGAGAAACCAAACTTCAGACATCAGACTTTAGACTTTAGAGGTACAGTGCGGAAACAGGGACTTCGGCCACCAAGTCTATGCCATCAGTGATCACCCCGTACATAACTTCATAAGTCATAGGAGCAGAATTAGGCCATTCAGCCCATGAAGTCTACTCCGCCATTCAATCATGACTGATCTATCTTTCCCTCTCAACCACATTCTCCTGCCTTCTCCCCGTAACCCCTGAAACAGTACTGATCAAGTATCTATCTATCTCCACCTTAAAATCACTAAAACCTCCAGCACTATCCTACACACACTGGGGGCAATTTACAGATTTTACTGGAGCCAATTAACCAACAAACCTGTACGTCTTTGGAATGTGGGGGAAAGCCAGAGGACCTGGAGAAAACCCACGCGGGTCACTCCACACAGACAGCACCGGTAGTCGGGATCGAACCAGGGTCTCTGGCGCTGTGAGGCAGCAACTCTACCACTGCGCCACCGTGCCACCCTAACCATCACGACTGTTGTTTTTCTCCATTTCCGTACGTATCTTCACCCTATTTTCCCCATGCCACTGTTGGCAGGATTACTAAAGTCTGTTTTGATGCTGAGCTGCCAAATGTCTGGATTGGTGTAAGGAACATTTGTGGTTCGAGTGGCAAGGCTGAGTCAGCAGGAGAGCTGAGAGAGTGGTAACCACCTGGACTCCGGCACTGAGCTGTTTGGAACAAGTTGCTCATGACTGCAGCCATTCACATGGCAGTCCATGCCAACACAGTCACTCACACATACATACACATGAACTAGCGGGAGATTAGTCTACTTTAGAGATACAGGCCCTACATCCCACTGAAGGTAGGCACAAAATGCTGGAGTAACTCAGCGGGTCAGGCAGCATCTCTGGAGTGAAGGAGTGGGTGACATTTCAGGTCGAGACCCTTCATCCCACCGAGTCCGCACCGACCAGCAATCATCCCATGCACTAGGACTATCCCACACACTAGGGGCAATTTACAATTTACCAAAACGAATTAACCTTCAAACCTGCACGTCTTTGGAGTGTGGGAGGAAAGCAGAGTATCTGGAGAACACCCACGAGGTTCACAGGGAGAACGTACAAACTCCGTACAGACAGCACCCATAGTCAGGATCGAACCTGGGACTATTCTTAAAAAATTTGGAGATACAGGGTGCAATCAGGCCCTTCGGCCCACAAAGTCCACACCAACCAACGATCACCCATTCACACAAGTTCTATCCTACACACTTGGGCCAATTTACAAATTACTGAAGCCAATTAACCAACAAACCTGCACGTCTTTGGAGTGTGGGAGGAAACCGGAGCACCTGGAGAAAACCCACAGGGTCACAGTGAGAACATACAAACTCCGCACAGACAGGATCAAACACGGGTCCCTGGCGCCGTAAGGCAGCAACTCTACCGCTGCGCCACCGTGCTGCCACGGATTCTATTGAACATTTGCTTGCTGCTAAATGACATGGCAAAGTTGCTTCTAAAATTCTGCTTCTTCCTCATATTCCGCTTGGGTAGCTTACAACCCAAAGGTATCAACATGGGATCTCCCATTTTAAGTATCCTACCAACATACAGCAGCCAAACCCCCAACATCCCCCCCCCCCTCTTCCCTGTGCCCCACCTGGATGCGTACCCATTTCTGCCACAATCACGACCCTTTTCCCAGTCCCCCATACTCTTCCACCCATATCCCTTCCTCTGGCTTCACATTTCATGCCTCTTCTCTAATCTCCTTAACTCACAGCATTTTGTCTTTTCATCTCTGGACTTGGTCTAACCATCTGCCGATCAACCCTCCTCCCTTGTATCCACCTATCACTTGCCAGGCTTTCTCCCGCCCCCACTCCTCTTCCAGCCTGCTCTCCCCCCCCGACAATCAGTCTGAAGAGGGGTTCCGGCCCCAAAAGTTACCTATCCATATTCTCCAGAGATGCTGCCTGACCCGCTGAGTTACTCCAGCACTTTGTGAAACGTCACCTATCCATGTTCTCCAGAGAAGCTGCCTGACCCACTGAGTTACTCCAGCACTCTGTGAAACGTCACCTATCCATGTTCTCCAGAGAAGCTGCCTGACCCACTGAGTTACTCCAGCACTCCGTGAAACGTCACCTATCCATGTTCTCCACAGATGCTGCCTGACCCACTGAGTTACTCCAGCACTCTGTGAAACGTCACCTATCCATGTTCTCCACAGATGCTGCCTGACCCGCTGAGTTACTCCAGCACTCTGTGTCTGTTTCTGTAAAACAGCATCAGCAATCCCATGTGTCTGCTTTTAAATTATTGAGAAGGTTTAAATATAAATGACGTGGGTGTCATGGTGGCGCAGCGGTAGAGTTGCTGCCTTACAGTGAATGGAGCACCGGAGACCCGGGTTCGATCATGACTATGGGTGCTGCCTGTACGGAGTTTGTACGTTCTCCCCGTGACCTGTGTGGGTTTTCTCCGAGATCTTCGGTTTCCTCCTACACTCCAAAGAAGTACAGGTTTGTAGGTTAATTGACTTGGTAAATGTAAACAAAAAATTGTCCCTACTGGGTATAGGATAGTGTTAATGTGTGGGGATTGCTGGTCGGCGCGGACCCGGTGGGGAAGGGCCTGTTTCTGCGCTGTATCTCTAAACTAAACTAAACTAAACTTAACAATGCAGATGTAACCAAGTGACGTTTAATTTGTTTTATGTGTAAGAAGATTTCGTGTTCCATAAATGTTGCTGCATATTGTACTGTTGAAACAATAGCAAGACTGATTCTTCTGGACTCATAAGTTCATGTTCGAGGAGCAGAATTAGGCCATTCGGCCCATCAAGTCTACTCTGCCATTCTGTCTTTCCCTCTTAACTCCATTCGACTGCCTATTCCCCATTACCCCAGACTCCCGTACTGATCAAGAATCTGTCAACCTTCGCTTTAAAAATATCCATTGACTTGGTCTCCACAGCCGTCTGTGGCAATGAATTCAACAGATTCACCACCGTCTGACTAAAGAAATTCCTCCTCAACTCCTTTCTAAAGGTACATCCTTAAATTGGCTTGGTGTAAATGTAAATTGTCCCTAATGAGTGCAGGATAGTGTTAGTGTGCGGGGATCGCTGGTCCGTGCAGACTCGGTGGGACAAAAGGCCTGTTTCCGCGCAGTATCTCTAAACTAAACTAAACTAGTAACCCTACAGAACTGAGGGGCCATTGTTTGCACATCTCTGTGGGTATTCAGCAGAAGTAAGATAGTTTGGCCATGGGGGATCACAGACGAGCCCAATCCTAGACCTTATCATGGGTCAGAAACATCTGAGTCTCTGTCACCATGTTCCCCTTTCCCTGAAGGGGCCGTGTCTCTGGTGTCAATTTAAGGGTGGCACGGCGGCCTCACAGCATCACCAGCCCATGTTCAATCCCGACTACGGGTGCTGTCTGTCTGGAGTTTGTACGTTCTCCCCGTGACCTGCGTGGGTTTTCTCCGGGTTTCCTCCCACACCCAAAAGACGTACAGTTTTGTAAGTAAATTGGCTTGGTAAAATTGTACATTTTCCCACATGTGTGTAGAATAGTGTTGATGTGTGGGGATCACTGGTCAGCGTGGACTCGGTGGGCTGAAGGGCCTGTTTCCACGTGTATCTCTAAAGTCTAAATATGTTCATGCAAGGAGGTGTTTGGAGCGCTGAATAAAATGCTTGCACAACTGATGATTGTTCAGGCAAAGCAAATTTAACTGAAGCAAGTTTATGTTGATACAGTTTCATTTACTTGTTAGTTTCATTCCCACGGGTATGTTTTTATTGCATACTGAATATTTAGGGACAGGTTCATTATTACTATTATTTACTGAGGTACAGTGAAATTGGTTACCTATCCAATCAGATCAGATAATATTGTACATAAATACAATCAAATCAAACTCGTCAGTAGGTAGAGCAGAGGGGAAGATACAGAGTGTAAGATTTAGTTCTCAGCATTGTAGTGCATCTGTTCCAGAGACAAAGGCCAATCTCCGCAATGAGGTAGAGGTGAATCGGACAGTACCCTAGCTTATAGAAGGACCGTTCAGAAGCCCGATAACAGAGGGGAAGAAGCTGTTCCTGAGTCTGGTGGTGCGAGCTTTTAAGCTTCTGTACCTTCTGCCCGATGGGAGCGGGGAGAAGAAGGAATGACCGGGGTGGGACAAGTCGGCTTTTTCGAGGCAGCGTGAAGTATAGATGGAGAATGTGGAGCAATTGAAATTTGGCAATCCAATCAAACTGATAATCCAGCACACTTGGTTCGTTGGTGGTGCTGGACTATTTGGATTATCCAGATTAGTGGATGTTATTCCCATTAATAATTGTAATAGTTCCAGGTTTGGCTCCGGTTTATGGTGTTAGAGACAAGCGGGGATAGAAGATTCAGATTGGTTACAGATGAAAGCAGTGCAGGGGACGGCAAGGTGGTGCAACGGTGGAACTACTGCCCTACAGCGCCAGAGACCTGGGTTTGATCCTGACTATGGGTGCTCTATCTGTGCGGAGTTTGTACATTCCCCCCTTGGGGTTTCTCCGGGTGCTCTGGTTTCCTTCCACACTCCAAAGACGTACAGGTTTGTAGGTTAATTGGCTTGGTACAAATGTAAAATTGTCCCCAGTGTGTGTAGGGTAGTGTTAATGTGCGGGGATCGCTGGTCGGCACGGAATCGGTGGGCCGAAGGGCCTGTTTGTGCGCTGTATCTATAAACTAAACTAAACTAAATGAAGCTGGTATGCATGTGTGAGCATTGTTTTAAAGTCTAGACAGTAGTTGACAAATGCATTTATTTCCTGCAGGAAGTTTAACATCTGCACGGGTCCTGTTTCCTGAGTCCACCCATAAAGGAGCTGTTAATAATTTCCTTTGTGCATTTTTCAGAATGTTTGTGGACTCCGTGTATGTTCTGCATGATGGGGCTAGCATCATTGACAATAAACAGAGGGAAATTTAGCTCTGAGGACTTGCCTTCTAGCCCAACAGCTCTTTGCAAAGTCATCTAAACACCAGAGCAATACTTCACAGCATGGACAAAACACTGGAGTAAATCAGCGGGTCAAGCAGCATCTGTGGAGGGAATAGACAAGTGGCTTTTCAGATCGGGATCCTTCTTCACACTCCATGACTCAAATTAATCAGCTGAGGCTGTACAAGGCGCTGGTCAGACCGCATTTGGAGAATTTTGGGCCCCATATCTGAGGAAGGATGTGCTGGCCCCAGAGAGGGTCCAGAGGAGGTTTACGAGAATGATCCCAGGAATGAGCATTTGACGGCACTGGGCCTGTACTCGCTGGAGTTCAGCAGGATGAGGGGGAACCTCATTGGAACTTCCTGAATACTGAAAGGCCTGGATGGAGTGGATGTGGAGAGGATGTTTCCACTAGTGGGAGAGTCTAGGACCAGTCATAGCCTCAGAATAAAAATATGTTCCTTTAGGAAGGAGATGAGGAGGAATTTCTTTAGTCAGAGGGTGGTGAATCTGTGGAATTCCCTGCCACAGAGGGCAGTGGAGGCCAAATCACTGGATGGATTTAAGAGAGAGTTAGATAGAGCTCTAGGGGCTAGTGGAATCAAGGGATATGGGGAGAAGGCAGGCACGGGTTATTGATTTGGGACGAATCACAATGAATGGCGGTGCTGGCTCGAAGGACCGAATGGCCTCCTCCTGCACCTATTTTCTATGTTTCTATGGGTGTCACGGGTTATGGGGAGAAGGCAGGAGAATGGGGCTAGGAAGGAGAGATAAATCAGCCATGATTGAATGGCAGAGTAGACTTGATGGGCCGAATAGCCTATTTCTGCTCCTATCACTTATCAACTATGAACTTATGAATTAAAGGATGTTGTGGAGGTATTGGACGACAGGGAAAATATTCCTTGTGTGTCTGAAGACCAAAGAGTAACAGGCCAGTGAAGTGATGAACATACACTGACTTTCTGCAGACTTTTTTGGGTGAGAGGGAGAAAGAAAGCAAGAAAGAGAGAAAGAGAGAAAGAGAGAAAGAGAGAAATAGAGAGAGAGAGAAAAGGGAGAGAGGAAGAATAACAAAAAGTGAAAGAGAAAAACATTAGATTAGGTACATATCATTCAATAATTCCACAGATGAATCAATCACTTATTGCAGTGCAATAATTTACTGTTGTGTTGGTAAATACATAAATAATGACTCACACAGCAAAAGAGGGACAGCTTGGTGGTGCAGCGGTAGAGTTGATGAATGATTTAATTCAATGCCTGAGGAAGAATCAATTTGTTCATCTCTCCCGAGAAGAAGGGTGTTGACCCGAAAGGAAAGCCTGAAGACCCGAATGGTCCCCTGTCCATGTTCGCCAAAGACGCTGCCTGACCCGCTGAGTTATCTCATAATGAAAGGTCTAGATAGAGTTTGTGTGGAGAGGATTTTTCCAGTAGTGGGAGAGTCTACGTCCAGAGGGCACTGGCACACAATACAAGGATATATCTTTAGAATGTAGACAAAAATGCTGGAGAAACTCAGCGGGTGCAGCAGCATCTATGGAGCGAAGGAAATAGGCAACGTTTCGGGCCAAAACCATTCTTCAGTGATGTGAGGGTGGGGGGCAGGAAGAAGAAAGGAAGAGGCGGAGCCAGAGGGCTGAGGGAGTGATGAGGAGAAACTTATTTAGCCAGAGGGTGGTGAATCTGTGGAATTCATTGCCACAGACGGCTGTGGAGGCCAAGTCAATGGGCAGCTTTAAAGTGGAGATTCATAGGTTGCTGATTAGGATGGGTGTCAAACTTACAGGGACAAGGCAGGAGAATGGGGTTGAGAGGGAAAAATAGATGAGCCATGATTGAATGGCGGAGTAGCCTCGATGGGCTGAATGGCCTAATTCTGCTCCTATGTCATGGTCTTGTGTCTGATGAACGATATTGCTGCATGTGATGTAAGCTGCACTCTGCATTTTTCCTCTTTGATCTATGTATTTTACTTGATCTTAACTCAATCGTATTTATGTGTAGTATATCTGCTCTGTTTGGACAGCAAGCAAAACAAAGGTGCGTGACTTTAATAATCCTAAACCAATAAACCTTGTTCTATGGGACTAAGGCGGATAATTATGTTAACTGGAGTTCATTTATGGTCTAATAAAATAGTGACATCAAGAGGCTGATGAGCGATTTCTCGTGCTAGACAAAATGTTTGAGCTTGTTTGTAAAATTGAGGTGCCTGAAGATATGTTGAAAATAAAATGATTAGCTGTAACCTGCAATGAGGTTCGTCGAGATGACAATATATTTAAGAGACCCCCCAGAAATGTCCATGCATTTTTTTAAATCAAAGGGTGCTGAGGTTAGAGTGCCTTCTAAAGCATTTTTTCACAAGCAGTGTGTTGGAAGGAACTGCAGAGGCTGGTTTACACTGAAGATAGATGCGAAATGCTGGTGTAACTCAGCAGGACAGGCAGCATCTCTGAAGAAACATCGCTAGAAGGCTCTTGGGTATTGTTTTTGGTCAATAACTGCCAGAATGAACATTTGAAAGATTTTTATTTTGTGTAAGTGTTCCAATTTTAAAAAAAACTATGCAATAAATGGGATTCCACTCGCAAGAAATGTAGCGCTTTTAACACCAACAACTGATGTTCATTTACGTTGTGAAGCGCTCGGTATTGCAGTCGAGGTTTGGTAATGTGTTCAAGTGAAAATCCCTCTTGCACTTGTTCTCATCTGATTGATGCATTGACTTCATATTTGTGGGACCATAAAATCCAGTGCAGAATCACATCATACTGGGGAGAAGGCAGGAACGGGGTACTGATTGTGGATGATCAGCCATGATCACATTGAATGGCGGTGCTGGCTCAAAGGGCCGAATGGCGTACTCCTGCACCTATTGTCTATTGTCTATGTCTAATGTCTACTGAGAAAAGGAATAGGAGATGTTTCGGGTCGGGGCCCTTCTTCAAACTGAAGAACTTCAGAAGCAACACCTGTCGCTTTACCTCCCCCCTCGACTCCATCCAAGGAACCAAACAATCTTTCCAGGTGAGGCAGAGGTTCACTTGCACCTCCTCCAACCTCATCTACTGTATCTGCTGTTCCAGGTGTCAACTTCTCTACATCGGCGAGACCAAGCGCAGACTCGGCGATCGTTTCGCTGAACACCTCCGCTCAGTCCATCTTAACCAACCTGATCTCCCAGTGGCTCAGCACTTCAACTCCCCCTCCCATTCCCAATCTGACCTTTCTGCCCTGGGCCTCCTCCATTGTCAGAGTGAGGCCCAGCGTAAATTGGAAGAACAGCAGCTCATATTTTACTTGGGCAGTTTACACCCCAGGGGTATGAACAATGACTTCTCTAGCTTCAGATAGCCTTTGCTTTCCCTCTCTCTCTCCATCCCCTTCATCTTCCCAGTCTTACTGTCTCCAACTACATTCTATCTCTGTCCTACCCCCTCCCCTGACATCAGTCTGAAGAAGGGTCTCGACCAGAAAAGTCGGCCATTCCTTCTCTCCATAGATGCTGCATCACCTGCTGAGTTATCCAGCATTTTGTGTCTACCTTCGATTTTAACCAGCATCTGCAGTTCTTTCTTACCACTAAATTCTTCTTCAGACTTGTTTTAAGCAGCTGATTGATGCCAGTTATAGACAGCTCTGATACATTTTTTCCTCATACATTCTCATTTTCAAATATGCTATACAGGTATTTCACGCAATGCTCTGAATGATAAATGCGTGTATATTATTACCATTAAAATTGCCTTTCAGTGTGTAAGTCTGGGAATAAACTGGGATATCACACTGATCTTGACTGTGAAGGTAGAAAACTGATTCGACTGTGTGTGGGAAGGAACTGCAGATGCTGGTTTACACTGAAGATAGACGCAAAATGCTGGAGTAACTCAGCGGGACAGGCAGCATCTCTGGAGAGAAGCAATGGGTGACGTTTTGGGTCGCGACCCTGCTTCAGACTGAGAGTCAGGGGAGAGGGAAATGAGATATGGAAGAGCAAGGTGTGAAAAGGAGACATTAAAGGAGACAAAGTTCCAGGAAAATGTAGATTAGCTCACTGTTGGCTATGGGAAGGTGACAACGAAGCATACAAAGACAAAATGTATTCAGGGGGACAGTCAGACTGGTCAGAGAACTAGGGTGGGGGAGGGATGGAGAGAGAGGGAAAGCAAGGGTTACTTGAAGATAGAGAAGTCATACCGCTGGGTTGTATCTGCCCTAGCAAAATATGAGGTGTTGTTCCATGAGGACTGTGGCTTTAATCCTACAGTTTGAAGAGGGAGGCAGACTAATATGTTTTAGGACGGATGTATCATTGACCCCTGGGGTTAGAGAGACTTTGCACAAAGCATCGCTGAAATTCTGCAATTTGAATGCTGCTAAGTTAAAGTGGATTCTCACGGTACTTGTGCAGGAAGGAACTGCCGATGCAGGTTTAAACCGAAGATAGTCACAAAATGCTGGAGTAACTCAGCGGGTCAGGCAGCATCTCTGGAGAGAGGGAATCTGTACGGAGTTTGTACATTCTCCCTGTGACCGCGTGTGTTTTCTCCGGGTGCTCCGGTTTCCTCCTACATCCTTCTCTCCAGAGATGCTGCCTGACCTGCTGACTTACTCCAGCATTTTGGATCTTTCTTTGCACAGTACTTGATGTGATGGCTGGCAGGGTGGCGCAGCGATAGAGTCACTGCCTTACAGCGCCAGAGACCTGATTTAGATCCCGCCTATGGGTGCTGCCTGTACGTTCTCCATGGGTTTTCTCCAGGATCTCCGGTTTCCTCCCGCACACCAAAGACGTACAGGTTCTTAGGCCTGACCAAGCTGGCCATCCGCGAGTCACAGAGCCAGACGGAAGAGGGCTTTGCCCGAGCCAGATGCTTGCTCCTTTACCGGAGTTACGTCTGCCCGCGCCCGGGTGGTGTTGGAGAGAGACATTGTTGTATAGTAGTTCTTTAGTATATTTGTAATATAGATGTTTGGAAATTTACTGTCTGAATAATTTGGGGATTTTGTAACATGGCGGTGGGTATGTCACCATGGTTTTGTTTTTCTTTGGTTTTTGTATCGTGATCGTAATTAAATAAATTATTTTTGATACAAAAAAAAAACGTACAGGTTTGTAGGCTAATTGGTTTTGTATTATTGTAAATTGTCCCTAGTGTGCGGGGTATATTGTTAAGCCCCTGTCCCACTTAGGAGACCTAAACTGCAACCTCTGATGACCTTGCCCGCCACCCAAGGTTTCCATGAGGTCACCGGAGGTTTTGGTCACTCTCCCTAATGGTCGAAAGTGGTTTCTGCATGGTCGATGCTTCATCTAGGTTGCTGCTATTTTTTCATCATGTTTAAAACCGGCCTCGACTAAAAATAGGTTGCCGTTTGAAAAATCGATAATTTTTTAGTCGCAGGTCTAGTCGAAGCCGGTTTTCTTCATAGTCGAGGAAGGTTTTCAACATATGCGTGGGAGGTGGTAGGAGGTTGCAGGTCACCTCCACCTTGATTTTTTTTGGGTGGCGGGCAAGGTCACCAGAGGTTGCTGTCTAGGTCTCCTAAGTAGGACAGGGGCTTTAGTGTGCGGTGATTGCTGGTCGGTGCGGACTCAGTGGGCCAAAGAACCTGTTTCTGCGCTGTATCTCTAAACTAATCTAAACTAAACTGTTAGTAGGAACCTGCTCACCCTCTTCGCATTGCTGCAAGCAATATCAACAACCGACGGTACCAAAGACCATCTGATTCATTTTATTTTAATCCTATTCATTTGTAGTCTGTGCAGGATCTTACTGTAATATTTGTTTTTTTCTCTTTATTATTGCATTCCTACATCATATTCCAATTCATTACATGTATTTAGGTTAGTTTAGAGATACAACGTGGAAATAGGCTGTTCGGACCACCGAGTCCTAGCCAACCAGCGATCACCCATGCACTAGTTCCATCCTACACACTAGGGACGATTTACAGAGGCCAATTAACCTACAAACCTGTACGTCTTTGGATTGTGGGAGGAAACCGGAGCACCCAGGGAAAGCCCATGGGAGAAGGTACAAACTCCGTACAGACAGCACCCGTAGTCAGGATCAGACCCGGGTCTTTGGTGCTATAAGGCAGCAACTCTACCGCTGCGCCCCTGTCCCATTCATCATATAACATGATCATAATCATACTTTATTAGCCAGGTATGCTCTGCAACATACGAGGAATTTCATTTGCCATGCAGTCATACCAATAAAAAGCCAAAAGGCACGCAAAATACATTTTAACATAAATATCCACCACAGTTCAATCTCTTCCCTTCTTTGTTCTCCCGCGGTCGGGGGGATTCCGTTGTCTGGGCGATCTTGGCTCCCGTAGCCGGCGGTCAGACCCTCTGCATCGGGGCGATCAAGCTCCTGCATCGGGGGGAATGTCAGCTCCCCCGCGCCGGGCGATCGACCTCGGGTCGGGGCTGGTCGAAACCTTCTGTGTCATTTGGAGCTTCCCGACATCGGTCTCTATCTGAGACTGTGAGCTCCTCGATGTGAAATCCGTAGGCCGCAGTTGGAGCGTCGATCCCAGGCAAGGGATCGCAGGCTCCGATGGTAAGTCCACGGCCCCGCGGTGGGGCTCAAAGTCAGTCTCGAGCAAGGCCTCCAGCTCCATGATGTTAGGCCGCAGAGCGACCGGAGATACGATCCGGAAAACAATCGCATCTCCGGCAAGGTAAGAGAATGAAAAAAGTTTCATAGAAGCTTTTAAAAATCTATTCTATCATTGCTCTCTTAGCATAGAACATAGGAAGACATAAAGTGCTGGAATAACTCAGCGGGTCAGGCAACATCCCTGGAGAACATGGATATCCATGCTGGGTAACTCCAGCACTTTGTGTCTTACTTTGTAAACCAGCATCTGCAGTTCCTTGTTTCTACATGGAACATAGGACTTGGATCACTACAGTACAGGAATGTCCATGACAAACACAATGCCAGGTTCAACTAGTCTTCTCAGTTCAGTTTAGTTTATTGTCACATATACCAAGGTACAGTGAAAAGCTTTTGTTACATGCTATCCAGTCAGCGGAAAGACAATACATGATTACAACCACAGTGTTCAGATACATCATATGGGAATAACGTTTTGTACAAGACGCCTTCACACCTCCCATTGATGAATTCTCTCCCCAATTAGAAAATAGTCACACAGTTGTACAGCAAGGAGACCCTTCAGGGGCCGAACTTACAGTGGCATGTAATCCATATCTAGCCCTTCCCTGTATATCCACGTGCCTATCTAAAAGCCTCTTCATCACCACTTTTATATCTGCCTCCACCACCACCCCTGGCAGTGCATTCCAGGCACCCACCACTCTCTGTGCAAAAACACTTGCCCTTTTAGACACATCTCCTTTAAACATTCCCCTTCTTCCTAGTCTCGTCTTTGACGTTCGCACCCCAGGAAAATATTCAGGCCCCAGTGAGATTCGAACTCACGGCCCCTGGTTTACAAGACCAGTGCTCTAACCCCTGAGCTATGGAGCCTTCGTGGCTCCGACACTTCTTAGCATCATATAAATTGAGTAAGATATGGAAAATACTCAGTGAGCTTTAGTTTAAAGGCTTTTTCTTGCAACTTGCGTTTCCCACATTTTCTAGCTGCATTCCTTTGTAAAATCTCTGCTGAGAGATTTAGTCGCTCTGTGACCACTATCGTCATGGATTAATTAACGCCTTATAATTTATATTGCATGTTGGTGATTTCTCTTTCAAGGTTTCTGCTTTTTGATTCTATTTCTCAACCATTGCTCTGGCCCATTTGAGAGGGAACAGTTTTTAACTACCGTACATTTTTTAACCAAATTTATGAAGGGAAATCAAAAACCATTTTTCCTTTTACACAATAGTTATCACTCTCTTTAATATTGCACACTGCTCACACTATCGTGCCATGAGAATCAACCTTCCGCTGCAGCCTTTTAAAACTGCATTATAGTTCATTATTAAATTCACACAAGGTGCATTTGGCAAGTGTGTACTTGACCAGCCATGCTCTTTTTCCATCATGCCACTTACTTCAGACCTCTCAAAATACTTAGCCAACCTGCTGTGTGTGACCACGTTTAACTCTTTTGTGACTCAATATAAAATTTGTGCAAGATAGACACAAAATGCTGGAGTAACTCAGCGGGACAGTTATGCAGCATCTCAGCACTCATTCCTTCGATTCAGAGATGCTGCCTGTCCCGTTGAGTTACTCCAGCATTTTGGGTCTTTCTTTGGCGTAAACCAGCATCTGCAGTTCCTTTCTACTCACAGTCTAATAATCAGTTTACAACCTTCACAGTCAAAATCAGCCTGAAATCCCAGTTTATTCCCGGACTGACACACTGAAGGGCAATTTTAATGGCAACTAGACGACCAGTGGACCCGTTGGGTCCCCTAGTGACGCCAGTCAGCAACACATGGGAGTATTAGATCAAAATGGCGATCTGAAAATGGTGCCGGGCCCGGCAACCCTCCCTCAAATGCGCACGCGTGGATACTGGGCCTGGCAACCCTCCCCAACTGTGCACGCGAGGCTGACGGGTTCAGCAAGTGGGAGCGCGCTGCACAGGCGCATCTGCCTCGTTGAAACTTGTCCCGTTCATGGTATAAAGTCCATTAAAGTTTAGAAAGCGAGTTACTTTGTAAAATATAACGAAACTTGATACTGCACACTGCAGGTGAATGGTGAATAAGGCACCCCTAAAATTGTTGCACTAATGTATACCGTTTTGGCTGTATTTCGGGAACATACATACATACAAGATGAAACTTTTAGTTATATATAGATAATATACACATATTTATCATTCAGAGCATTGCATGGAATATAGCATATTTGGAAAAGATCTTGTGAGAAAAAAATATATGTTGTGTCTATCTTTGGTTTAAAGCAGCATCTGCAGTTCCTTCCTACACATTACATTTGTACAACTTTATGGAACCTCAGAAAATAAATGTAGTTGCTGAAGATTTTAAACACAGAACACAAACCAACCTCCTTTCCATCGACACTTCGCGCTGCCTCGGCAAGGCCACCAGCATAATCAAGGACCAGTCTTCTTCTCCTCCCCTCTCCTTCAGGCAAGTGGTACTGAAGTGTGAAAACACACATAAGGCCATGTCATAAGTGTTAGTAGTAGAATTACGCCATTCGGCCCATCAAGTCTACTCCGCCACTCAATCGTGGCTGAGCTCTCTCTCCCTCCTAACCCCATTCCTCTGCCTTCACCCCATAACTTCTGACACCTGTACTATTCAATTATCTATCTCTGCCTTAAAAAATATCCGACGGCCTCTACAGCCTCCTGTGGCAAATAATTCCACAGATTCACCACCCTCTGAGTACAGAAAATTCTTTGTCATCTCCTTCCTAAAAGAACATCCTTTAATTCTGATGCTATGACCTCAAGTCCTGGACTCTCCCACTAGTGGAAACATCCTCTCCACATCCACTCTATCCAAACTCTATCTAAACTCCAGCGAGTACAGGCCCAGTGCCGACAAACGCTCCTCATAGGTTAACCGGCTCAAAGGGCTGAATGGCCTACTCCTGCACCTATTGTCTATTGTCCACTCGTTCCTGGGATCATTCCTGATATCTCCAGATTCGGACACAGTTTTTACCCAGCTGTTATCAGGCAACTGAACCATCCTGTCATCACCTAGATTACGGCCCTGACCTCCCATCTAACTCATTGGAGACCTTTGAACTTCCTTCAATGTCACTTTATCTGACTTCAATGTTATATCTTTACACTAAATGTTGTACCCTTTATCCTTAATCTTTGCACTGTGCTTGGCTTGTTTGTAATCATGGATCGTCTTTTTTTAACTGGATAGCCTGCAAATGAAAGTTTAGTTTAGAGATGCAGAGGCCCTTCGGCCCACCGAATTTATGCCGGCCAGCGATCCCCGCACGCTAATACTATCCTACACACAGTAGGGACAATTTACAATTTTACCAAGCCAATTGGCCTCTAAACTTGCACTTTTTGGGAGTGTGGGAGGAAACCGGACCACCTGGAGAAAACCCACAGAGAGTCATAGAGACATAGATTAATACAGTGTGGAAACAGGCCCTTCGGCCCATCTCGCCCACACCTGCCAACAATGTCCCATCCACCCTAGTCCCACTTGCCTGCGCTTGGTCCATAACCCTCCAAACCTGTTTTATCCATATACCTATCCAACTGTTTCTTAAATGATGGGATAGTCCCAGCCTCAACTACCTCCTCTGGCAGCTTGTTCCATACACCCATGTGAAAAAGTTACCCCTCAGATTCCTATTTAAATCTTTTCCCCCTCACCTTGAAACTATGTCCTCCGGTCCTCGATTCCCCTACTCTGGGTAAAAGACTGCATCTACCCGATCTATTCCTCTCATGATTTTCTACACCTCTATATGATCCCAGCTCATCCTCCTGCGTTCCATGGAATAGAGTCACAGCCTGCTCAACCTCTCCTTATATCTCGCACCCTCGAGTCCTGGCATCGTCCTCGTAAATCTTCTCTGAACCCTTTCAAGCTTGACAACATCTTTCCCATAACATGGTGCCTAGATCAGAACACAATATTCTAAATGCGGTCTCAACAACGTTTTATACAACTGCAACGTGACCTCCCAACTCCCACGTGGGAGAACGTACAAACTCCGTCAGACAGTGCCGGTAGTCAGGATGGAAGCCGGGTCTCTGGTGCTGTAAGGCAGCAACTCTACCGCTGCCCATGAAGCTTTCCACTGTATCTCGGTACATGGGACCATAATAAACTGAACTAAACTAACTCAACTAATGCGACCATAATCGTGGTCAATTGGTATGATTTATTTTAAGGGTAATGATGAAGTTGAAAATCAGCCAGACATTTTGAATCTAATGAGGATTGGATGTTGTGGAAATGTATGTAGTTAGGTGATCTGACATCCAGTTAAAACTTTACCACCAAATTTAGAAAAGCTTTGATCTTGCATTATCCTTTGAACTATTCATTTCTATTCACATACATCTTATAATCAGAGCAGTATGCTGGTGTCAGGATGGCACAAGAAGAGGTCACGCAGTTTGAATGCATTCTTAGATAATCATTTGTAAGTATGTCCCTTTGTTCTTTTTTGTGTAGTGGCAAATCTGAGACATGGAAAGCAAAACACAAAGTGCTGGAGTTACTCAGCGGGTCAGTCAGTATCTGTGGAGAACGTGGAGAAGCAATTTTTTCTGGTCCATAAAGCATAGGAGCAGAATTAGGCCATTCAGCCCATTGAGTCTCCCCTGCCGTTCGATTGTGGCTGATCTATTTTTCCCTCTCAACCCCATTCTCCTGCCTTCTCCCCATAACCTTTGACGCCCGTACTAATCAAGAACCTGACTACGGGTTTCCTTTTGTATGGTGTTTGTACGTTCTCACTGTGACCGCGTGGGTTTTCTCCAGGTGCTCCTGTTTCCTCCCACACTCCAAAGAAGTGCAGGTTCGTAGGTTAGTTGGCTTCTGTTAATTGTTAATTGGCCCTACTGTGTGTAGGATAGTGCTAGTGTACGGGGTGATCGCTGGTCAGTGTGGACTTGGTGAGCCGAAGGGCCTGTTTCCACGCTGTAGGTCTAAACTAAACTAAACTAAACTAAACCTAACATGTTTCTATCTGGAGAGGGAGAAGCATCTACCAACACCAATGTTCCTTGACTGGAAATTATCCCTTCTCATTTTATTCGATAACATGGGGTAAGATTTGACTCCCACATCATAGCTAGTCACCACTACATTATTTTGAACTGATGGATAGGAACTTTAAAAGGGAAACCTTCGGAGAAGAAGGGTCTTGACCCAAGACGTCACCCATTCCTTCTCTCCAGAGATGCTGCCTGTCCTGCTGAGTTACTCCAGCTCTTTGTGTCAACTACAGAGAAATATCCGTTGATAAGATGGCTGCCATTTGCTGGCATGTTGTGCTTGCATTTCTAACCTTTGCACTTTGACATCACATTCTGCCTCTGTGCTAACTGGAATTTCCTTTCTTTATGTGTTGAATGGGTACACAAAGCAGACACTGGTAGTCAGGAGCTGATGTCCAGATTAGTTCAGTTTAAAGTTACTGTACCGCTGTGCCACCATGCTGCCCTGAGAGAAAGAAAAGCACCTGAGATGATAAATGTAACTTTCTTGTCCTTGGTCGCTCATTTTTTATTATTCTTCCCTTTAAAGAAGTCTCTGTGCTTTTATTTGATCTCAGCTGATCCATGCTTGAAGGATACGTGCATTCGAACCATTCCATGGGTCACAACATTTCCTCTGAATCCATTACTGAGGATTTAGTGACACTTCCCTTTTGCTCATAGATCCAAGTTTTGATTTCCATCACTAAACTTCTTCCGTATGTCTGTCCCATCGGCAGCTCCAGATTTTCAATGTCTCTATTTGAATGCCGGTCATTTCTCCTTTCCAGAGGAAGGCGGCTGAGTTTGCTCAGTCTTATTCAGTAGCTGCACCTCCGTTCTGATAAGCCCACACAAATGTATTGTTTGCCTTCCTTGGTGTCTTTATAACATGGAGTCCTAGAGTAGAGAAACAGAGCATTCGGCCCAACTCGTCCAAAATCTTTAGTGAATCTGTGGAACTCATTGCCACAGAGGGCTGTGGAGGCCAGGTCAGTGGATATTTTTGAGGCAGAGATAGACAAATTCTTGATTAGAACGGGTTATGTCAAGGGTTATGGGGAGAGGGCAGGAAAGTTGGATTAGGAGGCAGAGATCAGCCATGATTGAATGGCGGAGTGGACTCGATGGGCCGAGTGGCCTAATTCTACTCCTATAACCTGTGAACTTGTGCACTTCAAGGTTTCAACATCAAGGTTTCAAGGTCAGCTTATTGTCATGTGTACCAATTAAGGTACAGTGAGACTCGATTACCATACAGCCATACTAAAAAAAGCAACAAGACACACAACTACACAAAAGTTAGCATAAACATCCACCACAATGGATTCCCCACATTCCTCACTGTGATGGAAGGCAATAAAGTCCAATCTTCTTACCTTCTGCAGTAGTGAAAATGCTCCATCTATGCTAGTCCCACTTGTCTGCCTTTGGTCCAAATCCTTCTGAACCTTACCAAACCTTGAACCTGTACAATATGTACCAAGTCAAGTCAAGTCAAGTCACATTTATTTATATAGCACATTTAAAAAACAACCCTCGTTGGCCAAAGTGCTTTACATTTGCTATAAGAATAATATAAACAAACAAACTACATACATATATACATATAGCCCTCGCTCAGAGGATGTCAAGAAAGGCTTGGGAGTACAGATACGTTTTTAGTCTTGACTTAAAGGAGTCGATGGAGGGGGCAGTTCTGATGGGAAGGGGGATGCTGTTCGACAGACTAGGAGCTGCAACCGCAAAGGCCCGGTCGCCCCTGAGCTTATGCCTAGACCGCGGGATATTCAGCAACCCCAAGTCGGCCGATCTGAGGGACCTGGAGGTGGAGTGGTGGGTGAGAAGACTTTTAATGTAGGTGGGGGCAAGCCCATTGAGGGCATTGTAGACATAGAGGAGGATCTTGAAATGTATACGGAACCACACAGGGAGCCAGTGGAGAGAGGCCAGGATCGGGGTGATGTGGTCCCTTTTTCGGGTGCCCGTCAGGAGTCTCGCTGCGGCGTTTTGGACCAGTTGCAGGCGTGACAGGGAAGATTGGCTGATGCCAGTGTAAAGGGAGTTGCAGTAATCTAGGCGGGAGGAGATAAATGTGTGGATGATCTTTTCGAGGTCAACAAAGTGGAGGAATTGTTTTATTTTAGCTATCGTCCGAAGCTGAAAGAAGCTAGCTTTTACCACGGCATTGACTTGTTTGTCAAATGTCAGTGCTGAGTCAAATATCACGCCAAGGTTTTTGACGTAAGGTTTGAGTAGTGGGGTAAGGCTTCCAAGGCTGCCTGCTATCATTTTGATTGAGTCCGAGGGGCCGAGAAGGATGACCTCAGACTTACTCTCATTTAGTTGGAGGAAGTTCTGGGCCATCCAACACTTTATATCCTCGAGGCAGCGGGTAAGGTTAAGCAGATTTGATTGGTTTTGGGGCATCAGGGGGAGATAGAGTTGTGTATCGTCTGCGTAGCAATGGAAGGAAATGCCGTGCCTTTCAATGACTTGGCCTAAGGGGAGCATATACAGGGAGAAGAGAATGGGGCCAAGGATGGAACCTTGTGGAACCCCACAGCAGAGATTAGCTGGGGAGGAGAAAGAGTTGCCTATGTTAGTCGAGAAACTCCTACCTTTGAGGTAGGAGATGAACCAGCTCAGGGCAGTGCCATCAATACCAACCCCGTACCGGAGACGGTCAATTAGGATGGTGTGGTCGACAGTATCAAACGCTGCGCTGAGGTCAAGAAGGAGCAGGATTGCACAGTCGCTGGAGTCAACGGTGAGCAGTAGGTCATTATGTACCTTCAACAAGGCAGACTCTGTGCTGTGGTGAGCCCTGAAACCTGATTGGAAATTTTCCTATACCATGTCCTTTTAGAACAGAGAACAGTGCAGCACAGACACGAGCCCTTCGGAAACATGGATGGGAGTCTGGTATGAGAGGATAGGACACTGAAGATGGGAGACTGGTATCAGAGAATGGGACAACATTGATGGGAGTCCAATATCAAGGGATGGGACAATGTGGATGGGAGCCCAATGTCAGATGAAGGGACACCGTGGGATGGGAGACTGGTATCAGGAGAATGGGACACCTTGGATGGGAGTCCAATATCAAGGGACAGGACAATGTGGATGAGAGTCTATTATTAAAGGATAGGACACTGTGGATGGGAGACCAATATCGAGGGATGGGACAACATTGATGGGAGTCCAATATCGGAGGATGGAATACGATGGATGGGCGACTAGTATCAGGAGATGGGACACTTTAGACGTGAGTGGTATCGGAGGATAGGACACTGTGGATGGGGGACTAGTGTCTGAAAACAGGACATTGATGGGAGTCAAAGGATGGACCGCCTTTGATAGGAGTCTGGTATTAGAGGATGGGACAATATTGATGGAAGTCCCATATGAAGGGATGGGACACGTTGGTGGAAGTCCAATATCAAGAGATGGGACACTGTGGATAGGAGACCAATATCGAGTGATGGGACAACATTGATGGGAGACCAACATCAAGGAATGGGACATTGTGGATTGGGAGCATGGGTCTAGGTGGATGGCAATGGGAGATCCAAGGCTGATCTCAGAATGGGTACTGGAACCTGGGACATCCTGGGTAGGAGTGGGATCAGAGCAGAAAGGGTTGAAACCGACATATCCTGGGAGGAGCTGGTGTTGTGTGTTGAGCTGAATGTTTGTTGGATTTTGGCAGGCAGGGTTGGAAATGTACAATTTTTACCTGTATGTCTTTGGAGTGTGGGAGGAAACTGGAGCTGGAGGTCACAGGGAGAAGGTACAAATACGGATCAAACCTGTGCTGCAAGGCAGGAAGTCTACTGCTGTGCCACCCTAAAATGTTCAGGCCCCAGTGAGATTTGAACTCACGGCCCCTGGTTTACAAGACCAGTGCTCTAACCCCTGAGCTATGGAGCCTTCATGGAAGATGATCTTTGAAAGATCTGTACATAAATTCTGCCTGGTCTGATTAGGCCTAAAAACTCATTTGTAGAATGAACTTGTCTTTAGCAATATGCAATTGAAAGTTGACTTATTTTTTCCCCTCAGTGTAAGATGATAATGTTCACTTTCAGGTACGCTAGTTTGTAACACGTGGAAAACGTAACTAGCCATTTCCTCTCCCTGTGAGGCCAATGTGAAACCGTGTGGGTTTTCTCTGGGTGCCCCAGTTTCCCCCGACATGCAGGTTAATTGGTTTCGGTAAAAATTGTAAATTGTCCCTAGTGTGTAGGATAGTACTAGTGTATGGGGATCACTGGCCGGTGCAGACTCGGTGAACCGAAGGGCCTGTTTCCACGCTTTATCTCGAAAGTAAAGTTTAAATGAGTTGTTGCTTCAAGGCTGTTTATAACCTTATATGCATGTAAAAGAAATCTTGTGGCAGTAAGGGTGTCCTAATGACACAACTGGTAGAGTTACTGCCTCACAGCCCCAGAGACGCAGGTTCGATCCGGACCAAGGGTGCTGTCTGTGTGGAGTTTGCACATTGTCCTTGCGACCACACGGTGCTCCAGTTTCCTCCCACAACCCTAAGGCAAGAGGGTTTACTGGCCCTCTGTAAATTGGGAGTGGGTGAGAAAGTGGGATAACTTAGAACTATTCAGAACAGGTGATCAATGGCTGGTTTGGTCTCGATGGGCCGAAGGGCCTGTTTCGATGCTCTATCTCCAAAACTAAAATGAAAGTGTTGCAGGGAATAGACTAAATCTAGTTGCCTAGTAGCCAAAATCTATCCCTTAACAATTGCCAGATGATCTCCACCTCACGCTGCCTCGGCAAGGCCAGCAACATAATCAAGGACCAGTCTCACCCTGGCCACTCCCTCTTCTCCCCTCTCCCATCAGGCAAGAGGTACAGAAGTGTGAAAACACACAGCTCCAGATTCAGGGACAGTTCTAGGAGTACTGGTGCATTGTTCCTTGAAGGTCGAGTCGCAGGTAGATAAGGTGGTCAAAAAGGCTTTTGGCATTTTGGCCTTCATATTGTATTGAGTATAGAAGTTGGAAGGTCATGTTGCAGTTGTATAAGACGTTGGTGAGACCGCATTTAGAATATTGTGTTCAGTTCTGGGCACCATGTTATAGGAAAGATATTGTCAAGCTTGAAAGGGTTCAGAAAAGATTTACGAGGATGTTGCCAGGACTAGAGGGTGTGAGCTACAGGGAGAGGTTGAGTAGGCTGGGTCTCTATTCCATGGAGCGCAGGAGGATGAGGGGTGATGTTATAGAGGTGTATAAAATCATGAGTGGAATAGATCGGGTAGATCCACAGAGTCTCTTGCCCAGAGTAGGGGAATCGAGGACCAGAGGACATAGGCTCAAGGTGAAGGGGAAAAGTTTTAATAGGAATCCGAGGGGTAATTTTTTCACACAAAGGGTGGTGGGTGTGTGGAACAAGCTGCCAGAGGAGGTAGTTGAGGCTGGGACTATCCCAACGTTTAAGAAACAGTTAGACAGGTACATGGATAGGACAGGTTTGGATGGATATGGACCAAGCGCAGGCAAGTGGGACTAGTGTAGATGGGACATGTTGGCCGGTGTGGACAAGTTGGACCGAAGGGCCTGTTTCCACACTGTATCACTCTATGACTCTATGACCTTGTACTAAATGGTATTCCCTTTATCCTGTATCCGTACACTGTGGACGACTCGATTGTAATCATGTACAGTCTTTCTGCTGACTGGATAGCACGCAACAAAAAATCCTTTCACTGTACCTCGGTGCACGTGACAATAAATAATCGAATCTAAATGTCAGTTCCTCCTGTTTGTGTGAGATGGCCATTGTCTTGGCCGTTCAGTGCTGTGGATATGGAAGAGTTGTGGAAGGTGCTACACAAATAGAAGATCTATATTTGTGTTTCCTTTATTGATGTTGTGTGCATTCTCAAGAAGAAGCTGAAATCGTCCAGTACCTGGTAGGTTTAGTTTAGTTTCATTTAGTTTAGAGATACACCGCAGAAACAGGCCCTTCGGCCCACCAAGTCCGCACCAACATTAACACTATCCTACATATATTAGAGACAATTTACACTTATACCAAGTGTACAAACCCAAGCCATTTAACCTACAAACCTGTACGTTTTTGGAGTCTGGGAGGAAACCGAAGATCTCAGAGAAAACCCACGCAAGTCATGGGGAGATCGTACAAACTCCATACAGACAGCACCCGTAGTCGGGATCGAACCCGGGTCTCTTGCGCTGCAAGCGCTGTAAGGCAGCAACTCTACCGCTGTGCCACTTTATTGCCACATAGGTATTGTAAAAGATGCAGGAAGGAACTGCAGATGCTGGTTGACACTAAAGGAATTGTAAAACATTGAACACAACACTCCGATTGATAATGAGGAATTAGTCAAACAGTTGCAGTGGAATGAACAGATGTTGTCTCTCTATCCAACCGGGAAGAGGTGTGAGATGTTCTGGGCACTGGGATTAAAACATAGAAACATAGAAACATAGAAAATAGGTGCAGGAGGAGGCCATTCGTCCCTTCGAGCCCGCACCGCCATTCATTGTGATCATGGCTGATCATCCCCAATCAATAACCCTTGCCTGCCTTCTCCCCATATCCCTTCATTCCACTAGCCCCTAGAGCTCTATCTAACTCTCTCTTAAATCCATCCAGTGACTTGGCCTCCACTGCCCTCTGTGGCAGGGAATTCCACAAATTCACAACTCTCTGGGTGAAAACGTTTTTTCTCACCTCAGTCTTAAATGGCCTCCCCTTTATTCTAAGACTGACCCCTGGTTCTGGACTCGCCCAACAATGGGAACATTTTTCCTGCATCTGGCTTGTCCAGTCCTTTTTATAATTTTATATGTTTCTATAAGATCCTCCCTCATCCTTCTAAACTCCAGTGAATACAAGCCTAGTCTTTTCAATCTTTCCTCATATGACAGTCCCGCCATCCCAGGGATCAATCTCGTGAACCTACGCTGCACTGCCTCAATCACAAGGATGTTCATGTCTGCCAGCCGTGTGGCTTTCTGTTCCACACCAGAAGGCACCATTTAGGTGAGCT
This sequence comes from Malacoraja senta, assembly GCA_038087875.1. Taxonomy (NCBI): domain Eukaryota; kingdom Metazoa; phylum Chordata; class Chondrichthyes; order Rajiformes; family Rajidae; genus Malacoraja; species Malacoraja senta. The sequence continues at coordinate 74,415 of JAXLNO010000811.1, read as the reverse complement.
CACCTGTATAGGAAGAGGTATCACATCCAACTTATTCTGTTTTGGTTTGACATACAGCAAGGTAACAGGCCCTTCGGCCCACTAACTCCACGACGATCAACGATCACTTGTTCACACCTTAAGTTATAAGGTCATGTGATAGGAGCAGAATTAGGCCATTCGGCCCATCAAGTCTACTCCGCCATTCAATCATGGTTGATCTATCTGATTAAGCTTTCATGTGTATTGTCTTTCTGCTGCCTGGTTAGCACAGAACAAAAGCTTTTCACTGTACCTCAGTACACGCGTCAATAAACTAAAGTCTAACTGAAACTAAGATCCGGCTGACAACCACCTTTGTCATCGATGATACCACCAACTTTAGTGTCAACTGCAATCTTACTGATCATGTCTTGTATATCAAATTGTTGATATCAACCACAAACAGTAATGGGCCCAGCACTAATCCCTGAGGTACACCACTAGTCCCAGGCCTTCAGTCTGAAAAGCAACTTTCCACCTTAACCCACTGCTTACTTCTGTAAAGCCAATTATCTATGATGAGGCCCTCACTCGTGTCTCCTCGGTACCCCGCAGCTCCGCCCTTGATCCCCCTCCCCCTAGTCGCAACAGAGACAGAGTCCCCCCCAGTCCTTACCTTCCACCCCATCAGCCGTCGCATACAACACATAGTCCTCCGAAATTTCCACCACCTCCAACGGGATCCCAACACCAGCCACATTTTCCCATCTCCACCCCTTTCCGCCTTCCGCAGAGACCGTTCCCTCCGCAACTCCCTGGTTAACTCATCCCTTCCCACCCAAACACCCCCTCCCCAGGTACCTTCCCCTGCAACCGCAGGAGATGCAACACCTGTCCCTATACCTCCTCCCTTGACTCTGTCCAGGGACCCTGACATCCAGAGATGCTGCCTGTCCCACTGAGTTACTCCAGCTTTTTGTGTCTATCTGTAATTCTCTATCCAGTCAGACAGATCTCCCTGGATCCCATGCGATCTAAGAGCAGCCTACCAAGCAGAACCATATCAAATGCCTCGCTGATGTCCATAGAGACAATGTCTACCCAGCTTTGCCTTGTCATCAACCTGTTTGGTTATTTCTTCATTACATTGAATGAGGTTTGTAAGGCATGATCTCCCTCATGCAAAACCATACTGACTATCCCTAATCAGCCCATCTATCCAAATGCATTTAAAGCTTATCCTTCACAATCCTCTCCCGTAACTTGCCCACCACAAATGCAAATTGGGCGGTCACGGTGGCGCAGCGGTAGAGTTGTTGCCTTACAGCGAATGCAGCGCCGGAGACCCGGGTTCGATCCCGACTACGGGTGCTGTCTGTACGGAGTTTGTACGTTCTCCCCGTGACCTGCGTGGGTTTTCTCTGAGATCTTTGGTTTCCTCCCACACTCCAAAGACGTACAGGTTTGTAGGATAATTGGCTTGGTAAATGTAAAAATTGTCCCTAGTGGGTGTTGGATAGTGTTAATGTGTGGGGATCGCTGGTCGGCGGTGGGCCGATGGGCCTGTTTCCGCTCTGTATCTCTAAACTAAACTAAACTAAATGGTAGGCTCACTGGTCTATAGCACCCAAGCTTATCCTTGCATCCCATCTTAAATAGAGGCACAACTTAATCACGCTCCAATCTTGCCACACCTCACCCTTGTCTAATGATGATTCATATATTGATGTGTAGGAAGGAACTGCAGATGCTGGTTCACACCAAAAATAGACACAATGTGCTGGAGTAACTCAGTGGGTCAGGCAGCATTTCTGGAGAGAAGGAATAGGTGACTTTTCGGGTCGAGACCCCTCTTCAGGCTGAGAGTCAGGGGAGAGGGAAACTAGAGGTATGAAACGGTTCAGAACAAATCAGAGCCGGCACCGATGGCCAAAGAGCCCACAATTGGTGCTGGAATTGAAAGCAGAAACCTGCAGACACTCACCATGCCAGGCAGCAGACACAGTGACAGAAGCAACGTTTTGGATACAGTGGATGTGGAGAGGATGTTTCCACAGGTGGGAGAGTCTAGGATTCGAGGTCATAGCCTCATAATTAAAGGACATTCTTTTAGGAAGAAAATGTGGAGGCCAAGTCAGTGGATATTTTTAAGGCAGAGATAGATAGCTTCTTGATTAGTACGGGAGTCAGGGGTTATGGGGAGAAGGCAGGAGAATGGGGTTAGGAGAGACAGATAACCATGGTTGAATGGTGGAGTAGACGATGGGCCAAATGGCTTAATTCTACTCCAATGACATGATCTTATGATCTTAACATAACAGGGTCAATAACCTTCCAGCAGAATTTCTTTCAGTTCACGTGAATAGTCAATGGCCCATAGTGTTTGACTTGAAACACACGAGCTTCAATATTGATATTTAGTCTACTAGATTTTTAAAGTTACAGTTTTCTCTGGAACGCCTGAGGTTGAGGGTAGACCTGATAGAAGTATATACAATGATGAGAGCCATCAACAGGGAAGACAGTCACAACCATTTTTCCCCAAGGTGGAAATATCGAAGACTAGAGGGTAGGCACAAAATGCTGGAGTAACACAACGGGACAGGCAGCACCTTTGGATAGAAGATTAGTTTAGAGATCCAGCGTGGATACAGGCCCTTCGGCCCACCGAGTCCGTGCTGACCAGCGATCCCTGCACACTATCCGACACCCACTAGGGACAATTTTTACATTTACCAAGCCAACTAACCTACACACCTGTACGCCTTTGGAGTGTGGGAGGAAACCGAAGATCTCGGAGAAAACCCACGCAGGTCACGGGGAGAACGTACAAACTCCGTACAGACAGCACCCGTAGTCGGGATCGAACCCGGGTCTCCGGCGCTGCATTCGCTGTAAGGCAGCAACTCTACCGCTGCGCCACCGTGACCGCCCAATGATATGGGTCATTTTTGTTGGGTGAAGACCCTTCTTCAGACTAGATATCAATGACTAGAGGGCCTAGGGTTAAAGTGAGAGGGGCAAAGTTTAAAGGAGATGTGTGGGGCAAGCTTTTTACACAGAGGGTGGTGGGTGCCTGGAATGGTGGAGGCAGATACAATATTGGTATGGCACATGGACATGCAGGGAATGGAGGGAACATGGATCATGTGCAGGCAGAGAAGAGTAGTTGATCTTGGCATCATGTTCGGCACAAACATTGTGGGCCAAAGAACCTGTTCATGTGCTGTACACTTCTATGTTCTCATTGCAGGGTACAAAATAAATGTGTTCATACTTTCCTGTTATTATAGATGGAACCATCCTTGCCTGCTGAGATCAGCCAGACTTTAGTGGTTATTTCAACACATCCAGTGGGATAGTTGAGTTTAGACATTAGACTTCAGATACAGCACGGAAACGGGCCCTACAGCCCACCGAGTCCAAGCCGACCAGCGATCATCCCACACACTAACCTGTCTGTACACACTGGGGATAATTTTACAACTTGCCCAAGCCAATTAATCGACTAACCTATAGTCTTTGGAATGTGGGATAAAACCAGAGCACCTGGAGAAAACCCACGCGGTCACAGGGAGAAGGTACAAACTCCCTACAGACAGCGCCCGTAGTCAGGATCGAACCCGGGTCTCTGCTGCTGTGAGGCAGCAATTAGAAGGCTGTGGAGGCCAAGTCATATGGGTGTCAGTGGTTACGGGAGAAGGCAGGGGAATAGGGTTAATAGGGAGAGATAGATCATCCATGTTTGAATGGCGGAGTAGACTTGATGTGCTGAATGGCCTAATTCTGCTCCTATCACGTATGGCCTTATGATTTATGAAAATCAAGATACCTAATCCAGTAATTTTGCTTTCCAGTTGGATTGGCTACATGGTGAGTTGGGTTGGACATCTGAGGTGATCACTGATGTGGAGAGGGTAGCAGGGGGCAGGCAATTGGGCAGGGTAACCTTGCGCAAAACATCTGATAGTCCCAATCCAGAATATAATAGAAAAATCTGACTGGTTTACTGCGCTTATGCCCCCGAATACAACAGTTTAGAAATTTTAACATCGTGGAGCTTGCGATTCCTTGTCGGGGATCGACTTCAGGAGCTCCAACGGCGGGAGCCTGCGGACTTTAACATCGTGGAGCTCACGGTCCCTTGGTCAGTCTGAAGAAGGGTCTCGACCCGAAATGTCACCCATTCCTTCTCTCCAGTGATGCTGCCTGTCCCGCTGAGTTACTCCAGCCTTTTGGGTCTACCTTCGATTTAAACCAGCATCTGCAGTTCTTTCCTGCACATATACAGTGGCTTGCAAAAGTTTTCATACCCCTTGAACTTTTCCACATTTTGTCACGTTACAACCACAAACGTAAATGTATTTTATTGGGATTTTATGTGATAGACCAACACAAAGTGGCGCATAATTGTGAAGTGGAAGGAAAATGATACATGGTTTTCAAATTTTTTTACAAATAAAAAACTGAAAAGTGTTGCGTGCAAAAGTTTTCAGCCCCCCTGAGTCAATACTTTGTAGAACCACCTTTCGCTGCAATTATAGCTGCAAGTCTTTTGGGGTATGTCTCTACCAGCTTTGCACATCTAGAGACTGAAATTTTTGCCCATTCTTCTTTGCAAAATAGCTCAAGCTCAGTCAGATTGGATGGAGAGCGTCTGTGAACAGCAATTTTCAAGTCTTGCCAGAGATTCTCAATTGGATTTAGGTCTGGACTTTGACTGGGCCATTCTAATACATGAATATGCTTTGATCTAAACCATTCCATTGTAGCTCTGGCTGTATGTTTAGGGTTGTTGTCCTGCTGGAAGGTGAACCTCCGCCCCAGTCTCAAGTCTTTTGCAGACTCTAACAGGTTTTCTTCCAAGATTGCCCTGTATTTGGCTCCATCCATCTTCCCATCAACTCTGACCAGCTTCCCTGTCCCTGCTGAAGAAAAGCATCCCCACAGCATGATGCTGCCACCACCATGTTTTACAGTGGGGATGGTGTGTTCAGGGTGATGTGCAGTGTTAGGTTTCTGCCACACATAGCGTTTTGCATTTAGGCCTTAAACTTCAATTTTGGTCTCATCTGACCAGAGCACCTTCCTCCACATGTTTGCTGTGTCCCCCACATGGCTTGTGGCAAACTGCAAACGGGACTTCTTATGGCTTTTTTTCAACAATGGCTTTCTTCTTGCCACTCTTCCATAAAGGCCCGATTTGTGGAGTGCACGACTAATAGTTGTCCTGTGGACAGATTCTCCCACTTGAGCTGTGGATCTCTGTAGCTCCTCCAGAGTTACCTGATCAATGCTCTCCTTGCCCGGCCTGTCAGTTTAGGTGGACGGCCATGTCTTGGTAGGTTTGCAGTTGTGCCATACTCTTTCCATTTTCGGATGATGGATTGAACAGTGCTCCGTGAGATGTTCAAAGCTTGGGATATTTGTTTATAACCTAACCCTGCTTTAAACTTCTCCACAACTTTATCCCTGACCTGTCTGGTGTGTTCCTTGGTCTTCATGATGCTGTTTGTTCACTAATGTTCTCTAACAAACCTCTGAGGCCACAGAACAGCTGTATTTATACTGAAATTAGATTACACACAAGTGGACTCTATTTACTAATTAGGTGACTTCTGAAGGCAATTGGTTGCACTGGATTTTATTTAGGGGTATCAGAGTAAAGGGGGCTGAATACTTTTGCACGCCACACTTTTAAGTTTTTTATTTCTAAAAAAATTTGAAAACCATGTATCATTTTCCTTCCACTTCACAATTATGCGCCACTTTGTGTTGGTCTATCACATAAAATCCCAATAAAATACATTTATGTTTGTGGTTGTAACGTGACAAAATGTGGAAAAGTTCAAGGGGTATGAATACTTTGCAAGCCACTGTATCTGTATATATGTGTGTGTGTGTGTGTGTATATATATAACCTGTACATAACACACACATACACACACACACACACTTGTACAGTATATGTAATCTGCAAGGCAAGAGAGACTGCTGATCATTTGGCTGTGTGTGAGAGTGTTTTCCCGTATCCCAGAGAACACCGGTGTCTTTGGAAGAAGTGACACTGGATCATTTAGTTGATCCAGGAAAGAAAGTAACAGTTTGCATCACAGACACATTCAGTAGTTATTTTCCATGGAGCTTGTCGGGTTAGCAGATTTTGTTCTTTAAACATTGATTTTCTGAGTAAACAGCCAAACAGTGAAAAACAAGTTTGCTGTTGGCTCGCCGTACACACTTCAACAACAGGCAGTACTGTGGTGTACAGCTTGTGGTCTCATGGAAAGTTTCTCTGCTGCCTTCTGCTGTGTGACAAGCATCTCTTATGCAACTTTTAGACGCTTGGTCAACTTAGAAAGGAGGGCTGTTTAGTTCCTGATGTATATAGCCTGGTTTGTCCGCAGTGAGTAGCCATCAAAGAGATGCCTGTGTTGTATTGATGCTGAAGATCAAATATAGCAGTACACACTCTGCCGGCAAGCTGATGCCCTCGCCAGCTTGCACAACCAGATGCCCAATTCATTCAAACTTGGAGATACTGTAGACACAAAAAGCTGGAGGAACTCAGCGGGTCAGACAGCATCACTGGAGAAAAGGAATAGGTGATGTTTCTGATCAATACCCTTCTTTGGACCCGAAACGTCACCCATTCCTTCTCTCCAGAGATGCTGCCTGTCCAGCTGAGTTACTCCAGCTTTTTGTGTCTATCTTCGGTTTAAACCAGCACCCTGGTTGGTGAGGAGAGGAGAACAATTGTGTTCAGGAGCCTGATGGCTGCTGGAAAGAAGCAACCTCAGGGGAGGTTAGGAAACTGTACAAGGGCGATGAAAATATGGAACTCGCATTAAAGCAGTAGATGCTGGCCGAATTATTCTATTAAAAGATTTTCATGAGCCAAGGGTCTAAAGGGATGTGGAGTCCAGGGAATTAGATGAAATTTGGACCCAGATCAGCCATGAACTAACTGTACAGCAACTTGGCACGACACTCTGGGCACCATGGTGGCACAGTGGTGGAGCTACAGTGGCAGAGACCCAGGTTTGATCCTGACTATGGGTGCTGTCTGTACGGAGTTTGTACCTTCTCCCCGTGACCTGCATGGGTTTTCTCCAAGATCTTCGGTTTCCTCCCACACTCCAAAGACGTACAGGTTTGTGGGTTCATTGGCTTGGTATAAATTGTCCCTAGTGTGTGTATAAGGTGATGTGTGGGGATCGCTGGTCGGCACGGACTTGGTGGGCCTGTTTCCATGCTGTATCTCAAAACGAAACTAAACTAAACTCTCAGTTGATAAGAGTGAGTAAAGTTGACAATCAGTCGGCCCCACTTAGGCAATTTTTTCGGCGACTGCCGGCAACTGTCATAGTCATAGCAGGTCGCCGAAAAAGCAGCGACTGGACCCCCCCCATGACAGTGTCTACAACAACCTACCACCTAGTCGAGGTCAAGCTACAGCAAGCTACCGACAACCGGCGACCCATTAGGACGTCCACCTACGGCCACACCTACTACAACCTACGACCACACAGGCGACAGCCGAAGTCAAGCAACGACCCTGTCGGCGACAACTGAAGACAATTCAGTCGCCGGTGCCCGTCGCTGGTTGACGTAGGTTGACGTAGGTAGTCACCAATGGAATTCACCAAAGTCAGTATCCGGCGACAACCTACGACAGCACCTACGTCAGGAGAAGACAAGCAACGTCAAGCCCACAGTCGCCGAAAAGTTTTGAACATTTCAAAATCCAGCGGCCACCAGAAAAACGTTATGACTCTTTAGGCGACTTGAGGAGACTCCTCATGACCATACAGGCGTCACCCCGCGACCATGTGGAGACAGCCTAGTCGCCTGTAGTCGCCGAAAAAATCGCCTAAGTGGGACAGGGCCTTTAATCTTACTGATGTTGAGAGAAAGGTTGTTGTTCTGGCACCATTCAATCAGACGATCGATCTCCCTCCTACACTCCGACTCATCATTCTCTGTAATTCTTCCAACAAAGGTGGTGTCGCCGGTGAATTTATAGATGGAGTTCGCACTATGTCTGGCTACACAGTCGTGAGTATAGAGTGAGTACAGCAGCCTTGAGGTGCTCCCGTCCTGGTGGTTATTGAGGAGGAAGTGTGGTTGCCTTTGTTGTGAATTGGTTTCCAATGGGCACTGACTGCACCAATGTTACTATCATTGCTGTCAGTGTGATCATTCTACTCAACCATGCTCTGGGCTCAGATGAAGAGACAAGAAATGCAGCAAGATAGAGCAACAAGTGTTCATTTGAGCGTGTGTATCTTCTAGAATGTTCCCGCTGTTGGGGGTGTCCAGAACCAGGGGCCACAGTTTAAGAATAAGAATTAGAACGGAGACGAGGAAACACTTCTTCACACAGAGAAGTTGTGAGTCTGTGGAATTCTCTGCCTCAGAGGGCGGTGGAGACCGGTTTTCAAGAGAGAGCTAGATAGGGCTCTTAAAGATAGCGGAGTCGGGATATGGGGAGAAGGCAGGAACGGGGTACTGATTGGGGATGATCAGCCATGATCACATTGAATGGCGGTGCTGGCTCGAAGGGCCGAATGGCCTACTCCTGCACCTATTGTCTATTGTCTATTGAACGACATAATCGCAAGCTCTCCTGATTGTTATTAGTCCCAGCAGCCGAGATTAGGAACCTACATTCTTGTAAAAGCTTCCATTTATAGTCTGAAGAAGGGTCTCAACCTGAAACGTCACCCACTCCTTTTCTACAGAGATGCTGCCTGACCCGCTGAGTTACTCCAGCTTTTTGTGTCTATCTTCCATTTATAGACAGTTTGAAGAAGGGTCCTGATTTGCGGCACGGTGGTGCAACGTTAGAGTTGCCGCCTTACAGCACCAGAGACCCGGGTTTGATCCTGACTACAGGGGCTGTCTGCACGGAGTTTGTACCTTCTCCCTGTGACCTTGTGGGTTTTCTCCGGGTGCTCCAGTTTCCTTCCACACTCCAAAGACATGCAGGATTGTAGGTTAATTGGCTTTCTGAGAAAGATTATGTTAATTGAAACATTACCCCCTCCCCCCTCCCCAAAGCATAGAAGCTTATTTGTGTCATTGTTTCCAATGGCTTTCCAAGTTTGCTTTTATCTATTGTATGGCTTCACTGAACTCTGGTTTAACTCTGATTCTGACAATCTACTTCAAGTACAGGTCCACCACCGATTTTCCGGTACCCTTGGTTCCAGAGCCTTTCTGGATTATCCGATTTGCCAGACCAAGAGAGGTCACGGCCTTGTGGGGACCAAGATAACGTCCCGCAAAGTCGGCCTGGGGAAGTGGTCTATGGGAACGGATCTGCCGGCTCTGGCCGGGCCGGAGTTCCAGGGCCCCGGCCACAGGGGGCAAATTCCACCCGCCGATCGGCCGCGGAAGTCCCGATGAGGTGGAGATCGGCGCCTCACCTGGCCTCAGGCCACATATCCTGTGGGACTTCAGGGTGGGGGTGGGGGGTGGAGTGGATCTTGTCCGGATTGATTCGTACCAACATTCAATTTGAAGTATGCAAGCCCAGATAGGAGAAGGGATTTAAAAAACACCCTGAGCCTAGAAAGGAACAAATCTTTATCGCTTTTCCTTGGAGTTACAAATCACTGCCCAGAGATTTTCTGGAAGTTGGATGATTACGGACATTGGAAACTTGTATGCAGTTGGGAACCCGTAATTATTCCTTATGAATGGTGTTGCTCTCTTTATTGTGGTGAATCAGCACCATGATTCATCTAGACCGCAGTCAGAATAGTTTGTCTTCATTGCTGCCGTTTGCTGGAATCAGCCAACCACCCAGCCAAGTCATTAGGTGATTAATTGCAATTGTCTAATTTTGGCATTTTATTAGCCTCGTGAATATTCTGGTTGGGTCCCAACCATCTGGACCAAGCTAGATGTCTTAATCATTGCCACAACACTGACATTTTAATTGTCCATGTCACCTGTTCTCCCCGTGAATGGAACTGAGTCCGTGAATGTGGATGTGAAGAGTAGGAAGGAACTGCAGATGCTGGTTCAAACTGAACATGTGTTTCACTTGTAGGCAAAGGATGTTAGTTTAACCTGGCATTATGTTCGGCATGGACATTGTGGGCCAAAGAGCCTATTCCTGTGCTGTACTGTTCTATGTGTAGGAAGGAATTGCAGATACTGGTTCACACTGAAGATAGACACAAAAAGCTGGAGTAACTCCACGGGTCAGGCAGCATCTGTGGAGAGAAGGAATGGGTGACGTTTCGGGTCGAGACATTTCTTCAGACTGATGTCAGGGGAGAGGGTGGGACAGAGATAGAATATAGTCGGAGACAGTAAGACTGGTGGGAGAACTGGGAAAGGGGAGCTACTTCAAATCAAAGATGCTATAGCGAGCAAGATAGTGCACTCGACGAAAAAGACGTAGTAGGGTCATGGGCAGATTCATGGGTAATCTCCGGCCCCATTTCCGTAACCAGCTTCCGTCTCCGCACTCCTATCCAAAGATCCGATAGCAACTGGAATCTCCATATTGCTTTTATTTTTCCAAATACCGCAGTTGTGAACAGTGTGATCAAATGAATTACAGAGTGCAAGTTTAATACAAACATCAAGTCAAACACAGCACATGAGCCATTTAAAAATAGATTTTTTTTTAAACTTAAAAAAAATAAAATTAAAAAAAACATTAAAAAAAAGAAAATTAACAGAATTATAATTTATTGACATATTAATCATTAACAAAAAATAGCAGAATTATGAATGAACAGAATTATGAATAATGGGTCTTACACTATATCACACACACAAACTGTTCCCCCTCAACGCTGATTACACTGCGAGAGGGATTTACAAAGTCGGGTCGGGTCGGGTTACTGCAATGGCCGACGAAAAGGATGCCGTTCCGCTCCGTAGCGTACTACACGTCAGCCCATTGGTTTTAGCAGGAGTGCACTATCTTGCTTGCTGTAGGATCTTTGATTCAAATAGCCCTTGCTTTCCCTCTCCATCCCCTCCCCCTTCCCAGTTCTCCCACCAATCTTACTGTCTCCGACTATATACTATCTGTCCCGCCCACTCCCCTGACTCTCTGTGGGCGGATCGATTGTAATCATGTATTGACATTCCACTGACTGGATAGCACGCAACAAAAAAGCTTTTCACTGTACCTCAGTACACGTGACAATAAACTAAACAATGCAAGTGTTTTTTACACAGAGGGTGGTGGGGGTCTGGAATGTGCTGGCAGAGGTGGAGGTGGAGGCAGGTACAAAAGTGGCGTTTAAAGGGCCTGTCCCACTTGGCCGTCATTTGCATGTCACGCAGAGGGCTAGCGAAGATTTTGTACATCCCAAAATCCTGGGGCGCCGCGCGCGACCGCGCTTCACTGCCAACGTCACCCCGCGCCATGCGCCGTAGTGCACGCCATGCTTGCATCATGTGCGCGGCATGTCGCGCGCGTCGTGCGTCGTGACACGTAAATGATGTCGCGTAAATTATGCGCAAATGACGCCCAACTGGATAGACTCGGCTTGTACACGTTGGAATTCAGAAGGGGGGATCTTATAGAAACTTACAAAATTCTTAAGGGGTTGGACAGGCTAGATGCAGGAAGATTGTTCCCGATGTTGGGGAAGTCCAGAACTAGGGGTCACAGTTTAAGGATAAGAGGGAAGACTTTTAGGACCGAGATGAGGAAATCATTTTTCATACAGAGAGTGGTGAATCTGTGGAATTCTCTGCCACAGAAGGTAGTTGAGGCCAGTTCATTGGCTATATTTAAGAGGGAGTTAGATGTGGCCCTTGTGGCTAAAGGGATCAGGGGGTATGGAGAGAAGGCAGGGATGGGATACTGAGTTGGATGATCAGCCATGATCATATTGAATGGCGCTGCAGGCTTGAAGGGCCGAATGGCCTACTCCTGCACCTATTTTCTATGTTTCTATGTTTCTATGTCTAAGTGGGACAGGTCCTTAAGAGGTTTTTAGACGGACATAGATATGCAGGGAATGTTGGGATGTGGATCACGGATAGGCAGAGGATATTAGTTTAACCTGGCATCATGTTCGGCATGGACATTGTGGGCCGAAGAGCCTATTCCTGTGCTGTACTGTTCTATGTGTACGAAGGAACTGCAGATGCTGGTTCAAACCAAAGATAGGCACAAAGTGCTGGAGTAACTCAGTGGGACAGGCAGCATCTCTGGAGAGAAGGAATGGGTGACGTTTCAGGTCGAGACCCTTCTTCAGACTCATAATCAAGCATAATCATGCGCTTTGGTCTATGTTCTAACTGGTGTACAATTAAAAGGAAAATTAAAAGTGAAGAAAGTTTTGAATGTCTATTTAAATGCTACTTTACACCAATCTAATGAAAAAGCTAACCGCCTTATATCTCGTGTAACTGTCTCAAAAGTAATTTCCTCATTGCTTTTGTCTGTGCGATTGGCCACTGCTTCCTCAACATCATTGCAGTTTCGAGTGCTTTAAAACTTTCTAACATCTGCTGCCAAAATGCGGATTGCCAGTGAAAACGTCAGCTGGCTTCTTGCAGCAGTATCAACGCCAGCCTCATGACTAGCCTGCTAAATTGCAACCACCATTAGTGCTGCTTGGCCGGGACCCCTGCCGAACGTAATGAGATCTGGTACCTGACCAGGAGATGGTAAGCATTGTTACAGGCGATGGATTGTGCAGCCATGCCCCAGGCACAGAAATAAATGCTAAAGAACATTTGTGAACGCTGCATGGATTCAGAAATCGGACTTTGCTGGCTTTACCTTGTACTAAACGTTATTCCCTTATCATGCTTCTGTACACTGTAAACGGCTCGATTGTAATCATGTATTGTCTTTCCGCTGACTGGATAGCATGCAACACAAAGCTTTTCACTGTACCTCGATACACATGACAATAAACTAAGCTGTACTGAGTGCCAGGAACAGTCGATGTTTGTGGTGAGTGAGATATGTGGAGAGACTTCCTGGGGGATTGGATTCCAGCGCTAACTGGTTCTCTATCCACACATGTTGAGTAACTCCCGCTCGATTTGTTTGAATTGTACGCTTCCATCCTCTGCAATACTTTTTACTTCTGTTTAAATGGGAAAAAATGGCATTATACTCATGTCAAGAACGTTTAAAGGTCGCGCCCACCGACCACTGATCATATTAGCTCGATCCTACGCAGTAGGGACAATTTGCAGAGGCTATTCAACCTGCAAAGAGTCTGAAGAAGGGACTCAACCCAAAACGTCACCCATTCCTTCTCTCCAGAGATGCTGCCTGTCCCGCTGAGTTACCCCAGCATTTTGTGTCTGCCAACATGAAAGGAACTGCAGATGCTGGTTTACACAAAAGGACACAGAGTGCTGGAGTAACTCAGCGGGTCAGGCAGCATCTCTGGAGAACATGGATAGGTAAATTTTTGGGCAGGAACCATCTTCAGACTGGTTGTGGGGAGAGGTGGGGAAAACTGGAAGAGTGGGGGAAGGACAAAACCCGGCAGGTAATAGGTTAATCATTGGGATGTGGGAGGAAACCCGAGCTCCCGGAAAAAACCCACGCGGTCACAGGGAGAACGTACAAACCCGGTACAGACAGCACCCGTAATCAGGATCGAACCTGGGTCCCCAGCGCTGTTAGGCAGCAACTCTACCGCTGTGACGCCCTATTCCCCTCTAATTTTTCTACCACTTATCTTAAATCTTATAGCCCTGTCCCATGGTACGAGTTCATTCCAAGAGCTCTCCCGAGTTTGCCCTGATTCGAACTCGGAGATTTACGGTAATGGCCACTCGTCGGTACTCGGGGCTCTCGTGGACATTTTTCAACATGTTGAAAAATCTTCACGAGTCTTCCCGTGCTTACCTGCTGTTAGCGAGTCTTCCCGAGTACCTGCCGTTAGCGTTACGAGCCGCTAAGAGACGTCCCCGAGCTCCGACGTACCCGCTACATTCATTCTCCGTGCTTACCACGAGTTTGATTTTTTTAAACTCGGGAGAGCTCTTGGAATGAACTCGTACCGTGGGACAGGCCTTTCAGTCTTCCCTTATTCCCTGACCTAATTTCTCTGAGGGAGACAGGAATGTGGTGTTAAGGTCACAATCAGACTGGCCATGATCTTATTGAAAAGTAGATCCAGTTCTAGAGGCCAGGTGTCTATATCAGCTCCTGATTTGTACCTTTGTGTGTTTGCAGGGTGAAATGCCTGGCACCTTACCTCGGTTGGTGATCCGGTTGAGACTGGTTTAGGGTCGCCAACTTTCCCATTCCCAAATACGGGACAAAAGGTCAAAATAAGGGACAAATTCCCCACGGCAATTCGTTGACTGACTCGGCCGTGGCCGGGTGAATGATGAGTTGGCCCGGGTGCTGGACTGCACACAAAGCCCAGCCGGCACCCCATCCAACTGATGATCGGCCATGAGAAGGAGGGGAGGTGGTGTCGGCGGTAAGCGAAGGTCCGAAGGTCAGACAGTTGGCCGGGCTGCCGACCGACGGGGCCACGGGCGAGGCGCTGCTGCTGCACTCCATGGGCTGCACTACGTCGGGACGGATGAGGCGGGGCCGGACGCGGCGCTCCGACCCGACAGTCTCCTCGACCCGAGTAGTAGCAGTCAAATACGGGACAAGGGCGGTCCCGCATGGGACAAACCAATTTAGCCCAATATACGGGATGTCCCGGCTAATATGGGCCAGTTGGCAACCCTAGTTCCTGATGTGGGTCTGACCCGGGGATATGGAAGCGGTGTGAGTGTTGGCCTGTGTTGCAACGAGAGGGATTCATACTTTCATTATAATGCTCAGCGGTGTTTCAGGCAAAAAACCATTCAATTAAGGAAAATTCCACACACAACATCAAAGAACATTAGTCAGGGTGCTGCCAGATTGAAGTGCCTCGTCCAAATAATGTTATAACCCCCAGGAACCGTTCAGCTAATTGAAATCACATGCCACATAATATTCTCAACAAATAACATTGAAACCAGGGATTAAAAGGCAAAATAATCTATTGTTACATAATTACACTGTGAAAAAATTATAATGACTCACAGGCACAAGAATTTGCCTCATTATGTGGGCTTGTCAATTAAGATTTTCATTTCTCTGCTTTTAAGAAAATGGGTGATGTTGAGCAGGCAGTGAGTTCACTTTCCAAGTTGAGGTGTGAATGTTGTGGAAGATATGTCCGTTGCTCAAAAGCCAATTGAGAAATTTGAGTCAAACAAGGTGAGCTCGTGAAACATTTTAAGGACATCCGAATCCTACTTACTATATGTTGTTCATGGCAACAATTTAGCTCACAGTAACAACTGGTGTTACTATCCAAATTTGTACTTTTGTACACCTTTTTACACGGATAATTGTTCAGGAAATACAACATTCAATTTCACTGCTACCCAGTGACATCCAGCTCTACCTGTCCACCAAACCCACTTCCATCCTTTCTCCCTCTTCCTTGTCTGACTGCTTAGTGGAAATTAAAACCTGGCTTGCTCACAACTTCCTCAAACTCAACAGTGACAAAACTGAAATTCTCCTTGTTGGCTCCAAACCCACCCTATCTAAATGTCCCAATTTAGAAACATAGAAACATAGAAAATAGGTGCAGGTGGAGGCCATTCTGCCCTTCGAGCCAGCACCGCCATTCATTGTGATCGTGGCTGATCGTCCACAATCAATAACCCGTGCCTGCCTTCTCCCCATATCCCTTGATTCCACTAGCCCCAAGAGCTCTATCTAACTCTCTCTTAAATCCATCCAGTGATTTGGCCTCCACTGCCCTCTGTGGCAGGGAATTCCACAAATTCACAACTCTCTGGGTGAAAAAGTTTTTTCTCACCTCAGTCTTAAATGGCCTCCCCTTTATTCTAAGACTGTGGCCCCTGGTTCTGGACTGGCCCAACATTGGGAACATTTTTCCTGCATCTAGCTTGTCCAGTCCTTTTATAATTCTATATGACATTTCTCACTCACCATTGACAATTCCATAGTCGCTCCTTCCCCTCAGGTCAAGAGTCTGGGTGTCATCCTTGATAGCAGACTTTCTTTTGAAAAACACATCAATAATCTCACTCGGTCTGCTTCCTTCCACCTACGCACTATCCACTGTCTTCGTCCATCACTCACACCTAACAGCACTGCTACTCTCATCCATGCCCTCGTCACCTCCCGTATTGATTATTGTAACTCTCTCCTCTCTGGTTTACCCCACAAGTCCATCCATAAACTCCAATTGGTCCAGAACTGCCCGCATTATCACCAGAACCCACCCCATCCACCCAACACATCACGCCCAGCACTGGCTCCCTGTCCAATACCGCATTGATTTTAAGATTCTCCTCCTCACTTTCAAAGCCCTCCACAATCTCGCTCCTCCATACCTCTCTGAACTCCTCCAGCCTTACACTCCATCCCGAACTCTCCGATCCTCTCCTTCCTCCCTGCTCTCCACTCCATCTGCCCGCCTGTCCACGATGGGGTTCAGAGCCTTCAGCCGTTCTGCCCCTCACCTCTGGAACTCTCTCCCGCTATCCGTCCGTACCATAGAGTCTGTCCCCACCTTTAAAAACTCCCTCAAAACTCACCTATTCACACTGGCCTATCCCACGTAACTCCACGTTCTATCAAATTCATGGATATGTTGTTTTTGTTTCATTTTATTTATATATTTGTCATTTGCTTGTTTTAACTGTAAGGTGTCTTTGAGTGTTCTGAAAGGCACCCATAAATAAAATACATTATTATCTATATTACTAAAAGTCTGATCTTGACCGCTTTTGGCTCAATGTGCTGTGATTTCTGAGAGAAAGCCGCCACCTACGGCCGTCATTTTTGGCCACCTCACTCAGAGCCCCCCTTCGCCTTCCTGGACCAGAGGAATTTTCCCATCGATGAAAAATCTGAGATATTAATGGGTTTTTTTAATTCTCTCTGCTGCCCCTGCTGGAGGGAGGGAGAGGGACTATAAAACCAGGAAGTGGTGTGCCTCAGTCTCTGCAAGATGGAGAAAGCCAGAGGGTCACGTCTCTCTGAGCTCTGAATAACACTGAACACATGTCTACTCAACTGTGAGTGCCCTTAATGTGGTTTGAAAATGAAAATATGGTTGGTTTGAAGTAAAAAGGCACTGCCTGCAAATGGTTGTTTGGGGGGTTTGGGTTGAAGTGAAAAGGCACTGCCTGCAAATGGTTGTTTGGGTTGAAGTAAAAAGACACTGCCTGCAAATGGTTGTTTGTGGGGGTTGGGTTGAAGTGAAAAGGCACTGCCTGCAAATGGTTGTTTGTCTAAACTTGACAACTTCCTGTTTGCACTATATTGATTTTAGATAAAACGCTACCACTTACGGCTGTGATTTTTGGCCATCTTACTCAGTTCCCCTCTGCTCATCAGGTGCAGAGGATTCTTCCCATCAATGAAAAACAAAAGTGTTATTAGTGTTTAAAAAATGTTGAGAAGCTCTCTCCTGTCAATCACGCCATGAAGGCCACACCTTTTCCGGTGGGAGGGGGAGGGATTATAAAACCCGGAAGTATGGGTGTGGCTCAGTCTCTGCATGATGGGGGAGGGAGAGGTCACGACTCTGTCTGAGCTGTGAATCAACTGAACACACTGAATGTCTACTGAACTGTGAGTGTGGTGGTTTGTGTGGTTTTATGGTGGTTTTTATGGTGGTTTCACCCTGCTTGAAATAGTATGAAACTGCATTTGAATGTGGTGGCCTTGCACCCTGCATGAAATGGTATGAAACTGCATTTGAATGTGGTGTCGTTGCACCCTGCATGAAATGGTATGAAACTGCATTTGAATTTGGTGGCCTTGCACCCTCCTTGAAATTGTATGAAACTGCACTTGAATTTGGTGGCCTTGCACCCTGCTTGAAGTGGTTGGAAACTGCACTTGAATTTGGTGGCCTTGCACCCTGCTTGAAGTGGTTGGAAACTGCACTTGAATTTGGTGGCCTTGCACCCTGCTTGAAGTGGTAGGAAACTGAACCTGAATTTGGTGGCCTTGCACCCTGCTCGAAGAGGTAAGAAACTGCACTTGAATTTGGTGGCCTTGCACCCTGCTTGAAATGGTAGGAAAATGGATTTGAATTTGGTGGCCTTGCACTCTGCTTGAAATGGAATCTCAAGGAATAGCCGTGAGTCAACTGCCAGCCCACCAACCGTGAGTGAGCTGCCAGCACATCAGGCGTGAGGGACTGAGCTGCCACCCCAAGAATCCATTTAGCCCACAATGTCCATACTAGCCCTCTGGAGACCAGTAGTCCCTGCAGCCAATACCAGTGCTCCAGAAAGCCCCCCCCCCCCACTGGCCACCAATATTGGAATTGGTGGAGAGGTGGAATATTGCATTGGGGGACCAGTCCTCCCATGTGATGCTGGGACCCAATGGGTCCCACTTAGTCTAGATATTATTATAATCTGAAGAGATGGGGTAAAGACACTGAGTCTCTTGCCCGGAGTAGGGGAATCGAGAACCAGTAGACATAGGTTTAATATGAGGGGTGGTAAAATGTCCTAGTGGGGGCGGCACGGTGGCACAGCCGGGAGTGTTGCTGCCTCACAGCGCCAGAGACCCGGGTTCCATCCTGACTACGGGCACTGTGTGGAGTTTGTACGTTCTCCCCATGACCTGTGTGGGTTTTTCTCCGGGTGCTCCAGTTTCCTCCCACACTCCAAAGACGTACAGGTTTGTAGGTTCATTAGCTGGAGTAAAATTGTAAATTGCCCCTAGTGTGTGTAGGAGAGTGTTAATGTGTGGGGATCGCTTGTAAGCGCGGACTCGGTGGGCCGAAAGGACTGTTTCCGCTCTGTATCTCTAAACTAAACTCAAATAAGGAACCTGAGGTGTGACCTTTTTACACAAAGGGTGGTGGGTGTATGGAATGAGCTGCCAGAGGAGGTCGTTGAGGCTGGGACTATCGCAACATTTAAGAAAATGTTAAACAGGATAGGACAGGTTTGGAGGGATATGGACCAAACGCAGGCAGGTGAGACTAGTGAAGATGGGGCATGTTGGTCGGCGCGGGCAGGTTGGGCCGAAGGGACTGTTTCTACGCTATGTATCTAAGGATACCGATCCAAAACATCACCTACAGGAAGTGGCGGCGCTACCTTGCAGCTGCGGCTCGCCTGCAGTCCGTTTGTCTTTTATTTTTTTGTTTTCTTTTGTCCCATTGTTGCGGTTTGTTTTGGTTTATTTTAGTTGTGTATGTGTGGGGGGGTGGGAGAAGAATGTTTTTTGGCTCTTCCTTCGGGGGGGATGCGACCTTTCTTGCCGTATCCCCCGTCTCCGTCTCCGTCTCCGTCTGCGCTGAGGCCTATCGCGGAGCTGGCGGCCTCCATCTGGGACCGACCTCGGGGCTCGGGAGGCAGAGCCAGCCGGGACTTGCCAGAGCGGGGCTGGGCGACTTCGGGGCTGTGGTGGCGTTGCGACCCGACTTCCGACCCGACCGGAGCCTCGGAGGTTCGGCGAGGGCCAGTGGACGACATCGTCGGGAGCTCGCAGGTCACAGGTTGGTGACCTGTTTTTCTGGAGCTCCCGCAACAACAGCTGCGTCCGCTGGACTGGAGGGCAGCAGCTTCGGCAGCTTCGACCACCCTGGGCCGCGGAGTTTGAACCGGCCCGTTCGGATTCAGCCGCGGGACTTACTTACCATCACCCGGCGGGGTCACAACATCGGAGGCCTGGATCGCCTCAATGCAGAGGGAGAGCAAGGAGGGAAGAGACGTGGACTTTGGGACTTTTTGCCTTCCATCACAGTGAGGAGGTGCCTGGTGGACTCACTGTGGTGGATGTTAAACTGTGTTGAGTGTGTGTTTTTGTTATTTATTCTATGTTATGACTGCAGGCTAAACCATTTCGTTGCACTGAAAAGTGCAATGACAATAAATTGAATCAAAATCAAAAAAAATCAAATCAAATCTATGTTCTCCAGAGATGCTGCCTGACCCGTTGAGTTACTCCAGCAGTTTAGCTACTTTAGTTTCGTTAGTTAGTTTAGTTTATTGTCACGTATACCGAGGTACAGTGAAAAGCTATTGTTGCGTGCTATCCAGTCAGCGGAAAGACAATACATAATTACAGTCAAGCAATTTACAATGTATAGATAGATACATCGTCCGATCAGCAGAGAGGGTTATTGGCTGCAACTTCCCTCCATTGATGAACTGTACACTGCAAGGGCCAGGAAGCGAGCGGGCAAGATCATCTCTGACCCCTCTCACCCTGGCCACAAACTCTTTGAATCACTTCCCCCTGGAAGGTGACTCCGGACTGTCAAAGCTGCCACAGCCAGACATAAAAACAGCTTTTTATCCACGAGTAGTTGCTCTACTCAACAGTGAAAAATCTGTAGCCTCCCTTTGATCTGGTATTTTGTTGGTTCACATACTTGATCAATGGTGATTTATCATTAATGTTTTATTATTATTATTATTAATGTTTAGTGTTTTCTGAGTCATTCGTAACTGTCACTGTATGTCATGTTGTTACTTGTGGGCGGAGCACCAAGGCAAATTCCTTGTATGTGAATACTTGGCCAATAAACTTACTTACTTACTTACATGACAAGGGAACACAGTTTAGTGCTAAGTAAAGCCAGCAAAGTCTGAAGAAGGATTTGAATATAAGGATGTGTATAACATGATTGCAGTGGTCTCCTGCAGTCTTCAACTTTGATTCATGTAAGTGCTGCCTTGAAACAAAATGTCCTAAAGACACTGTTATGAAAATATAACTAGTAATGGGTATAATTTAAGGTTTGAGGTAGTGAGAAGTCCAGACAACTTCAGCTCTGGTGACCTGGGACAATTATTTCTAAAGTTCTCAGTGTGTTTTTTGGAGCCAGTGCGATAGATACCAAATATTCTCTCTCTGCACTGGGGCCTCTAGCTTGTTGACCTCAGTGTTTGGTGTGGATTCACATGGCAGTACTAAGTGGCCACTTTTGATGAATGTCAAATATTTCAGGTCTGTAAGGGAGAAATTCTCCACTATTATTTGAGACGGAGCAAAAAACACACACGCAAAATTCTAAGCTTTCCTCAAACAGATTCCACCTTCTCTTTCTCAGGGGAGTGTGAAGAGATGAGCTAACTGTGCCGTTACAAATCAGTTTTGGGTCACATCATGGATGGAACCTCATCTACTGTATCCGCTGTTCCAGGTGTGGACTCCTGTATATCAGCGAGACCAAGCGCAGGCTCGGCGATCGTTTCACTGAACACCACCGCTTAGTCTGCCTAAAACCGACTTGATCTCCCGGTTGCTAAACACTTTAACTCCCCCTCCCATTCCCACACTGACCTGAAGAAGGGTTTCGGCCCGAAACGTTACCTATTTCCTTCGCTCCATAGATGCTGCTGCACCCGCTGAGTTTCTCCAGCATTTTTGTGGACCCACACTGACCTTTCTGTCCTGGGCCTCCTCCACTGTCAGAGTGAGGGCCAGCACAAATTGGAGGAACAGCACCTCATATTTCGCTTGGGCAGCCTATACCCCAGCGGTATGAACATTGACTTCTCCAACTTCAAGTAACCCTTGCATTCCCTCCCTCTCCGTCCCTCCCCCATCCTAGTTCTCCGACTAGTTTCACTGTTCTGATTAAATATTACTGATTGTATGCCTCGTTGTCACCTTCCCCTCAGCTAACAATGAACCATTCTACATTTCCTTATCACGATCTGCTTTGATCTTCACACCTTACCTTTCCATATCTCTAAACTCCCTCTCCCCTGACTCTAATAATGAATAATGGATGGGATTTATATAGCGCCTTTCTAATACTCAAGGCGCTTTACATCGCATTATTCATTCACTCCTCAGTCACACTCGGTGGTGGTGAGCTACTTCTGTAGCCACAGCTGCCCTGGGGCAGACTGACGGAAGCGTGGCTGCTAATCTGCGCCTACGGCCCCTCCGACCACCACCAATCACTCACACACATTCACACACATTCACACGCAGGCAAAGGTGGGTGAAGTGTCTTGCCCAAGGACACAACGACAGTATGCACTCCAAGCGGGATTCGAACCGGCTACCTTCCGGTTGCCAGCCGAACACTTAGCCCATTGCGCCATCTGTCGTCCCGACTCTAAGTCTGAAGAATGTCTCAACACGAAACGTCACCCCTCTATCCGGAGATGCTGCCTGTCCCACTGAGTTACTCCAGCATTTTGTGTCCTCTCTTTGGATGGAACTACAAGCTCTATTTAGTTTATTTTAGTTTAGAGATACAGCATAGCAACAGGCCCTTCGGCCCACCGAGTCCGCACCGACCAGCGATCCCCGCACATTAACACTACCCTACACACTCTAGGGACAATTTCACATTTATACCAAGCCAATTAACGTACAAACCTGCACGTCTTTGGAGTGTGGGGGTAAACCGAAGATCTCAGAGAAAACCCACGCAGGTCACGGGGAGAAGGTACAAACTCCGTAGAGACAGCACCCATAGTCGGGATCGAACCCAGGTCTCTGGTGCTGTAAGGCAGCAACTCTACCGCTGCACCACCATGCCACCCTTCAATATAACCATGCTAGCATGTAGCGTAATGCCAAGGTTTCCTATGTAGTGAATTAATACTCGTTTGGAATCAAATAATTGACTGATCTTAAATAGAACATAGAGTCCAAAGTCATAGTGCATGAGTTACGAGCATCTCACTAGATTTGTGATCATGGCAATGTTTCTCATGGAATTTAGCTTTTGACATACTCAACTTGTTAGGCAAGTGAGACATAGAGTGCTGGAGTAACTCAGCGGGTCAGGCAGCATCTGTGGAGAACATGGATAGGTGACGTTTCACAGAATGCTGGAGTAACTCAGCGGGTCAGGCAGCATCTGTGGAGAACATGGATAGGTGACGTTTCGGGTCGGAACCCTTATTCAGATTGAAACATGTACCAACCCGAAAAGTCACCTATCCATGTTCTCCACAGATGCTGCCTGACCCGCTGAGTTACTCCAGCACTCTGTGAAACGTCACCTATCCATGTTCTCCACAGATGCTGCCTGACCTGCTGAGTTACTCCAGCACTCTGTGAAACGTCACCTATCCATGTTCTCCACAGATGCTGCCTGACCCGCTGAGTTATTGCAGTTTTTGCGTCTATCTTCGGTGTAAAGCAGCATCCGCAGTTCTTCCCTGCACCATAAATAATATCCATTGACTTGGCCTCCACAGCCCTGTGTGGCAATGTAATCCGGTGTTTTTTTTTGGTGGGGTGGGGGCGATATTTGTTCGCAAGGGAGAGGGGATAGGATTATACTGACCCCACCAATCCCATCAAAGTAATGTCACTGGAGAGGGTCCAGAGGAGGTTTACAAGAATGATCCCAGGAATGAGTGGGTTAACCTATGAGGAGCATTTGTCGGCACTGGGCCTGTACTCACTGGAGTTTAGAAGATTGAGGGGGGACCTCATTGAAACTTACCGAATAGGGAAAGGCTTGTATAGAGTGGATGTGGAGAGGATGTTTCCACTAGTGGGAGAGTCTAGGACCAGAGGTCATAACCTCAGAATTAAAGGACGTTCCATTAGGAAGGAGATGAGGAGGAATTTCTTTAGTCTGAATGGTGAATCCGTGGAATTCTTTGCCACAGAAGGCTGTGGAGGCCGTTAATGGATATTTTTAAGGCAGAGATTGATAAATAGATTCTTGATTATTACAGGTGTCATGGGTTATGGAGAGAAGGCAGGAGAATAGAGTTAGGAGAGATAGATCAGCCATGATTGAATGGCAGAGTAGACTTGATGGGCTGAATGGCTTATTTCTGTCACAGAATAAAAGGATGTACCATTAGGAAGGAATTATTTGCCACAGACGGCTGTGGAGGCCAAGTCAATAGATATTTATAAGGCGATGATTGACAATTTTTTGATTAGTAGGGGTGTCAGGGTTCTGGGGAGAAGGGAGGAGAATGGGGTTAGAAGGGAGAGATAGATCAGCCATGATTGAATGGTGAAGTGGACTTGATGCGCTGAATGGCCTAATTCTTCTCCTATCACTTATGAACTTACATCTCTAATAGCGCACTTGCAGACTCTAAGTGTGTTTGTTTGACTGTGCAAGCACAGACTGCAGATATGCCAAGAATCCCAGTCATACATTATGGAAACAGGTCCTTCGGCCCAAGTCGTCCAACCCAGGCAAGATGCTCCATCTAATCTAGTTCGCATTTACCCACATTTACCCACATTTGCCTCGGAGGGCGGTGGAGGCCAATTCTCTGGATGCTTTCAAGAGAGAGTTAGATAGGGCTCTTAAAGATAGCGGAGTCAGGGGATATGGGGAGAAGGCAGGAATGGGGTACTGATTGTGGATGATCAGCCATGATCACAGTGAATGGTGGTGCTGGCTCGAAGGGCCGAATGGCGTACTCCTGCACTTATTGTCTATTGCCTATTGTCCCTCTAAATATTTTGTATCTATGTACGTGTCCAACTATATTTTAAATGCTTTTATATTACCTGCCTTAACTGCCTCCACTGGCAGCTCTCCCCATCACCCTCTGTCTGGAAAGTGTCCCTCTAGATTTGTATTAAATCTTGGCCCTTTCACATTAAACATGTGTTTCTTTAAAGCACAGGTGTAGACTCAAGATGTTTAGTTTAGTTTAGAGATACAGCATGGAAACAGGCCCTTCAGCCCACCGTATCCATGCCGGCCAGCGATCACCCGTGCACTAGTTCTCTCCTACAAACTTGGGACAATCAACAAAAGCCAATTAACCTATAAACCTGCACATCTTTGGAGTGTGGGAGAAAACCCACGCGGGCCACAGGGAGAACATACAAACTCCGTACAGACAGCACCCGTAGTCGGGATCGAACCGGGGTCTCTGGCACTGTGAGGCAGCAACTCTACCGCTGCGCCACCGTGGGGCCCTTGTGTGTTGTGTGTTTGAATGTTACCCTGTGTCACCAGCCGCTAACGTGTGGCATTAATTGCACAAAGTGCAGGCCCCAAGAGTTGCTCTGCAATTAGCTTCATCACAGGGTCGAGCTAGTCTCATCACCTGAAAGACACAACGTGCTGGAGTAACTCAGCGGGTCAGGCAACATCTCTGCAGAAAAGGAAGAGATAATGTTGTGGGTCGAGACCCTTCTTCATGTTCTCATCACCTTATCTGTGCCAACGTATTGGTTAAGCATCACTTACAGTACATGCCTTTGGCAATTTGGGGGGCATATCACTGCTCTGCTGGATATCAAAGGGACTAAAGCTTCATTCTTCAGTCTGAAGAAGGGTCTCGACCCGAAATGTCACCATTCCTTTTCTCCAGAGATGCTGCCTGTCCCGCTGAGTTACTCCAGCATTGTTTGTTCATCTTCATTGATGATGAATTTTGTTCAGGGCACAATTCCACAGGGCTTTATGCTGTACAGTCTATTCTGACCAGGGAGAATGCAGCAGAAGAGATTATTTCTTTTAGTTTTGACAGTGTCGAAACAGGCCCTTCGGTCCACGGAACCCACCCAGACCACCGATCACCTGTACACCAGTTCTGTGTTATTCCACTTTCTCATCCTACACACTAGGGGCAATTTACAGAAGCCAACCAACCTACAAAGCATACCATATGTATTTCAGTTTACATGTTGCCGAACCAGTTCACGGTTGCATCGTGGCTTGGTTCGGCAACTTGAGTGCTCTGGAGAGGAAAAGACTACAAAAAGTAGTAAACACTGCCCAGTCCATCATCGGCTCTGACCTCCCTTCCATCGAGGGGATCTATCACAGTCGCTGCCTCAAAAAGGCTGGCAGCATCATCAAGGACCCACACCATCCTGCCCACACACTCATCTCCCTACTACCTTCAGGTAGAAGGTACAGGAGCCTGAAGACTGCAACGACCAGGTTCAGGAACAGCTACATCCCCACAGTCATCAGGCTATTAAACCTGGCTCGGACATAACACTGAACTTTACTAGCCAATACTGTTATTTGCACTTTATCAGTATATTGACCATTGTGTATATATTTATAGAATGCCTTGTAGTAAATGCCTACTATGTTCTGTTGTGCTCAAGCAAAGCAAGAATTTCATTGTCCTACCAGGGACACATGACAATAAACTCACTTGACTTGACTTGACTTTAGTTTATTGTCACGTGAAAAGTGAAAATTGAAACGGTACAGTGAAAAGCTTCACGACTCTATGACTTACAATATTGATCTTCCATGTATTTACTCTGGCACCCAAAGCCAAGGCAAATCATTCCTCATGGGGCAGATGTAAAACGAGAGATTTGAAAATAATTTGAAGATGGTTAAAAATAATTTGATGTGCTAAAATGGTGAGGACTATATTCTGCACTCTCTACAGTGCATTCAGAAAGTGTTCACACCCCTTCACTTTTTCCACATTTTGTTACCTTACAGCCTTATTCTAAAATGGATTAAATTCATTTTTTTTAATCATCTATCTTCACACAATACCTCATAATATAAAAGCGAAAACAGGTGTTTAGAAATATTTGCAAAGTAATTAAAAAGAAATAACTGAAATATCACATTTACATTAGTATTCAGACCCTTTGCTATGACACTCAAAATTGAGCTTCGGTTCATCCTGTTTCCATTGATTATCCTTGAGATGTTTCTACAACTTGATTGGAGTCCACCAGTGGTGAATTAAAGAGATTGGACATGATTTGGAAAGGCACACACCTGTCTATATAAGGCCCCACAGTTGACAGTGTATGTCAGAGCAAAAACCAAGCCATGAAGACAAAGGAATTGTCCGTAGACCTCCGAGACAGGATTGTGTCGAGACACAGATCTGGGGAAGGGTATAAAACAATTTCTGCAGCATTGCAGGTCCCAAAGAGCACAGTGGCCTCTGTCATTCTTAAATGGAAGAACTTTGGAACCACCAGGACTCTTCATAGAGCTGGCCGCCCGGCCAAACTGAGCAATCGGGGGAGAAGGGACTTGGTCAGGGAGGTGACCAAGAACCCGATGGTCAATCTAACAGAGGTCCAGAGTTCCTCTGTGGAGATGGAAGAACCTTCCAGAAGGACAACTCTATCTGCAGCACTCCACCAATCAGGCCTTTATGGTAGAGTGGCCAGACGGAAGCCACTCCTCAGTAAAAGGCACATGACAGCCCGCTTGGAGTTTGCCAAAAGGCACCTAAACAAGATTCTCTGGCCTGATGAAACCAAGATTAAACTCTTTGACCTGAATGCCAACGTCACGTCTGGAGGAAACCAAGCACCGCTCATCACCTGGCCAATACTATACCTACGGTGAAGCATGATGGTGGCAGCATCATGCTGTGGGGATGTTTTTCAGCAGCAGGAACTGGGAGACTAGTCAGGATCGAGGGAAAGATGAACGGAGCAAAGTACAGAGAGATCCTTGATGAAAACCTGCTCCAGAGCATTCTGGTCCTCAGACTGGGGTGGAGGTTCACCTTCCACCAGGACAATGACCCTAAGCACACAGCCAAGACAATGCAGGAGTGGCTTCATGATAAGTCTGTGAATGTCTTTGAGTGGCCCAGCCAGAGCCCGATCGAACATCTCTGGAGGGACCTGAAAATAGCTGTGCATCGACGCTCCCCATCCAACCTGACAGAGCTTGAGAGGATCTGCAGAGACGAATGGGAGAAATTACCCAAATACAGGTGTGCCAAGCTTGTGGCGTCATACCCAAGAAGACTTGAGGCTGTAATCGCTGCCAAAGGTGCCTCAACAAAGTACTGAGTAAAGGGTCTGAATACTTATGTAAATGTGATAACTTTACAAATATTTCTAAACACCTGTTTTTGCTTTTTCATCATGGAGTATTGTGTGTACATTGATGATAAAAAAAGAAAAGAATTTAATCCATTTTAGAATAAGGCTGTAAGGTAACAAAATGTGGAAAGAGTGAATACTTTCTGAATGCACTGTATATTTCCATTTCTCTATCTATTTTACTTGAGTTTGAGCTGATTGTATTTATGTAAGTACGTTTTATTTATATAAGCACGTTTAAATCAACTCGCGTTGAAACCAAAGTGCTTTACATAAAATACATAATAAGTTTCCGTACATCCATAGAAAAAGATTAAGAAAAGAAAAAATTGACACAACACATTATAGAGTTCAACATAAATGTCCCCCCCACAACAGAATCAAAATGTTCCACTGTGGGGAAATGCACCAGAAAGTTTAGTGCTCTTCCTCTGTGACCACCCGAGGTTGGGGCCCATTTGTGGCCTTGCAGCCAGTCCGATGTTTTCAGGCCTTCTTCCCGTGAAGCTGGAACTCCGGCGTCGGGTGAACATTCCTCAGCGGCCTGGAAACTCTGGAGCGCTGCCTCCTCCCCGGTCTGTGGTATTATCAGATCTGATTCTGTAGTTTAGTTTCACTTAGAGATAAAGCATGGAAACAGGCCCACCGAGTCGGAGCCGACCAGCGATCACCCATACACTCATTTTATCCTGCACACCGGGGACAATTTACAGAAGCCAATTAACCTACAAACCCGCACGTCTTTGGGATGTGGGAGGATACCGGAGCCCCAGCTGACAACCCATGCGGTCGCGGGCAGAACGTACAAACTCCGTACAGACAGCACCCGTAGTCAGGATCGGGCCTGGGTCTCTGGCGCTGTGAGGCAGCAACTCTACCGCTGCACCATCGTGCCGCCCCAATGTACTATGCATGGTATTTATGATCTGCTTGGACAGCATGCAAAACAAAGCTTCTCACTGAACCTCGATACAAATGACAATAATAAACCTCAATCTGAGGTGATACTTCATAATGTTTCTATTTTCTGAATACTATCAAACTCAATAAAAAAATGTGTTTAGCCCTAACAGACAAGCAACATTCTTTAATCATTCAATTTAAAATCTTTGTGCTTGCGGTGACGAGTGGTAGAGTTGCTGCCTCACAGCGCCAGAGACCCGGGTGCGATCCTAACTACGGGTGCTGTCTGTACGGAGTTTGTACATTGTCCCCGTGACCTGCGTGGGTTTTCTCCGAGATCTTCAGTTTTCTCCCACACACCAAAGACGTACAGGTTTGTAATAAAATTGTCCCCAGTGTGTGTAGGATAGTGTCAGCGTGCGGGGATCGCTGGTCAGTTGCTGATTTGGTGTTTCTGCGCTGTATCTCTAAACTGAACTAAACTAGACTACTAAGTTATAGCCCACATTTGACTTTAGTAACCTGCAATGATTTTTCCTTCCCTTAAGGACCGCCACGGACCACAACATCGACAACACAACTGAAGTCCTGCGGGAATGGTTAAAAAAATGTCCAGCAAGCTTACCATTACGTGGAGTGGAGGCCTCTAGATCATCCCACGTGAGTATTCCTGATTCCTGGAAGTGAGAGGAACTGATCGGGTAAAGGGTGCAGAGAAGATTTACGAGGATGTTGCCAGGACTCGAGGGCTCGGGCTATAGGGAGAGGTTGAGTAGGCTAGGAATATTCTTTGGAGTGCAGTAGGATGAGGGGTGATCTTATAGAGGTGTACAAAATCATGAGAGGAATAGATCGGGTAGATGCACAGAGTCTCTTGCTCAGAGTAGGGGAATCGAGGACCAGAGGATATAGGTTTATGGTGAGGGGGGAAAGATTTAATAGAAATCTGAGGGGTACCTTTTTTACACAAAGGGTGGGGGGTGTATGGAACAAGCTGCCGAAGGAGGTAGTTGAGTCAGGTACTATCTCAAAGTTTAAGAAACAGTTAGACAGGTACATGGATAGGACAGATTTTGAGGGAAATGGGCCAAACACAGACAGGTGGGACTAGTGTAAATGGGACATGTTGGCCGGTGTGGCAAGTTGGGCCGATGGGCCTGTTTGCATGCTGAATGACTATGACACACACACACCCTCATTTAAAGACAGCATTTAGTCTACTTCCAAATGTCGATATGGAGATTTTTTTCAACTTAAGAAAACATTCCTTGGTTATATGTAACTAAAAAAAGGTGAGGGACTGGGCCTGCTCCAAAGGAGAAGCCGTTTCTGAGAGATTTACATGCTGCCCTCTGTCACGGCATGCAAAGGCATCACAAGGTGAGATGTGTAGGAAAGAACTGCAGATGCTGGTTTAAAACGAAAGAGACACAAAACGCTGGAGTAACTCAGCGGACAGGCAGCATCTCTGGAGAGAAGGAATCGGTGACGAGATGAGAGGCGTATTTTGTATGCTGTTTCTTCGCTTCAAGTTGTTAATAAGTAAAGAATTCTCTCTTGCTAATCATAGCACGGTGAGCAATTTCAGCATTTCTAAGTTGGATATGTTGGAGAGAATCTGCTAAGTTTGGATGTAATGTCCTGCTCAATTCATTCCCACGGATGACTGTGGAGATCAGGTCATTGGGTATTTTTAAAGTGTCAATTGACAGGTTTAGTTTATTTTAGTTTACAGATACAGTGCCAAAACATGCCCTTCGGCCTACCGGGTCTGTGCCAACCAACCAGCATCCCATACACGACCGCTATCCTACACACTAGTGACCATTTACAATTTTTACCGAAGCCAATTAACCTACAAACCTGTACGGCTTTGGAGTGTGGGAGGAAACCGGAGCACCCGGAGAAAACCCATGTGGACACAGGGAGAATGTACAAACTCCGTACAGACAACACTCATAATCAGGATCAAACCCGGGTCTCTGGCACTGTGAGGCAGCCACTCAACCGCTGCGCCACCGTGTCGACCAAGTTCTTGATTAGGAAGGGTGTCAAAGGTTATGGGGAGAAGGCTGTAGAATGGGGTTGAGAGGGAAAGATAGATCAGCCATGATTGATGGGCAGAGTAGACCCGATGGGCTGAATGGCCTAATCGTGCTCCTACGACTTATGAATTTCTGAACTTATTTCTGAAGTCCAAAGGTTTTTAATCATCAAGGCAAGGGAGAGTTAGAGCCTCAACAATCAAAACCCTCAGTGGAACTGGCCAGGATCCATCAAGAGTCAACAGAGCGAGTGGGAGAGACCCAGAAAATAAAATATTTTTATTCATCTTTCCTATGGACCCAAGACATTGGGTATTTTAAGGCAAAGATGATGAGTTCTTGGTCAGGAAGGGCATCAGCGTTTATGGGGAGAAGGCAGGAGAATGGGGTTGAGAGGGAAAGATAGATCAGTAATGATTGAATGGTGGAGCAGACACGATGGGCTGAATGGCCTAATTCTGCTCCTATGTTTGTGGTCACTCGCTGAGGGGAAAGTAGAACAAATCATCCAATGCAGGTGACCCCTGTGTAATGGCAGATCAGGTGACGGAATTCACAAATCACCTGGAAGGAAGTTTGTCAAACGGAAAAAAAATTCACTCTTACGAAACGTGCGTGAAAAATAAATTGTTGTTGGTCACTCGTTCTAGTATAAGACGGTGACAGCGGGGCTGTAGTGTTGCGATGTGCATGGTTATGGCTGATTCGACCAAGCTGGTCTACACTCGGAAATGTATACGCATATAATGGGGTGGCACGGTGGCGCAGCGGTAGAGTTGCTGCCTCACAGCGCCAGAGACCCGGGTTCGATCCCGACTACAGGTGCTGTCTGTAGGTTTTCCCCGTGACCTGCGTGGGTTTTCCCTGGGTGCTCCGGTTTCCTCCCACACTCCAAAGATGTGCAGGTCTGTAGGTTAATTGGCTTCTGTAAATTGTAAATTGTTCCTAGCTGAAAACATTTCAGATGTATCTTGCTTTATAAATTGTCCCTAGTTCCCATTGTACACTAGTTCTATCCTACACACTGGGGACAATTTACAATCTTTCCAAAGCCAATTAACCTAGAAACCTACGCGCCTTTGGAATGTGGGAGGGAGCCGGAGCACCCGGATAACGCTCACGTGGTCACAGGGAGAACGTGGAAACTCCACACAGACAGCACCTGTCGTCAGGATCGAACCGGGATCTCTCGCGCTCTAATGCAGCAACTCTACCGCTGCACGATGTTTTCGGTGTGATGTGATTCCAAATATTGGCCATCTAATTTTTGAACTCTAATCTTCTCCATTATAATAATAATCTTTTCTTTATAATAATTGAAAGAGATCATTTATTTTTATAAATAATAAATATTTTTTATGGTCCTCGCAGTGAACTATCACAGGAAGCCTGGTTGCTCTGAAACGTTTAAATCTGCTTCACCCTTTCCTCTTTGTTCTGTTGTAAAAGTTATCAAGCATCAAGAAAATGCCGTGGGGCAGGGGTGGGGGTGGGGGGTTGGTAATCAATGGCAAACCTACCCAAGAGCTGAACTTTTTTCTTTAGTTTATGATTGTCAGGTGTACCAAAGCACGGAGCAAAGTGAAAAGACTATGTTGGCCACAGTGTGCAGATATAGGATAAAGGATATGACGTTTAGTGCAAGATAAAGTCAAGAAAAGTCCAAATAAAGAGGTCTCCGATGAGGTCAATGGCAGCTCAGGACCGCTCTCTAGTTGGTGATAGGATGGTTCAGTTGCCTGATAACAGCTGGGAAGAAACTGTCTCTGAATCTGGAGGTGTGCGTTTTCACACTTCTTTAGTTTAGTTTAGTTTATTGTCACGTGTACCGAGGTACAGTGAAAAGCTTTTGTTGCATGCTAGCCAGTCAGTGGGAAGACAATACACAGGGCCGGATTTACATATAAGCTGGACAAGCTTCAGCTTAGGGCCTCGAAATCTAGGGGGCCTCCGGCCAAGGCAGAACACCTGGAGTAACTCTTGCTTCTGGTTTCCTGGTCCTCCATAAATATTCTAAATGGAATTTAAACTGGAGGTGGTGGAGGGCTGAACAGTAACAGCCTATTGCATTTTATCTGTTTATTTATTGTGTATATATATGGTCTATGGTATATAAACACACTGAACATTTTATCTCCTGTTCTGTATTATGTTTACATATTCTGTTGTGCTGCAGCAAGCAAGAATCTCATTGTCTTATCTGGGACACATGACAATAAAACTCTCTTGACTCTTCTTTAGACTCCCTCTGGTTTTAGTGCCTTTAGTTTAATTGAAAGATACAGCGTGGAAACAGGCCCTTCAGCCCACCGAGTCCACGCCGACCACCGATCACCCGTACACTAGTTCTATCCCACACATTAGCGGAGTAAAGTCAAGAGTCTAGAGTGTTTTATTCTCTCACATCCCAGTTAGAACAATGAGATCCTTACTTGCAGCAGTACAACAGAATATGTAAACATAGTACTCTGTAAACAATGTTATAAACGAGAAAACAAAACGGTGTATATTTATATATGAATATATAACTATATAAATATATATATATGTGTGTGTGTGTGTGTGTGTGTATAATATATATACCCACAGACACACACACACACAATTTCCCTCCTGGGATCAATACAGTTCTATCGTATAGTATCGTATGTGTAGGAAGGAACTGCAGATGGTGGTTTAAACTGAAGAAAGACACAAAAAGCTGGAGTAACTCAACAGGTCAGACAGAATCTCTGGACAAAAGGAACATATTACGTTTTGGGTTGGGTCTGAAATAGGTTCCTGCACACCTTTGGAATGTGGAAGGAAACAAGAGCACCCAGAAAAAAACCATGTGATCAAAGGGAAAAGGAGCAAACTATATACAGACAGCACCCATATTCAGGATCAATTCCGGGTCTCTGGCACTTTTAGGCAGCAACTTTATAGCCAATGTACTGCCCCATAATCTTGAACTTAATTAAAACGACAAGTGTGGCATTTCCTGCGGTTGCAAGGGAAAATGCCAGGAGAGGGGGTGGTTTGGGTGCGAAGGGACGAATTGACCAAGGAGTTACGGAGGGAGCGGTCTCTGCGGAAAGGCAACAGGGGAGGAGATGGGAAGATGTGGCCAGTGGTGGGATCCCATTGGTAGACAAAAAAGCTGGTGAAAATCAGCGGGTAAGGCAGCATCTGTGGAGCGAAGGAATAGACGACGTTTCGGGTCGAGACCCTTCTTCAGAGTGATGTCAGCGGAGTGGGGGGGGGGGGGGTGACATGAAAAAGAAAGGAAGAGGCGGAGACAGTAGTCTGTGGGAGAGCTGGAAATGGGAGGGGAAAGGAGGGAGAAAGCAAGGACTACCTGAAATTAGAAAAGCCAATGTGCAAACTACCCAAGCAAATATGAGGTGCTGTTCCTCCAATGTGTGGTGGGCCTACCTCTGGCCATGGAGGAGGCCCAGGACAGAAAGGTTGGATTCGGAATGGGAGGGGGAGTTGAAGTGTTGAGCCACTGGGAGATCATGTTGGTTATTGCGAACTGAGTGGAGGTGTTGTGCGAAGCGATCGCCAAGCCTGTGCTTGGTCTCACCGAGGTTGATCATACGCTGAATAATCCAACCACATTTTTGTTAGGAAGTGGAAAGAAATAATAGAAATTGCATTCATTGCAACGTGTAAAATGAGTTGAGATACTGTATTATAATTTTGCTGCATGTCATTGTGGTATATATCATGTCTTGATTGGTGAATATGTTTAGTTTGTGGCTTTATTTGAAGCAGAAATAATATGTGAATGCTTCATTGAGCATAATTCCGACTGGTAACTACGCACTTCGTCCGAGCACATTATCGCACGCGTCATGCAAGCCGTCTTAAATGACCACCTAAACTGTCATTTGGCAACTTAAAAAGCTGCCAAGGTTGCCCGGCTGACAACAGGGAAAAAAAATTGAGTGAGAGCCCTGCAAAGTGTATAATATTTTTGACACTGTCATAGGCCTTTCTTACATATGCTGTCACAACGCAGTGTAGTCTCTAAACAACCCTTCTGTAATTTTCCATGCCCTCCATTTCAGAATAATAGTGTTTTAAGCCAATAACTCGACACTAGCCCTGGCAATAAATAAATAAATAAATAAATAAATAAAGCACAGCTTTCCAGCCCCTTATCTCATTGGCCACGCTCGGTTGCAAATCGGTGTCAATCTGGTGGACCATCTTCCTCTGGTCGTGGGGGTGGGGGATTGGGAGGGGCCTCACAAGTGGAACAGCTTCGGGCCTCTCTTCATCTAAATCCGGCCCTGACAACACATGACTACAATATCCTGTACCTCTTGCCTGATGGGAGAGTAGACCAGGGTGAGACTGGTCCTTGGTAATGCTGCTGGCCTTGCTGAGGCAGCATAAAGTGCAGACGGAGTCAATGGAAGGGAGGTTACAAACATTGACCCCCCTCAAAGCCATCTTCACTCGGCAGTCAATGCCTCGGACGGAGACTCCTGCTTGAAATGAAGAAGGCTCAGGGGAAGCATTGTCAAGAAGGCCCCAGCTCTGATATATTGTGCATGCCATTCATTCATGCTGCTTCTTATACTTTCTTCCTCATCCATGTGCCCCCCCCTAGCTCACACTCTCTCTGCAAACCTAGCTGATTGCATAAGCATGGAGTGGATGCATCTTAAAGTTTGGACATGGTTTAAGCACAGCACGGCGCCCACAGTTCTCCACTCGGTGAGTCCCTGGTTTCAGGCATGCTGTGAGGAGGAGGTGCCATGTAGGACATAAGTTTCGTCACTGCAAGGAGGGTGGAAGAGAAGGTCAAACATTGAACGCCAACCACTGGTATTACCTGGTCTTCCTTGGTGTGGCAGACCCCAAGGTTAGATGAGCTTCCAGCATACCACGGGTTAGTAAGGCAGCGAGAGGAATTGCCACAGAGCAAACTTAACAATACCAAATTAAAGTTGACTGCTCCAAAGATAGACACAAAAAGCTGGAGTAACTCAACTGGACAGGCAGCATCTCTGGAGAGAAGGAATAGGTGACGTTTTGGGTCAGGCCCCTTCTTCAGACAGTTAAAATTTCATTTTGGTCCATAGGTCAGTTGAAGATGTCCATTATCATCTGAAGTTCGCCACAAAAAGCCGGAGCAATAGGTGACGTTTCGGGTCCGAACCTTTCTTCAGACTGGGCTCTCTTCGGTATAAACCAGCATCTTCAGTACCCTCCCACAGATTTTGTCTGCTCCATTATCACCTATTGCATTGTATGGATGAGGTGCACTATAACACATGGAGATGGTTAGATTTGTTTAGACATACAGCTCGGACACAGGCCCTTCAGCCCAACATGTCTGTACTGACCATCGATCACCCATATACACAAGTTCTATCCTGCACACTAGGGACAATTTACAGAGGCCAATTAATCTGCAAACATGTGTGTCAGAATCGGAGTACCCGGAGAAAACCCACGCGGTCACAGGGAGAACGTACAAACTCCATACAGACAGCACCCGTGGTCAGGATCGAACCCGGGTTTCTGGCGCTGTGAGGCAGCAACTCTACCGCTGCGCCCATTGTGGAGTGAATGAGTTACATTATTCCTGGCATGAAAGATTAACTTTTGTAAAGATACTAAGGAAGTGATCAGTTATGCTTCATGAAGGAGATAAAACTTCAACTACATGGGTTCTATCCAAGGGAGATACGTTCAAGTGCGTAACCCAGAGGTGGTAGAAGTACTTAAAAAGCTAATGGAAAGTTATTGTATGTTCAAAGGCTCCTGTGGATTCTCTGTGTGATTCGTAAACGGTATGTTAATGTCTGCTCTAATAATTCTATTCAATTTAGATACAAAAGATAATTGATTTCAAAGAAAAGGCAGCACATTAATAACATTCTCATGACAGGCACTTGATATCTGACAAACTCCAAAACGACAGAAGCTACACTGGACACGAGGAACTGCAGGCGCTGGGTTGTAAAAAAAGACACTTAGTGCTGGAGTAAAGGGTGGCATTGTGGTGCAGTGGTATCGTTACTGCCTCACAGCACCAGAGACCCGGGTTTGATCCCGACTACGGGTGCTTGTCTGCACGGAGTTTGTACCTTCTCCCTGTGACCTGCGTGGGTTTTCCCCAGGTGCTCCGGTTTCCTCCCACACTCCAAAGACATACAGGTTTGTAGGTTAATTGGCTTCTGTAAATTGTCCCAAGTGTGTAGGACAGAAATACTGTGTGGGTGATCGCTGGTCGGCATGGACACGGTGGGCCGAAGGGCCTGTTTCGACGCTGTATCTCTAAACTAAACTAAAGTAAACATCTTGAGTCCACACCTGTGTTTTAAAGAAACACATGTAAAGAGCAAAGAGGTCCTTCTGCAGCTGTACATGGTCCTGGTGAGACCACACCTGGAGTATAGTGTCCAGTTTTGGTCCGCTAATTTGAGGAAGGACATCCTTGCTATTGAGGCAGTGCAGCGTAGGTTCACGAGATTGATCCCTGGGATGACGGGACTGTCATATGACGAAAGATTGGAAAGACTAGGCTTGTATTCACTGGAATTTAGAAGGATGAGAGGGAATCTTATGGAAACGTATAACATTTTAAAAGGACTGGATAAGCTAGATGCAGGAAAAATGTTCCCAATGTTGGGGGAGTCCAGAACCAGGGGCCACAGTCTTAGAATAAAGGGGAGGCCATTTAAAACTGAGATGAGAAAAAAACTTTTCACCCAGAGAGTTGTGAATTTGTGGAATTCTCAGTGGGTATTTTCTGTTTCCTCCCACACTCCAACAGTTTGCAGGTTAATTGGCCTGATAAATTGTAAATTGTCCCCAGTGTGTGTAGGATAGTGTTAGTTGACGGGGATCGCTGGTCGGTGCGGACTCAGTGGGCTGAAGGGCCTGTTTCCGCACTGTATCTCCAAACTAAACTAAACTAAGCGGGTCAGGCAGCATCTCTGGGGGAAATGGACAGGCGACGTTTCGGGTCAGGACCCTTCTTCAGACTGCTGCTTGTCGGGGGTAGAAAGCTGGAAGAGAGATGGGGAGGGTGGGACAAATCTTGGCGAGTGATAGGTGGTTACAGGTGAGGGGGGGAGAGGGGGGTCTGTTTGGCAGATGATTGGATGAAGGCCAGTGATGAAATGGTAAAAAAGTGTGGGAATAAGGAGATAAAGATTAAAGAGGCGGGAACTGTGAAGCCACAGGTAATTAAAAGTGAACTGAAAAAGGATGATGCGTTGGATACGGAGGCTGGTGGGGTGAAAGGTGCGGTCCAGGAGAACTCTGTCCGCGTATCATCTGGGGGAGGGGAGTGAGAACAGAACTACGGGACACAGAGGAGACACGGTGAGGGATTGGAGGAACAGCACCTTGTATTTCGCTTGGGCAACTTCCACCTCAGTGGTATGAACATTGACTTCTCTAACTTCAAGTAGCCCTTGCTTTTCCCCCCTCTCCATTCCTTCCCCTTCCCCATTCTCCGACCAGTCTGGCTGTCCCCGACTACATTTTATCTCTGTTTGCTTTGTTCTTTCCTTCTCCCAGCTATTCCACATTTCCCTTGACCTCCATCCCCTTTGTCTCAGTTTCACACCTCACCCTTCCTTATCTCTGTGTCTCTCTCTCCCCTGACTCTCTGCCT
This sequence comes from Malacoraja senta, assembly GCA_038087875.1. Taxonomy (NCBI): domain Eukaryota; kingdom Metazoa; phylum Chordata; class Chondrichthyes; order Rajiformes; family Rajidae; genus Malacoraja; species Malacoraja senta. The sequence continues at coordinate 36,128 of JAXLNO010000811.1, read as the reverse complement.
GAAGAAGGGCCTCCACCCGAAACGTCACCCATTCCTTCTCTTCAGAGACGCTGCCTGTCCCGCTGAGGTCATTTGGCCTTTCGAGCCAGCACCGCCATTCATTGTAATCATGGCTGATCATCCACAATCAATAACCCGTGCCTGCCTTCTCCCCATATCCCTTGATTCCACTAGCCCCTAGAGCTCTATCTAACTCTCTCTTAAATCCATCGAGTGACTTGGCCTCCACTGCCCTCTGTGGCAGGGAATTCCACAAATTCACAACTCTCTGGGTGAAAACGTTTTATCTCACCTCAGTCATACAGGAGTCCACAGCTGGAACTGTGGATACAGTAGATGAGGTTCCATTCATGATGTGACCCAAAACTGAGGCCAGGTCATTTGCATATAATGCTGGTGCTGCCATGTTTGGCGACATTTCATCGTTCACAGTCCAGGCCTGGCCAAGCGTAGCCATGGTGACCTCCACCGTTGTAGGCCACGTGTAGTCCACATGCTCGGCCTCTTGGAGCGGTGCCTGGTCCAGCCGAGCCACAGGCTGCTGCAGGGCCTGTTTGCTGTCGACTGCTGGTGGTGGGTTATGAGCTGGTGGCAGTTGGGTTGCCAACCGTCCCGTACGGGACCACCCTTGTCCCGTATTTGAGTGCTACTACTCGGGTCGAGGGGACTGTCGGACCAGAGCGCCGCATCCGGCCCCGCCTCACCCATCCCGACGTAGTGCAGCCCATGGAGTGCAGCAGCAGTGCCTCGCCCGTGGCCCCGTCGGTCGGCAGCCCGGCCAGCTGTCTGACCTTTGGACCTTCGCTTACCGCCGACACCACCACCCCTCCTTCTCATGGTCGATCATCGGTTCATGAGTTGGATGGGGTGCCGGACTTTGCGAGCGACGTCACCCGGGCCAAAACCCCTCAGCTGGCCCGCCGGCTGGGCTTTGTGTGCCATCCAGCACCCGGGCCAACTCATCATTCACCCAGCCACGGCCGAGTCGCTCAACGAACTGCCGTCGGGAATTTGTCCCGTATTTTGACCTTTTGTCCCTTATTTGGGAGTGAGAAAGTTGGCAACCCTATGCAGGACCCACAGCAGCATGACTGGCCGCCATTATTTGCAGCTTAATAAAAACGGTAGTGACATCGAGTACTGCATTGCACACCACTCGACTCCACTAGGTATATTTGGGTACAATAACCATTAGGAGGCCAAATGTGTGGAGGGCTTTGGGGAAAATCAATGAGTCGAGAGTGTTTTATTGCCATATGTCCCAAACAGAGCAATGAAGGTCTTACCTGCAACAGCACAGCAGAATGTCTATTTCTTCTGTAAACATAGCACTCTGGAAAAAATATAACAAATGGAAAAAAGTTCAGTGTATGTACAAATATGCATGCACGCGCACACACAAGCACGCACACATGAGCAGAAACTGCGGTGGCGCAGCTGGTGGAGCTGCTGCCTCACAGCGCAAGAGATCGGTGTTCGATGCTGACCTCGGGTGCTGTTGGTGTGGAGTTTGCACGTTCTCTCTGTAACCACATGGGCTCCAGTGTCCTCTCGCGAGCCAGAGATGTGCTGATTGATGTGCCTATATAAATTGGCCCTCGTGTGAAGCTAGATGATAGAAACTGGGGAGAGCTGAGGAAAACGAAGGGAGGATTCTTTGTGGAAGGGATTAACGTGTGGGTTGGTGGGTTAATTGGCCACTGTTTTAAACACCAATTATTAATCTGTAATTAAACACTACAACCTCCAATAAGTTCTGAACTACAGTTTCTAGACTTGGGACATTGATTTTGTCTTTTTGCACTATTGTTGTTTGTTTTTGTGTCTGTTTGAGTGTGTGTACGTGTATATGTGTATATGTGTGTATCTGTATGTGTGTATCTGCATGTATATGAATCACAATCACAATCATACTTTGCTGCTGAAAGACTCATCCATGCCTTCATCTCCTCCCGACTGGACTACTGTAACTCTCTTCTTTTCGGAATCAATTCCAGCAGCATCAACCGACTCCAACTGGTCCAGAATGCAGCCGCCCGACTCATCACCCACACAAATCCTGGCACCACATCACCCCAGTTCTCAAAGAACTTCACTGGCTTCCCATTTCCCACCGGATCATCTACAAAATCCTGGTCCTCACCTACAAAGCCCTCAACAACCTGCCCCCCCCCTTATCTCATTGACCTCCTCTCCCCCTACCAACCCTCACGGTCCCTCAGATCCACATCAGCTGGTCTCCTCTCCACTCCGAAATCAAACCTCTGCACTTTTGGAGGCAGAGCCTTCTCCAGGGCAGCTCCCAGGCTCTGGAATTCCCTCCCACAACTGATCAGAAATTCTGAGTCCCTCACCATCTTCCAGTCCCGCCTCAAGACCCATCTCTTCACCTCTGCATACCCTTAGTCCCATGTTCCCCTCCCTTTGCATCTCTGTCTTACTGCTCTATTTTGTTTTGTTTATTCTTCACTCTCCATGTAAAGCGACTTTGAGTCCTGAAAAGCGCTATATAAATAAAATGTATTATTATTATTATTATTATTATACTTTAATAGCCAAGTGTGTTTTGCAACATATGAGGAATTTCATTTGCCAAGTCAGTCATACAAATAAAAAGCAACAAACATACAAAATACATTTTAACATAAACATCCACCACAGTGACTCCTCCACATTCCTCACTGTGATGGAAGGCGAAAAAAGTTCAAATCTCTTTATTTTTTTGCTCTCCCGCGGTCGGGGGCCTCGAGCCCTCGTTGACGGGACGATCTTGACTCCTGTAGCCGGCGGTGTTTGTGCCCTCTGCATCGGGCCGATCAAGCTCCTGCATCGGGGGGGATGTCAGCTCCCCCGCGCTGAGCGATCTGACCCCGGGTCGGGGCTGGTCGAGCATCTGCGTCGATGGAGCTCCTGACTTGCCTCTCCCGAGACTGCGAGCTCACAATGGTAAAGTCCGCAGGCAAGGGATCGACACCGATGGTAAGTCCACGTCCCTGCGGTGGGGCTCAAAGTCAGTCCGAGCAAGGCCTCCAGCTCCATGGATGTTAGGCCGCAGAGCGACCGGAGATACGATCCGGAAAACAATCACATCTCCGGCAAGGTAAGAAACTTACCTCCCCCCGCATAAAATAAACCAGAGAAGATTAACACAAACTTTTAAAACACACTAAAAATAAAAAATAAAAGACGAAAAAACAGACAGACTGTTGGCGGGGCTGCCAATCATGCGGCGCCCCCCTGGTGGTAACATGTATTTGTGTATGTACGTATACACACACACTGAACTTTCTTTTCTTGTTTATTATATTGATTACAGAGAACTATGTTTACATATTCTGTTGTGTTGCTGCAAGTGAGAATGTCATTGTTCACCCAAGTGTGCCGATGAGTGTGGTGGAACCTGAGGGGGACGTGGGTGGAATAAAATGCAGGATTAGTGCAGGATTAGTGGAGCCAATGTTGATGGTCGGTGTGGGCTGCAGAGCCCTTTCCTTGCTGCACGACTCCAATTGCATTAAATAATAAATACACACTTTAAGTATCACCATAGAGCATTAGGCTGTGCTTTCTCCTCTCAGATTTCCTGACCAATATTTGGCCTTGACAGATCCTGCCTGACCTTCTGGCATCTTTCAACATTCTCATTATTTATTCTGTATTTGGCTTGATTTACTTTAATAAGTCTAGGGGCATTTCCAATATCTCTGAGTGGATTGGTATTTGCATTGATTCACAGGGAAAAGCTAGGTCTTTACAGTAGACACAACAAACTGCAGACCCAGAGGCAAGTGCTTATTGTCATATGTCCCAGACAGAACAAAGCAGTCGAGACCCTTCTTCAGATTCAGTCTATCTTTGATTGAAACCAGTCTATCTTTGATTGATTTGATTCTTTCCTATCTATATACATGCGTACAAACACAAAAGTACAAACAAACAAGATTAGTGCAATAATAGTGTAAAAAGACAAAGCCAATACCCCCCAAGTATGAAGTATCAGTCTGAAGAAGGGTTTCGGCCCAAAACGTTGCCTTTTTCCTTCGCTCCATAGATGCTGCTGCACCCGCTGAGTTTCTCCAGTACTTTTGTCTACCTTCGATTTTCCAGCATCTGCAGTTCCTTCCTAAACACCCCCCAAGTATCTAACCCCCTCCCCCCCCCCCCCCCCCCCAAGTCTATGTAGTTCAGAGCTTATTTGGAGGTTGTAGTAATAGCCTAATGGCTGTAGAGAACAACGGAGAGGTCATCACAGACCCCACAGTGAAACGACCGGGTTTTGTCCTCCATCGCAAGCAATGGCGAACCCTGAACAGAATCCGCACCCTCCATGCAAGAACAACCCATCACCTGCATAAGTGGGGGATGACAGACAGCCCTGCTTGCGACTGTGGACATCCAGACTAGACCATCCCACACATCATGAATGACTGCTCACTGAGGGATTTCCCTGGGGGCATCAAAGCCCATCCACCCAGTAACTGATGCTGTCCTGGTCTGGATGTCTATCCTTGATATATAACTTCAGGCTGTGCACGCCATACGCAAGAAGAAGAAGATGTAGGGAAGAAGCTGTTCCTGAACCTGGACGTGACAATTTTCAGGCTCCTGTACCTTCTCCTCGATAACTGGGGTGAAATTTGTTTTATACAAAAGGTAGACAGAAAGTGCTGGTGTAACTCAGCGGGTCAGGCAGCGTCTGTGGAGAAAAAGGAATGGTGATGTTTCGGGTCGGGACCCTTCCTCCTGTTCTTGTCACATCAACTTGGTTCAGGAGCCAATCATCTCATCTTTATTTACTGGGAAAAGAGAATTGCACGTGGGCTGAATGGACAGTCTTTGTACACTCTGCCTGATTGTTGTCCTTAATGTGTCTCTGCCAGGCTGAGTCTCTCTCCACTGCCCCACCTCGTGGGCTGTGGGTGTGACATCTGCTCTTCGTCAATTGGGTTTGGTCCCACCACTGATCCAGCAGCTTTGCCTTCATCTCCAGGTTCTACGCCGATGAAATTGGCCCAAAGCACTGGTCCAGTTCGAGGTTCTCGCACATGATGAAACTCAGGCAAATGGCCCTGAAAACAGCCAGGGAGAAGTGGGCAGATTACATCCTGGTAAGTAGACATTCCTTAGTTTAGTTTAGCTTAGAGATACGGCGCGGAAACAGGCCCTTTGTCCCACCGGCCAGCGATCACCCCGTACACTAGCATTAACTTACAGCAGGGGTGGGCAAACTTGTTCTGCTTAGGGGCCAGGACGCATGTCTGTGAGCGGGTGGCGGGCCACATCTATCACATGGATCCCGCCTCCGGATGGCAGGCATCAAATCACGTGTTCACAGAAGGTAGACTAAAATGCTGGAGCAACTCAGTGGGTGAGGCAGCCTCACGCAATCCTCGCATGTCTCACCCGCTGAGTATCTCCGGCATTTTTGTCTACCTCCGATTTTTCCAGCATCTGTAGTTCTTTCTTAAACGTGTTCACAGAAGGTGCGCGGCTGTGCCGGCGGCTTTGAGCAGGGTGCGGTACAGACAGAGCTTGGCGCCCGGCCGCTGCTCGGGACGCTTGGCAGACCGGATGATTGGGGGGAAAAAGATCCGCCTACGGGCCAGATGATTTTGGGTTACGGGCCGCATTCGGCCTGGGGGCCGTAGGTCGCCGACCCCTGTCCTATACACTAGGGACAATTTAAAATTTTACCAAAGCCAATTAACCTACAAACCTGTGAGTATTTGGAGTGTGGGAGGAAACCGGAGCACCCGGGGGAAACCCACGCGGGTCACAGGGAGAACGAACAAACTCCGTACAGACAGCACCCGTAGTCAGGATGGAACCCGGGTCTCTGGCGCTGTGAGGCAGCAACTCTACCGCTGCTCCACCGTGTCACCCGAGTTCCTTTAGTTCACAGCCTCAATCAAACTGACCCAAGACCCACTTGGCCCCTGGGCCTGGCCAAGATGGCCATTCACGGCTCCAGGCAGTGGACAATGAAGGGTTCTGCCCGAGTTGACTGCTTGCCCTTTTTCCAGCCCTACATCCATGCCCGTGTGTCCCTGGAGAGGGAACACGCGGTGTCCACGTGGCCTCTAGCGATCTTCCGTGAACGCTGGTCACCACACAGGTTTAGTGCCTCATGAATAAGGATAATAACATTGTGATTTGATGACATCAGTCTGAAGAAGGGTCTCGACCCGAAACGTCGCCCATTCCTTCTCTCCAGAGATGCTGCCTGCCCTGCTGAGTTACTCCAACATTTTGAGTCTATCTTCGTGATTTGATGATAGATTGACTGATGTTTACAAACTGCGGGGCAGCTTTGATCTTTCCAGCACTCTGTAACTGTGATTAATTGAATAAAACCTCCATGTCAAGGGGAAAAAAAGCAGTAAAAACCAATCAAATAGTAAGTATCAGGACACTGTCCTGACTACAGATCTTATTTTTAGTTATATTTGACATTTAAATTCCTAATCCCTAGTGCATGGAGACTGTAAGTGTTTTGTAACTGAAGTTTTAGATAAATGAGAGATAATGTCATTTTTATGTGGAAATCTCCAATATCATTAAAGGCCCCGCCACTGCATTCGTTCACGTCCTGGTCATTCCCTCTTCTCCGCTCTCCCAGACCATCACACAAACCAGCCTCTCTTCCATTGTCTCAATCTACACTTCACACCAAAGATCCTATAGCGGAGCGAGATAGTGCACTCCTGCTAAATCCAATGGGCTGACGTGTAGTACGCAAAGGAGCGGAACGGCGGCCATTTCAGTAACCCGACCAGACCCGACTTTATATATCCCTCTCGCAGTGTAATCAGCGTTGCGGGGGAACAGTTTGTGTGTGTGATATAGTGTTAGATTCATGATTCATAATTCTGTTACTTTTGTTAATGATTAATATGTTAATAAATTATAATTCTGTTAATATTCTTTTTTAATGTTTTGGATTCAAAGCCCCGGGATTAGGATCGGACTGTGCAAGGGTGGAGGGGGCACTGAGGACAAAGAGGCTGTGCCCACAAAGCAGTTTAAAAGGGGATACCTTTCCAATCCACGCTTCCCTCTTTCTGTCTCCGCTGTACCTTTTCAAAATTGGTTGTTTATTTTTTCCACAAAAAGAGCAGACCGGTCCGGAGTTTGGGAGCTGGGCAGCGAGCGTGATGGGGGAAGAAACCGAATGGCCGTCTGTTCTCAGCTTCGGATCTCATGCCCGCCCTCTTTCCCCCTGTCAGTGAGTCTCTTTAACAGGGCAGAGAGGCAGAGAGAAAATGAGGAGAAGATTTTTACCAAAGATCTTTGATTTTTACGAAGATGTTTCCGTAACCGGCTTCCGTCTCCGCACTAGTATCTTTGCTCTGCTATGGCGGACAAAGATGGCGGAGACGGAAGCCGGTTACGGAAATGGGGCCGGAGATTACCCATGAATCTGCCCATGACCATACTACGTCTTTTTTGTCAAGTGGTCTATCTTGCTTGCTATAGGATCTTTGCTGCACGCTGCCTCTGCAAGACTAGCAGCATAATCAAGGACCAGTCTCACCCCGGTCACTCCCTCTTCTCCCCTCTCCCATCAGGCAAGAGGTACAGATGTGTGAAAACTCACACCTCCAGATTCAGGCACAGTTTCTTCCCAGCTGTTATCAGGCAACTGTATCATCTTATTTATCAACAACTAGAGAACAGTCCAGAGCTACCATCTACCTCATTGGAGACCCTCAGACTTTCTTTAATCGTACTTTGTTGGTTTTATCTTGTACTAAATGTTATTCATGTTATTTCCTTTATCCCGCATCTGTACACTGTGGATGGCTTGATTGGAAACATGTATTGTCTTTCCGCTGACGTTAGCATGCAACAAAGAGCTTTTCTCTGTACCTTGGTACACGTGACAATAAATAAACTCATCTAAATCTCAGCTCCTCCTGTTTGTGGGATATGACTGTGTCTAGACTGGTTATTGTCGGTACACGTGACAATAAACTAAATTAAACTAGTGTGTAGGAAGGAACTGCAGATGCTGGTTTGAAGATAGACACAAAAAGCTGGAGTAACTCAGTGGGACAGGCAGCATCTCTGGAGAGAAGGAATGGGTGACGTTTCGGGTTGAGACCCTTCTTCAGAATGTTTAAGGAAAAGGGAAACGAGAGATATAGACAATGATGAAGAGAGATAAAGAACAATGAATGAAAGATATGCAAAAAAAGTAATGGTGATAAAGGAAACTGGCCATTGTTAGTTGTTTGTTTAAGAAAGAACTGCAGATGTTGGAAAAATCGAAGTTAGACAAAAATGCTGGAGTAACTCAGCGGAACAGGCAGCATCTCTGGAGAGAAGGAATAGGCGACATTTCGGGTCGTGACGCTTCTTCAGACTGAGGGTGAAAACGAACAAACCAGCTTCTCATTTTCACCCAACAAACAACTACCAATGGCCTGTTTCCTCTATCATCGTTACTTTCTTGCGATCTGATTTGTTCTAAATCTCCACATCACCGTCTATATCTCTCGTTTCTCTTTCCCCTGACTCTCAGTCTGAAGAAGGGTCTCGACCCGAAACGTCATCCATTCCTTCTCCCCAGAGATGCTGCCTTTCCCGCTGAGTTACTCCATCATTTTGTATCAATTAAACTAGTAACTAAATGAATGTCTTTGTCGCCCAGTTTGTAGATACCGACAACTTCCTGACGAATGAGCAGACGTTGAACATGATGATCGCTGAAAATCTAACTGTGGTCGCCCCCATGCTGGACTCCAGTTCCTTGTACTCAAACTTCTGGTGTGGTATGACCCCGCAGGTACGTCACCTCAAATCCCACCCGTCCTCAACCCTGTTGTTAGGTAAAAATATTTATTCATTTATTATTTCATCCAATAAAAATGCTACTCTCTGGGCCTTGGCTCCAGAAGTGGATCTGCAATCATTCATTACAATTGCTACACTCTTTTAAATCTTTCTGTATATTCTGGGCGGATTGAAGGTATTCATGTATAGTCTTTTCGCTGACTGGAAAACTCGCTACAAAAAAAGATTCTCGCTGTATGCATGACAATAATAAACTAAACTAAACTAAACTAATCCACATTAATTTTTATCAACGTAGAAACAAAAAACTGCAGATGCTGGTTAAATAGACAAAAGGACACAGAGTGCTGGAGTAACTCAGCGGGTCAGGCAGCATCTCTGGAGAACATGGATAGGTGATGTTTCAGGTCGGGTCCAAAGAAGGGTCTCAACCCGAATGTATAGTAGGCTTTCCTCCCATATATCTTTTGAAATAGGTAAACCCAACTCATCCTCCCATGCTTGCCTATAAATCTCAGAATGTGGGGTATCAATATTTAAGAGAGTGTTATAAAGGTAAGATATCAACTTACTTGTATCGGCATGTCTATTCAAACAATCGTCTAATATATCTGGACCCTTAAAAGGACAATCTTGTGTATATGTTTTCATATAATCTCGGATTTGAAGATATCTAAAAAAATTGTTTGCGTTCAAGTGATATTTCTCCTGTAGTTCTTGAAAAGAAAAGAGAGTCCCCTTCTTATAGAGGTCTCCCACAGTATTGATTCCCAGGTTTTTCCATTGAACACACACCATATCTAAAGTAGACGGTTTAACCGAGGGATTGTTTGCAATAGGAAGAAGGAGAGACATGTTTATCAATTTAAGACTAAATTTCAACTGTTTCCAGATACGGATAGTACTATGTATTATCGGATTTTGCTCGTCACTGAAGTTGTTTGTCAACAAGTCTATCGCGCCACACGTGCTTCAGACACACCCGATATTTAATAACCTTTGATCGTTTTCAGTTGTTGACAGGTTAGAACAGACACATCTCCTCTGTAACAATGGTTCCCAGCATGCCCCTACTCTTTGTGGTGGGACATGGGTCTCCTCCGATCGTTTCACTTTCCTCCCACATCCCAAAGACGTGCAGGTTTGTAGGTTATTGGGCCTGTCCCACTTAGGCTATTTTTAGGCGACTGCCGGCGACTGTCATAGTCGTAGCAGGTCACTGAAAAACCGGCGACTGGACCCCCCCTATGACATAAAATTTGAATTAGAATCATTACTTTAACAACAACAAAATACCGGTCAGCACCTGGCGACAACTTACGTTAACCTGGCGACAACCTACGTTAACCTGGCGACAACCTACGTTAACCTGGCGACAACCTACGTTAACCTGGCGACAACTTACGTTAACCTGGCGACAACCTACGTTAACCTGGCGACAATATACCTGGTGACAACTTACGTTAACCTGGCGACAACTTACGTTAACCTGGCGACAACTTACGTTAACCTGGCGACAACCTACGTTAACCTGGCGACAACCTACGTTAACCTGGCGACAACTTACGTTAACCTGGCGACAACCTACGTTAACCTGGCGACAACCTACGTTAACCTGGCGACAACCTACGTTAACCTGGCGACAACTTACGTTAACCTGGCGACAACCTACGTTAACCTGGCGACAATATACCTGGCGACAACTTACGTTAACCTGGCGACAACTTACGTTAACCTGGCGACAACTTACGTTAACCTGGCGACAACCTACGATAGCACCTACATCAGGAGGTCAAGCTACGCTCATTGGCGTCAAGCCAATTGTCGCCGACTGTCGCCGAAAAGCTTTGAACATTTCAAAAGGCCGGATGGCCTACTCCTGCACCTATTGTCTATAGTCTAAAATCCAGCGGCGACCAGAAAAACGCTACGAATCTTTGGGCGACTGAGGAGACTACTCACGACCATGTGGTGACAGCCTAGTTGCCTGCAGTCGCCTTAAAAATCGCCTGTGGGACAGGGGCATAATTGGCCCTCTGTAAATTGCCCCTAGTGTGTAGGGAGTGGATGAGAAAGTGGGATAACATAGAACTAGTGTGAGTGGTTGATCAATGGTCTGCGTGGACTTGGTGGGCCGAAGAGCCTGTTTCCATTGCTGCGTCTCTAATCTAAACCTAACTTAACTGAACAAAATAGGAGTTTTATTATTATACTGTGCCTGGGAGCCATTACCTTTCACCAAAGATAGACACAAAATGGTGGAGTAACTCAGCGGGGCAGGCTGCATCTCGGGATAGGTGACGTTTCAGGTTGAGACCCTTCTTCAGGCACCAATCCACACCTCCCACAGTGGCGCAACGGTAGAGTTGCTGCCTTACAGCGCTTACAGCGCCAGAGACCCCAGTTCGATCCCGACTATGGGTGCTGCCAGTACGGAGTTTGCACGTTCTCACCTTGACCGCATGGGCTTTCTCCGAGATCTTCTGTATCCTCCAACACTCCAAAGACGTACATGTTTGTTGATTAATTGGCTTGGTATAAATGTGAATTGGCCCTAGTATGTTAATGTGTGGGAATGGCTGGTAAGTGCGGACTCGGTGGGCCAAAGAGCCTGTTTCTGCGCTGTATCTCTAAACTAAACTAAACTATGCCTCTCATCATTTTATATATTTCTACCTGGTCATACCTCAATCTCTGACGTTCTGGAGAAAACAATCCAGGTCTGTCCAACCTCGCCTTGTAGTAGATACCTCTAATCCAGGATCTTTCTGCTCAGTTCTAATGCAGCACCTTTCTGTTCATGAACCAATCATCAATACATGGTGTGTGTAGGAAGGAACTGCAGATGCTGGTTTACACCAAAGATAGACAAAATGCTGGAGTAACTCAAAGGGTTAGGCAGCATCTCTGGAGAAAAGGAATAGATGACATTCGGATCGAGACCCTTTATCAGACTGTTCTTGACCCGAAACGACACCTTTCCATGTTCTCCAGAGACGCTGCCTGACCCGCTGAGTTACTCCAGCATTTTGTGTCTATCTTCGGTGTAAACCAGCATCTGCAGTTCCTTTGGAGAGAAGGAATGGGTGACGTTTCAGGTCGAGACGCTTCGTGAGACTGAGTCTGTCTGAGGAAGGGTCCGAAACGTCACCCATTCCTTTTCCCCAGAGACGCTGCCCGTCCCGCTGAGTTACTCCAGCACTTTGTGTCTATCTTCATTGTAAACCAGCATCTGCAGTTCCTTCCTGCACAGTCGTGTTCACGGTGTTAATTCCCGATGTCACTTCATTGCTGGTTTCTGTTACCGCCCAGGGTTACTACAAGAGGACTCCGGATTACGTTCCCATCCGCGAGTGGAAGCGTTTGGGTTGTTTTCCCGTTCCCATGGTGCATTCGACATTCCTCATCGACCTGCGCAGGGAAGCGACCAAAAGCCTGGCCTTCTTCCCTCCGCATCCGGACTACACCTGGGCTTTCGATGACATCATCGCCTTCTCATTTTCCACCAAAATGGCAGGTAATTGCTTCCAGTTTGTAGGCAGCGCAGCGGTAGAGTTGCTGCCTTACAGCACCAGAGACCCGGGTTCCATCCTGACCACGGGTGCTGTCTGTATGGAGTTTGTACCTTCTCCCCGTAAGAATGTCATTGTTCTATCTGGGACATATGACAATAAAACACTCTTGTGTCTCTCTTGACTCTCTTAAACTGTGTGTGTTTTCTCCGGGTGCTCTGGTTTCCTCCCACACTCCAAATACGTGCAGGATTGTAGGTTAAATGGATTCGGTAAAATTGTAAATTGTCCCTAGTGTGTCGGATAGTGCTAGTGTACGGGGATCGCTGGTCGTCACAGACTCGATGGACCGAAGGACAGTTTCTATGCTGTATCTGTAAGCTAAATAGTTTAGTTTAGTTTATTGTCACATGTACCGACCAGCAGGGGCACCGAACGATTAGCAGCCCCGCCAAGAGTCTGTTTGTTTTTCATCTTCGATCGCCCGGTGCGGGGTAGTTGACATCCCCCTGATGCAGGAGCTTGATCGCCCCGACACGGAGGGCCCAAAACGCCGCCGGCTACGGGAGTGAAGATGGTCCCGTCAACAAAGGACTCGAGGCCCACGACGGGGGAGCAAAGAAAGGAAGAGATTGAACTTTTTTTTCGCCTTCCATCACAGTGAGGAATGTGGAGGAGTCACTGTGATGGATGTTTATGTTAAAATGTATTTTGTATGTTTTGTTGCTTTTTATTTGTATGACGAACTTGGCAAATGAAATACCTCATATGCTGCAAAACACACTTGGCTAATAAAGTATGATTGTGATTGTGATAGATTGTACATTGAAAAGCTTTTTTGTTGCATGCTATCCATTCAGCAAAAAGACTATACATATGCCTAGTTTCCCTCTCAGTCTCAACTCGACTAGAAAGGTCTCGACTTGAAATGACCCCTATTACCTTTCCCCAGAGATGCTGCCTGCTCCACTGAGTTACACCACCATTTTGTGACTATCTTCAGTATAAACCAGCATCTGCACATGATTACAATCAAGTTGTCCACAGTGTACAGATACAGGATAAAGGGAATAACATTCAGTGCAAGATAAAGTCCAGTGAAGTCTGATTAAGGATAGTCCAAAGGCAATGAGGTAGATGAGAGGTCAGGGCTGCTCTCTAGTTGGTGAAAGATCGGTGGAGTCATCTGATTGCAGCTGGGAAGAAAGTGTCTCTGAATCTGCAGGTAGTTGTATTTAGTTTAGTTTAGAGATACAGTGCAGAAACAGTCCCTTCGGCCCACTGAGTCCGCAGTGCAACCCGCACATTAACTCAATCTTACACACACTAGGGCCAATTTTAAATGTTTTTAATACCAAGCCAATTAACCTACAAACCTGTAAGTCAATGAGTGTGGGAGGAAACTGAAGATCTCGGAGAAAACCCACGCAGGTCACGGGGAGAAGGTACAAACTCTATGCAGACAGCACCCGTAGTCAGGACTGAACCCGGGTCTCTGGCGCTGTGAGGCAGCAACTCTACCGCTACATCACTGTGCCGCCCAGGTACATCTGAGATGCCGTCCGAAGGTGATCCAGCTCTCATGTCCCTTCTGCTCATGAATCTCTTGGAAATAGCGACCAATCTCTCGGACACTGCTGTGACCCTCCCGAGAGGAGAAATAGTTGTTTCCTCAATTCCTTTGAAAACGTGCAAAATAAAAAATTAACGATGGGAAAGGAGAGGCAGGAGGCAGGATGTGCCTGTAATAAATCCCTCCAAGAAATAACCTCATTAGAGCTAATAATGCAGTGAATAATTCATTCTAGGTATAGTTTGCATGCAGGAAAAGCAATGAAAGAGATTATTGACTGTAATACATCTTCTGAACGCTCCATCTCCATCGGACACAGTACTGGCTGGTCCATTGAGCATATTCCACATAGCTTAACTGCATAAATCATAGGAGCAGAATTAGGCCATTTGGCCCATCGAGTCTACTCCACCCTTCAATCATGGCTGGTCTATCGTTCCTTCTCAACCCCATTCTCCTGCCTTCTCCCTGTAACCTTTGACACCCACTCTAATCAAGAACCTGTCTATCTCCACCTTAAAAATATCCATTCGCGGCCTCCACAGCCGTCTGTGGCAATGAATTCCACAGATTCACCACCTTTAGGCTAAAGATATTCCTCCTCATCTCCTTTCCAAAGGTACATCCTTTCATTCTGTGGCCGTGCCCTCTAGTCCTAGACTCTACCATCAGTGGAAACATCCTCTCCACATCCACTCCATCCAAGCCTTTCACTATTCTGTAAGTTTCAATAAGATGCCCCCTCATCCTTCTAAACTCCAGCGAGTACAGGCCCAGAGCCATCAAACGCTCCTCATATGTTAACCTAATCATCCCCAGGAAGTATAACATGCTAACTGGTGTCCCGCTAGTCAGGCCACATCTCTGCCAACCTTCTATCTACCAAAGGATTCTCTATGTGGCTGAGGAACTGATGCAAGGATGAGCAATTAGCTTCAATATTCACTGAGGAGAAGGGCATGGAGGATGGTGAGATCAGTCTGGAGTGGAACCAAGTGCCTGGGGAGTTTGAGATGAAGAAAGACCACAACTGAACACAATACTCTACATGTGGCCTGACCAATGTCTTGTACACCTGTAACATGGCCTCCCAACTTCTACACTCTGTACTCTGACCGATGAAGGCCAATGAGCCGAAAGCCTTCTTGACCGCCCTATCTAACTGTGATGGCACTTTCAAGGAACTATGTACCTGCAAGGCTTCGAAGATGGCGCCCCACCCAGGCGACTATTTACGTGCTAACCACAGAAGCAAATCTACAAACTCATACGATACGATACGATTACACTTTATTGTCAGAGCAAGTCTGTAATTTGTTTTGCATCACAGTAGCTCCATTTACAGCATAACAAAAAAGACAAGCGGGGCGAGAGAGGACACGCATCAAGATATCAAGACAGGATCCCAAAATACCCACATTCGACAAAACATTACAATAACAGAAGACCACATTTATGGCCCGTCAGCGTACGTTTGATCTGGGATTAAGCGCCGTGTTTATTTCAAGGATTGACTGGTGCATAAAAGAACCCCTCATTCTAACCTTATTACATTTTGGAACCCTATATCTCCGGTTTGATGGTAACAAATTGTACTCACTATTCAGAACGTGGTTGGTGTCAAAGGAAATGTTAATGGCCATCCTTAGTATGTTTTTAAGGTAGGATGATAGATACAATTTTTGTAGTGGTTGACCCACAATCTTTGAGCAAATTTGTATTTGTTGGGGCAGTTTTGATTTAGAAGTAGCAGACAGACCCTTGTACCAAGTAGTGTTACAGTACTGCCAAACACAGTGTATCACGGCAGTAAAAAATAATAAATGGATGACCATATTACCATCGCTCCACACTCTTAAGTCTCTACTCCTATAGCAACATTTCTTACTATAACTATGATTACCTTGCACTAAACATCACATGTTCCTTCTCTCCAGAGATGCTGCCTGTCCCGCTGAGTTACTCCAGCATTTTGTGTCTATCTTCGGTGCAAACCAGCATCTGCAATTCCTTCCTACACAAACAGCATTAAAGTTACGCAAAGTCCATTCCCACTTAAGATTAATAAAGGAAGTAAATGCCTAAGAACCAAAATTATTAATCCATTTGCAACAGCAGTTCTTCATTAGATCATGACGTGGTGGCTTAGATTGTGGTCCCTGGGTAGTTATTGGCCTTGTTAATGCTTACATCTTCATGGGGTACCAAAGGAAATCACTCTGCCCCTGGGAATAAATGGTGATATGGAAACAATCAGAGGTCATAAAGAATTTACTTGGTGCAATTGTGTTGGCTGTCTTTAATTTGAATTTATCACAGAGGGATGCTGTTCTTGTAATTGTGAACAGATAACTAACTGAACCATCCTACCACAACCAGAGAGCTGAACTACTATCTACCTCATTGGTGACCCTCGGACTGTCCTTGTTCAGACTTTGCTGGCTTTACCTTGCACTAAACGTTATTCCTTTATCAGGGGATATGGGGAGAAGGCAGGAACGGGGTACTGATTGTGGATGATCAGCCATGATCACATTGAATGGCGGCGCTGGCTTGAAGGGCCGAATGGCCTACTCCTGCACCTATTGTCTATTGTATATTGTTTATTGTCTATGTACAGTATCTATACACTAAATTGATCAATTGTAATCATGTATTGTCTTTCTGCTGACTGGTTAGCACACAACAGATGCTTTTCACTGTACCTCGGTACACGACCAGGACTAAACTACTGAACTCATAGAGTGATACAGTGTGGAAACAGGCCCTTCACCCAACTTGCCCACACCGGTCAACATGTCCCATCTACACTAGTCCCACTCCCACCTGCCTACATTTGGCCCATATCCCTCTAAACCTGTCCTATCCATGTACCTGTCTAACTGTTTCTTAAACATTGCAGTAGTCCCTCAACAACCTCCTCTGGCAGCTTGTTCCATATATCCACCACCCTTTGTGTGAAAAAGTTACCCATCGGATTCCTATTAAATCTTTTCCCCTTCACCTTGAACCTATGTCCTCTAGTCCTCGATTCCCCCTACTCTGGGCAAGAGACTCTGTGCATCTACCCGATCTACTCCTCATGATTTTATACACCTCTATAAGATCACCCCTCATCCTCCTGCACTCCATGGAATAGATACCCAGCCTGTTCATCTCTCCCTATAGCTCACAACCTCTAGTCCTGGCAACATCCTCGTAAATCTTCTATGCACCCTTTCCAGCTTTCCAATATCTTTCCTATAACCCGGTGCCCAGAACTGAACACAATACTCTAAGTGCGGCCTCACCAATGTCTTATACAACTGTAATATGACCTCCCAACTTCTATACTCTATACTCTGACTGGTGAACTGTTTCTTCTCTACACCGCCCTTTGTTATAGTAATCGCATGTAGTCCGTTTAGTAATCTGATGAAGGAAGTCAAAATCCCTTTTTTTCCTGAAAAAAGCAACCAACTGAACATTCCAGTCAGGTCAAGTCAAGTCATCCCCTGCCATCCCGACCCAGTGCAGCCACCAGGACAATGGGCCTTTCAGGCCAAGATTAGACTCTGTACTATTAAGAACTTTTGGTAAGGGTGTCAGGGGTTACGGAGAGAAGGCAGGAGAATGGGGTTGAGAGGGAAAGATTGATGAGCCATGATCGAATGGCGGAGGAGGACCGAATGGTCTAATTCAGCTCCTATGTCTTTTGGCCTTACGGTCTTACTCCAGCACTTTGTGTCTTTTGTAAACCAGCATCTGCAGTTCCTTGAGTCTACATTTGCAGCAGGTTTTCTGATCTGAAGTTTGGGTCCAAAATACTGAATACTTGGTACTCAGCTGTGCAGCAAGGAACTGCAGATACTGTTTTGTCATCGATGATAGACACACAACGCTGGAGTAACAAAGACAGCATCTCTCGATAGACGGAATGGGTGACGTTTTGGGTCGAGACCTTTCTTCAGACTGCTTGGTATTTAGCTAATATTTCTACCCACAGCTGTATAGAATATTGCCCTGTTTTTATCATAAACATTCCACAGGCCATTCATTCTGATGCTTGTTGACCTCGTCCCCATTAAAAGCGATAGTATCTCACTCCGACAGCAGTTCTGCCACACCCTCTCTCCCTGCTCCCCCTCTGTACATTATTTTGTTCTCTGTACCTCTTCATATCTCTTGTTTCCCTCGCCCCTGGCTCTCAGTCTGAAGAAGGGTCTCGACTCAAAAACGTCATCCATTCCTTCTCTCCAGAGATGCTGCCTGTCCCGCTGAGTTACTCCAGCACTCTGTGACTGACTCATTGTTTCTCTAAGTAATGAGTTCACACACCAGTCACTGTAATGCAGGCTCAGATATGAGTGGCAGCCAACTCAATCGTTCAATGGATCAATAATGTTTTATTTGTCACATATGCAACTCAGAGTGAAATTATTTTTACACATATTACACGTGCAGGCCCGCCATTTTTCTTGCCATTATTCAAAGTCCACAGTCCAGTCTGCCCGCGCGCTTGATGTACTGGAGTAGTTCCCACTCCTCTCCCCCCTCTCCCCCCCTCCCTCTCCTCTCCCCTCATCTCCTCCCCCTCCTCTCCTCTCCCTCTCCTCTCCTCCCCTCCTCTCCTCCCCCTCCCTCTCCTCTCCTCCCCTCCCCTCCTCTCCTCTCCTCCCTCTCCTCCCCTCCCCTCCCTCTCCTCCCCCTCCTCTCCCCCCTCCCCCTCCCCCTCCCTCTCCTCTCCTCCCCTCCCTCTCCTCTCCCCCCCTCCCCTCCCTCTACTCCCCTCCCTCCCCTCCCTCTCCTCTCCTCCCCTCCCTCTCCTCTCCTCCCCTCCCTCTCCTCTCCTCTCCTCTCCTCCCCTCTCCTCTCCTCCCCTCCCTCTCCTCTCCTCCCCTCCCTCTCCTCTCCTCCCCTCCCTCTCCTCTCCTCTCCTCCCCTCTCCTCTCCTCCCCTCCCCCTCTCCTCTCCTCCCCTCCTCTCCCCTCCCTCTCCTCTCCTCCCCTCCCTCTCCTCTCCTCCCCTCCCTCTCCTCTCCTCTCCTCTCCTCCCCCTCCTCTCCCCTCCTCTCCCCTCTCCCCTCTCCCCTCCCGCCCTCTCCTCTCCTCCCCTCCCTCCCCTCTCCTCTCCTCTCCTCCCCTCCCTCCCCTCTCCTCTCCTCTCCTCCCCCTCCTCTCCCCTCTCCCCTCTCCCCTCCCGCCCTCTTCCTCTCCTCTCCTCCCTCTCCTCCTCCTCCCCTCCCCCCCTCCCCTCCCCTCTCCTGGCCATCTTTGTGTCCCTGGGCGCTTCCTGCCGGCGTTGGAGACATTACCCTGGTTCGCCCTCCTACTGCCCCGCTCTTAGTGCCCAATGTCTCCAGCAGCTCCCTCCCAGTCCCGCCGACAATGAGCTTTGGATTTCGCCGTTCCAGGGAAGATCTGCTGGCTCACGTGAAGTATAAGCTATATTTAAGAGGGAGTTAGATGTGGCCCTTGTGGCTAAGGGGATCAGGGGGTATGGAGAGAAGGCAGGTACAGGATACTGAGTTGGACGATCAGCCATGATCATATTGAATGGCGGTGCAGGCTCGAAGGGCCGAATGGCCTACTCCTGCACCTATTTTCTATGTTTCTATGTTTCTATTATTGGGAATTTGTTCTCCTCACTCAAAGATGCTCTCTACTCCAGCATCTTCCTGGAAACTCAGTCTGAAGAAGGGTCTCGATCTGAAATGTCACCCATTTCTTCTCTCCAGAGATGCTGCCTGTCCCGCTGAGTTACTCCAGCATTTTGTGTCTATCCTCCTGTCAAACAGCACAGAAACATGCCCTTCACCCAAACTCGGCCATGCCCACCAAGTTGCCCCGTCCAAGCTCGTCCCATTTGGTCCAAACCTTTCCTATCCATGTACCTGTCCAAGTGTCCTTTAAATGCTGTTATAGTCCCTGGCTCAACTACCTCCTCTGGTAGCTCGTTCTATACACCCACCACCGTTGGAGTGATATAGTTGCCCCACACATATTTGTAGACTTTTCCTCAGAATGAGGGAATCAAGAACCAGAGGCGATAGGTTTAAGGTGAAGAGGAAAAGATTTACTAGGAACCCGAGGGGTAACTTTTTCACACAACGGGTGATGGGTGTATGGACCAAGCTGCCAGAGGAGGCGGTTGAGGCTGGGACTATCCCAACGTTTAATAAACATATAGAGAGGTACATGGATAGGACAGTTTTTGAGAGGTACGGGCCAAATGCTGGCAGATGGGACTAGTGTAGCTGGGGCATGTTGGGCAAGTTGGGCCGAAGGGCCTGTCTCCATGTTGTAACTCTAGAAAAAAACGAAACCTAACTTGCAATTACCCACTCTATGGGGACAGGATATTCTTCTTTATAAATAGGTCATGTTCCCATTGAATATATGCTGAGTTTATTATTATAATTATTAGTATTATTGTTGTTGTTGTTGTTATTATTTTATTGTTGCTTTTGTTATTATTGTTGTTATTATTTTTATTATTGTTGTTATTATTATTATTATTATTATTATTATTATTATTATTATTATTATCCTCTCTCCTATTCTAGGCATCCAGATGCACGTATGCAACAGGGAACACTATGGCTATCTACCGGTCCCCCTGAAGGCAGAACAGACCTTAGAAGAGGATGTTGAAAGCTTTGTGCACATTCTGCTGGAGAGGATGAGTGAGTTTGTCAAGTAACATAGACAAGGCACGCAGCCTGAAAACTCTCCCCCGCTTTCCAAACTCATAGTCTAACGTAAGGTTGCTTGTTAGATGCAGTCGGGACCTAACAATGAGCAGAGAACAGCATAGTAGTGAAACAAGGAGATCTGAAGATACACAGAGTGCTGGAGTAACTCAGCGGGTCAGGCAGCATCTCTGGAGAACATGGATAGGTGACGTTTCACAGAGTGCTGGAGTAACTCAGCGGGTCAGGCAGCATCTTTGGAGAACACGGATAGGTGACGTTTCACAGAGTGCTGGAGTAACTCAGCGGGTCAGGCAGCATCTCTGGAGAACATGGATAGGTGACGTTTCACAGAGTGCTGGAGTAACTCAGCGGGTCAGGCAGCATCTCTGGAGAACACGGATAGGTGACGTTTCGGGTTGGGACGCATCAGATGAGTCTGGAGAAGGGTCCCGACCCAAAACGTCACCTATCCATGTTCTCCAAAGATGCTGCCTGATCTGCTGAGTTACTCCAGCACTGATTATTTTTTTAATAGAACAGCAACAGGCCCTTCAGCCCACAATGTCCATGCTGA